>CM059425.1:100419053-100997366 GCA_030390025.1 Squalus acanthias | reverse complement strand
CGTCCACTAATTTAGTTTCCTTTTTTCCCCTGATATTAAACATGACCAAGCCACATTTCAACCACCAGTCACTAGTTTCAGAAGGCAGGTTGGTCCTGTGGTAGCGTGGCCGAGCGGTCTAAGGCGCGGGTTAAGGCTCCAGTCTCTGCGGGGGCGTGGGTTCGAAATCCACCGCTGAGATATTGCGGCATTCATAATTTCGTCGCTGCTCATCAACAGCAGTAAACCGTGCAGCAGAGCGGTTTTGTTCAGTAATATGTCACTCTTCACCATTTTGTTCATGCTAATCTTTTCATTCAGTTCTAATTGACAGACAGATAGGATTTGAACACATTTTCACAAAAGGAATACCTTTACAGAACAGGGAACACCGTTACACAGCAGGGTGCAATTTACAAAACACGGAGAACCTTTACACAACAGGGAACACATTACGCAATAGCGAAGATCTGTACAAACAGAGAACAGCTCTGCACAACAAGGCAAATCTTTCACAACAGGCAAATCTTTACACAACAGGGAACATCTTTACACAGCTGGAAGCAATTTCATGCAAGTCTCTCTCTGTCTGTCTATCCACACTCTCTGTGTCTCTCGCTGTTCTCTGTCTTTCCCTCATCTCTGTCTCTCCCTCGTGTTATTCAGTCTGTTTATCTCTCTCTCTCTGGTTTCCTCAGTGTCCTTTCTCTGTCCCTCCCTTTGTGTGGCCTGAAAGAGGCTTGCTGGTTTTCTGTGTGCCATTCTGTGTCTGTCCATTGTGGGTGGTGTAATACTGAGTGTTCATGTGACATTGTGTCGCCAGGACGAGTCTCCCAACACGGGTGTCCAAAACTCTGGGATATTTGAGGGCATGCTATCGTTGGATGCTGAAATTTGTCTGGCTAACACACAGCAGTGAGGCCGTCGGAGAGCTCATCACCAGCCGGCAGCAGAGTGGCGCAGCGGAAGCGTGCTGGGCCATAACCAGAGGTCGATGGATGGAAAACCATCCTCTGCTATGCGCATTCTTATTTTCACAAACAATAAAAACATCTGTTGCTGCCAACAATCACATCGCACTTATTTTTACACTTTACTTACACCAACTTCCTGCTTGCAATAACTCAGAAACCTGCAGCACAACATTCAAGTTATTTTTATTCGCACCAGCATAAGCTGCTAATGCTGCAAAGACGCAGCAGCCTTGGCTTTCCCCTTTCTTTCAACCCATTCCTGCAGCGCCGCCTCTCCACCACTTGGTGGTCTTGGCCACAGTGAAACCCTCTCAAGTGGTCACAGGGAACGCATTTACACAGCAGGGAAACCATTACACAAACAGGGAACATCTTGAAACAACAGGGAACACAATTATAGAACAGGCTTGTGATTAGGAGGGCAAATATTACCTATTATTTCTGCCCTTATAATTATGCCTAATTTTCAGGCGCAGTGCGGCAGGAATAGTTCAGCGGAGAGAGCGTTAGAAGGAAGATCAAAATGTGCCGGCTATGCTCAGAATTTTATTGCCACAATTGGCAAAATTTTCAAATATTTCCATGTGGAAATGATTATCTTTCTTCCTCAGGCTCGCTCTCTCCGCTCTCACTGACTGTCTGCCGCCGTTCTCCCGATTTATTTTGTTGTCCTCTTGCACTGTTTCCCCTCAGGCTCGCACGCTCTGCTCAAAGTTGTATTGCCTTTGCGCCTTTCTCCACCTAAGCACGTCCCAGAGCGCTTTACAACGATTGAAGTATTTTGAAGTGTAGTTACTGTTGTAATGTTGGAAACGCCGCAGCCAATTTGCGCACAGCATCTCCCACAGCGCAGCAATGTGATAATGACCAGCTCATCTAATTTGTTCGTGCTGTAGAATTAGGGATACATTATGAATTATATTTACAATCGGTGTGTTCCAACAAGCATCTATTTATTAGTGAAGCCCTTTGTGAACACGTAGCTTCTTTTGATCTAGAGGGTTGCATCAGAAGAAGGGAGTTTGCCGTCCTAATTTAGTTTCCTTTTTTCCCTGATATTAAACAAGACCAAGCCACATTTCAACCACCAGTCACTAGTTTCAGAAGGGAGGTTGGTCCATGTGGTAGCGTGGCGAGCGGTCTAAGGCGCTGGATTAAGGCTCCAGTCTCTGCGGGGGCGTGGGTTCGAATCCACCGCTGCCAGATATTGCGGCATTCATAAATTTCGTCGCTTCATCAACAGCAGTAAACCGTGCAGGCAGAGCGGTTTTGTTCAGTAATATGTCACTTCTTCACCATTTTGTTCATGCTAATCTTTTTCATTCAGTTCTAATTGACAGACAGATAGGATTTGAACACATTTTCACAAAAGGAATACCTTTACAGAACAGGGAACACCGTTACACAGCAGGGTGCAATTTACAAAACACGGAGAACCTTTACACAACAGGGAACACATTACGCAATAGCGAAGATCTGTACAAACCAGAGAAAGCTCTGCACAACAAGGCAAATCTTTACACAACAGGGCAAATTTTACACAACAGGGAACATCTTTACACAGCTGGAAGCAATTTCATGCAAGTCTCTCTCTGTCTGTCTATCACACTCTCTGTGTCTCTCGCTGTCTCTGTCTTTCCCTCAGTCTCTGTCTCTCCCTCGTGTTATTCAGTCTGTTTATCTCTCTCTCTGGTTTCCTCAGTGTCTTTCTCTGTCCCTCCCTTTGTGTGGCCTGAAAGAGGCTTGCTGGTTTTCTGTGTGCCATTCTGTGTCTGTCCCATTGTGGGTGGTGTAATACTGGTGTTCATGTGACATTGTGTCGCCAGGACGAGTCTCCCAACACGGGTGTCCAAAACTCTGGGATATTTGAGGCCATGCTATCGTTGGATGCTGAAATTTGTCTGGCTAACACACAGCAGTGAGGCCGTCGAGAGCTCATCACCAGCCGGCAGCAGAGTGGCGCAGCGGAAGCGTGCTGGGCCCATAACCCAGAGGTCGATGGATGGAAACCATCCTCTGCTGTGCGCATTCTTATTTTCACATACAATAAAAACATCTGTTGCTGCCCACAATCACATCGCACTTATTTTTTACACTTTACTTACACCAACTTCCTGCTTGCAATAAACTCAGAAACCTGCAGCACAACTTTCAAGTTATTTTTATTCGCACCAGCATAAGCTGCTATTGCTGCAAAGACGCAGCAGCCTTGGCTTTCCCTTTCTTTCAACCCATTCCTGCAGCGCCGCCTCTCCACCACCTTGGTGGTCTTGGCCACAGTGAAACCCTCTCAAGTGGTCACAGGGAACGCATTTACACAGCAGGGGAAACCATTACACAACAGGGAACATCTTGAAACAACAGGGAACACAATTATAGAACAGGCTTGTGATTAGGAGGGCAAATATTACCTATTATTCTCTGCCCTTATAATTATGCTAAAATTTCAGGCGCAGTGCGGCAGGAATAGTTCAGCGGAGAGAGCGTTAGAAGGAAGATCAAAATGTGCCGGCTATGCTCAGAATTTTAATGCCACAATTGGCAAATTTTCAAATATTTCCATGTGGAAATGATTATCTTTCTTCCCTCAGGCTCGCTCTCTCGCTCTCACTGACTGTCTGCCGCCGGTTCTCCCGATTTATTTTGTTGTCCTCTTGCACTGTTTCCCTCAGGCTCGCACGCTCTGCTCAAAGTTGTATTGCCTTTGCGCCTTTCTCCACCTAAGCACGTCCCAGAGCGCTTTACAACGATTGAAGTATTTGAAGTGTAGTTACTGTTGTAATGTTGGAAACGCCGCAGCCAATTTGCGCACAGCATTCCCACAGCGCAGCAATGTGATAATGACCTGCACCTCATTAAATTTGTTCGTGCTGTAGAATTAGGGATACATTATGAATTATATTTACAATCGGTGCGTTCCAACAAGCATCTATTTATTAGTGAAGCCCTGTGAACACGTAGCTTCTTTTGATCTAGAGGGTTGCATCAGAAGAGAGTTTGCCGTCCACTAATTTAGTTTCCTTTTTCCCCCTGATATTAAACATGATCAAGCCACATTTCAACCACCAGTCACTAGTTTCAGAAGGCAGGTTGGTCCATGTGGTAGCGTGGCCGAGCGGTCTAAGGCGCTGGATTAAGGCTCCAGTCTCTGCGGGGGCGTGGGTTCGAATCCCACCGCTGCCAGATATTGCGGCATTCATAAATTTCGTCGCTTCATCAACAGCAGTAAACCGTGCAGGCAGGCGGTTTTTGTTCAGTTATTGTCACTTCTTCACCATTTTGTTCATGCTAATCTTTTCATTCAGTTCTAATTGACAGACAGATAGGATTTGAACACTTTTCACAAAAGGGAATACCTTTACAGAACAGGGAACACCGTTACACAGCAGGGTGCAATTTACAAAACACGGAGAACCTTTACACAACAGGGAACACATTACGCAATAGCGAAGATCTGTACAAACCAGAGAACAGCTCTGCACAACAAGGCAAAATCTTTACACAACAGGGAATCTTTACACAACGGGAACATCTTTACACAGCTGGAAGCAATTTCATGCAAGTCTCTCTCTGTCTGTCTATCACACTCTCTGTGTCTCTCGCTGTCTCTGTCTTTTCCCTCAGTCTCTGTCTCTCCCTCGTGTTATCAGTCTGTTTATCTCTCTCTCTCTGGTTTCCTCAGTGTCTTTCTCTGTCCCTCCCTTTGTGTGGCCTGAAAGAGGCTTGCTGGTTTTCTGTGTGTCATTCTGTGTCTGTCCCATTGTGGGTGGTGTAATACTGAGTGTTCATGTGACATTGTGTCGCCAGGACGAGTCTCCCAACAAGGTGTCCAAAATCTGGGATATTTGAGGGCCATGCTATCGTTGGATGCTGAAATTTGTCTGGCTAACACACAGCAGTGAGGGCCGTCGAGAGAGCTCATCACCAGCCGCAGCAGAGTGGCGCAGCGGAAGCGTGCTGGGCCCATAACCCAGAGGTCGATGGATGGATAAACCATCCTCTGCTATGCGCATTCTTATTTTCACAAACAATAAAAACATCTGTTGCTGCCCACAATCACATCGCACTTATTTTTACACTTTACTTACACCAACTTCCTGCTTGCAATAAACTCAGAAACCTGCAGCACAACTTTCAAGTTATTTTTATTCGCACCAGCATAAGCTGCTAATGCTGCAAAGACGCAGCAGCCTTGGCTTTCCCCTTTCTTTCAACCCATTCCTGCAGCGCCGCCTCTCCACCACCTTGGTGGTCTTGGCCACAGTGAAACCCTCTCAAGTGGTCACAGGGAACGCATTTACACAGCAGGGAAACCATTACACAACAGGGAACATCTTGAAACAACAGGAACACAATTATAGAACAGGCTTGTGATTAGGAGGGCAAATATTACCTATTATTCTCTGCCCTTATAAATTATGCTAAATTTCAGGCGCAGTGCGGCAGGTAGTTCAGCGGAGAGAGCGTTAGAAGGAAGATCAAAATGTGCCGGCTATGCTCAGAATTTTTATTGCCACAATTGGCAAAATTTTCAAATATTTCCATGTGGAAATGATTATCTTTCTTCCCTCAGGCTCGCTCTCTCCGCTCTCACTGACTGTCTGCCGCCGGTTTCCCGTATTTTTTTGTTGTCCTCTTGCACTGTTTCCCCTCAGGCTCGCACCTCTGCTCAAAGTTGTATTGCCTTTGCGCCTTTCTCCACCTAAGCACGCCCAGAGCGCTTTACAACGATTGAAGTATTTTGAAGTGTAGTTACTGTTGTAATGTTGGAAACGCCGCAGCCAATTTGCGCACAGCATCTCCCACAGCGCAGCAATGTGATAATGACCAGCTCATCTAATTTGTTCGTGCTGTAGAATTAGGGATACATTATGAATTATATTTACAATTGGCGTTCCAACAAGCATCTATTTATTAGTGAAGCCCTGTGAACACGTAGCTTCTTTTGATCTAGAGGGTTGCATCAGAAGAGAGTTTGCCGTCCACTAATTTAGTTTCCTTTTTCCCCCTGATATTAAACATGATCAAGCCACATTTCAACCACCAGTCACTAGTTTCAGAAGGCAGGTTGGTCCATGTGGTAGCGTGGCCGAGCGGTCTAAGGCGCTGGATTAAGGCTCCAGTCTCTGCGGGGGCGTGGGTTCGAATCCCACCGCTGCCAGATATTTGCGGCAGTCATAAATTTCGTCGCTTCATCAACAGCAGTAGTATAACTTTACACGTGCAGAGCGGTTTTGTTCAGTAATATGTCACTTCTTCACCATTTTGTTCATGCTAATCTTTTCATTCAGTTCTAATTGACAGACAGATAGGATTTGAACACATTTTCACAAAAGGGAATACCTTTACAGAACAGGGAACACCGTTACACAGCAGGGTGCAATTTACAAAACACGGAGAACCTTTACACAACAGGGAACACATTACGCAATAGCGAAGATCTGTACAAACCAGAGAACAGCTCTGCACAACAAGGCAAATCTTTACTCAACAGGGCAAATCTTACACAACAGGGAACTTCTTTACACAGCTGGAAGCAATTTCATGCAAGTCTCTCTCTGTCTGTCTATCACACTCTCTGTGTCTCTCGCTGTCTCTGTCTTTCCCTCAGTCTCTGTCTCTCCCTCGTGTTATTTCAGTCTGTTTATCTCTCTCTCTCTGGTTTCCTCAGTGTCTTTCTCTGTCCCTCCCTTTGGTGGGCCTGAAAGAGGCTTGCTGGTTTTCTGTGTGTCATTCTGTGTCTGTCCCATTGTGGGTGGTGTAATACTGAGTGTTCATGTGACATTGTGTCGCCAGGACGAGTCTCCCAACACGGGTGTCCAAAACTCTGGATATTTGAGGGCCGTGCCATGCTATCGTTGGATGCTGAAATTTGTCTGGCTAACCAACAGCAGTGAGGCCGTCGAGAGCTCATCACCAGCCGGCAGCAGAGTGGCGCAGCGGAAGCGTGCTGGGCCCATAAACAGAGGTCGATGGATGGAAACCTCCTCTGCTATGCGCATTCTTATTTCACAAACAATAAAAACATCTGTTGCTGCCCACAATCACATCGCACTTATTTTTACACTTTACTTACACCAACTTCCTGCTTGCAATAAACTCAGAAACCTGCAGCACAACTTTCAAGTTATTTTTATTTCGCACCAGCATAAGCTGCTAATGCTGCAAAGAGCGCAGCAGCCTTGGCTTTCCCCTTTCTTTCAACCCATTCCTGCAGCGCCGCCTCTCCACCACCTTGGTGGTCTTGGCCACAGTGAAACCCTCTCAAGTGGTCACAGGGAACGCTTTACACAGCAGGGGAAACCATTTACACAACAGGGAACATCTTGAAACAACAGGGAACACAATTATAGAACAGCTTGTGATTAGGAGGCAAATATTACTATTATTTCTCTGCCCTTATAATTATGCTAAATTTCAGGCGCAGTGCGGCAGGAATAGTTCAGCGGAGAGAGCGTTAGAAGGAAGATCAAAATGTGCGGCTATGCTCAGAATTTTATTGCCACAATTGGCAAAATTTTCAAATATTTCCATGTGGAAATGATTATCTTTCTTCCCTCAGGCTCGCTCTCTCCGCTCTCACTGACTGTCTGCCGCCGGTTCTCCCGATTTATTTTGTTGTCCTCTTGCACTGTTTCCCCTCAGGCTCGCACGCTTCTGCTCAAAGTTGTATTTGCCTTTGCGCCTTTCTCCACCTAAGCACGTCCAGAGCGCTTTTACAACGATTGAAGTATTTTGAAGTGTAGTTACTGTTGTAATGTTGGAAACGCCGCAGCCAATTTGCGCACAGCATCTCCCACAGCGCAGCAATGTGATAATGACCAGCTCATCTAATTTGTTCGTGCTGTAGAATTAGGGATACATTATGAATTATATTTACAATCGGTGCGTTCCAACAAGCATCTATTTATTAGTGAAGCCCTGTGAACACGTAAGCTTCTTTGATCTAGAGGGTTGCATCAGAAGAGAGTTTGCCGTCCACTAATTTAGTTTCCTTTTTTCCCTTTTATTAAACATGACCAAGCCACATTTCAACCACCAGTCACTAGTTTCAGAGGGAGGTTGGTCCATGTGGTAGCGTGGGCCGAGCGGTCTAAGGCGCTGGATTAAGGCTCCAGTCTCTGCGGGGGCGTGGGTTCGAATCCCACCGCTGCCAGATATTGCGGCATTCATAAATTTCGTCGCTTCATCAACAGCAGTAAACCGTGCAGGCAGAGCGGTTTTGTTCAGTAATATTGTCACTTCTTCACCATTTTGTTCATGCTAATCTTTTCATTCAGTTCTAATTGACAGACAGATAGGATTTGAACACATTTTCACAAAAGGGAATACCTTTACAGAACAGGGAGGAACACCGTTACACAGCAGGGTGCAATTTACAAAACACGGAGAACCTTTCACAACAGGGAACACATTACGCAATAGCGAAGATCTGTACAAACCAGAGAACAGCTCTGCACAACAAGGCAAAATCTTTACACAACAGGGCAAATCTTTACACAACAGGGAAATCTTTACACAGCTGGAGCATTTTCATGCAAGTCTCTCTCTGTCTGTCTATCACACTCTCTGTGTCTCTCGCTGTCTCTGTCTTTCCCTCAGTCTCTGTCTCTCCCTCGTGTTATTCAGTCTGTTTATCTCTCTCTCTCTGTTTCCTCAGTGTCTTTCTCTGTCCCTCCCTTTGTGTGGCCTGAAAGAGGCTGCTGGTTTCTGTGTGTCATTCTGTGTCTGTCCCATTGTGGGTGGTGTAATACTGAGTGTTCATGTGACATTGTGTCGCCAGGACGAGACGAGTCTCCCAACACGGTGTCCAAAACTCTGGGATATTTGAGGGCCATGCTATCGCTGGATGCTGGAAAATTTGTCAGGGCTAACACACAGCAGTGGAGGGCCGTCGAGAGCTCATCACCACCGGCAGCAGAGGTGGCGCAGCGGAAGCGTGGCTGGGCCCATAACCAGGGTCGATGGATGGAAACCATCCTCTGCTATGCGCATTCTTATTTTCACAAACAATAAAAACATCTGTTGCTGCCCACAATCACATCGCACTTATTTTTACACTTTACTTACACCAACTTCCTGCAATAAACTCAGAAACCTGCAGCACAACTTTCAAGTTATTTTTATTCGCACCAGCATAAGCTGCTAATGCTGCAAAGACGCAGCAGCCTTGGCTTTCCTTTCTTTCAACCCATTCCTGCAGCGCCGCCTCTCCACCACCTTGGTGGTCTTGGCCACAGTGAAACCCTCTCAAGTGGTTCACAGGGAACGCATTTACACAGCAGGGGAAACCATTACACAACAGGGAACATCTTGAAACAACAGGGAACACAATTATAGAACAGGCTTGTGATTAGGAGGGCAAATATTACCTATTATTCTCTGCCTTATAATTATGCTAAATTTCAGGCGCAGTGCGGCAGGAATAGTTCAGCGGAGAGAGCGTTAGAAGGAAGATCAAAATGTGCGGCTATGCTCAGAATTTTATTTGCAAATTGGCAAAATTTTCAAATATTTCCATGTGGAAATGATTATCTTTCTTCCATCAGGCTCGCTCTCTCCGCTCTCACTGACTGTCTGCCGCCGGTTCTCCCGATTTATTTTGTTGTCCTCTTGCACTGTTTCCCCTCAGGCTCGCACGCTCTGCTCAAAGTTGTATTGCCTTTGCGCCTTTCTCCACCTAAGCACGTCCCAGAGCGCTTTACAACGATTGAAGTATTTTGAAGTGTAGTTACTGTTGTAATGTTGGAAACGCCGCAGCCAATTGCGCACAGCATCTCCCCACAGCGCAGCAAATGTGATAATGACCAGCTCATCTAATTTGTTCGTGCTGTAGAATTAGGGATACATTATGAATTATATTTACAATCGGTGCGTTCCAACAAGCATTATTTTTATAGTGAAGCCCTGTGAACACGTAGCTTCTTTTGATCTAGAGGGTTGCATCAGAAGAGAGTTTGCCGTCCACTAATTTAGTTTCCTTTTTTCCCCTTATATTAAACATGACCAAGCCACATTTCAACCACCAGTCACTAGTTTCAGAAGGCAGGTTGGTCCATGTGTAGCGTGGCCGAGCGGTCTAAGCGCTGGATTAAGGCTCCAGTCTCTGCGGGGGCGTGGGTTCGAATCCCCACCGCTGCCAGATATTGCGGCATTCATAATTTCGTCGCTTCATCAACAGCAGTAACCGTGCAGGCAGAGCGGTTTTGTTCAGTAATATGTCACTTCTTCACCATTTTGTTCATGCTAATCTTTTCATTCAGTTCTAATTGACAGACAGATAGGATTGAACACATTTTCACAAAAGGGAATACCTTTACAGAACAGGAACACCGTTACACAGCAGGGTGCAATTTACAAAACACGGAGAACCTTTACACAACAGGGGAACACATTACGCAATAGCGAAGATCTGTACAAACCAGAGAACAGCTCTGCACAACAAGGCAAATCTTTACACAACAGGGCAAATCTTTACACAACAGGGAACATCTTTACACAGCTGGAAGCAATTTCATGCAAGTCTCTCTCTGTCTGTCTATCACACTCTCTGTGTCTCTCGCTGTCTCTGTCTTTCCTCAGTCTCTGTCTCTCCCTCGTGTTATTCAGTCTGTTTATCTCTCTCTCTCTGGTTTCCTCAGTGTCTTTCTCTGTCCCTCCCTTTGTGTGGCTGAAAGAGGCTTGCTGGTTTTCTGTGTGCCATTCTGTGTTGTCCCATTGTGGTGGTGTAATACTGAGTGTTCATGTGACATTGTGTCGCCAGGACGAGTCTCCAACACGGGTGTCCAAAACTCTGGGATATTTGAGGGCCATGCTATCGTTGGATGCTGAAATTTGTCTGGCTAACACACAGCAGTGAGGGCCGTCGAGAGCTCATCACCAGCCGGCAGCAGAGTGGCGCAGCGGAAGCGTGCTGGGCCCATACCCAGAGGTCGATGGATGGAAACCATCCTCTGCTATGCGCATTCTTATTTTCACAAACAATAAAAACATCTGTTGCTGCCCACAATCACATCGCACTTATTTTTACACTTTACTTACACCAACTTCCTGCTTGCAATAAACTCAGAAACCTGCAGCACAACTTTCAAGTTATTTTTATTCGCACCAGCATAAGCTGCTAATGCTGCAAAGACGCAGCAGCCTTGGCTTTCCCCTTTCTTTCAACCCATTCCTGCAGCGCCGCCTCTCCACCCCTTGGTGGTCTTGGCCACAGTGAAACCCTCTCAAGTGGTCACAGGGAACGCATTTACACAGCAGGGGAAACCATTACACAACAGGAACATCTTGAAACAACAGGGACACAATTATAGAACAGGCTTGTGATTAGGAGGGCAAATATTACCTATTATTCTCTGCCCTTATAATTATGCTAAATTTCAGGCGCAGTGCGGCAGGAATAGTTCAGCGGAGAGAGCGTTAGAAGGAAGATCAAAATGTGCCGGCTATGCTCAGAATTTTATTGCCACAATTGGCAAAATTTTCAAATATTTCCATGTGGAAATGATTATCTTTCTTCCTCAGGCTCGCTCTCTCCGCTCTCACTGACTGTCTGCCGCCGGTTCTCCCGATTTATTTTGTTGTCCTCTTGCACTGTTTCCCCCCAGGCTCGCACGCTCTGCTCAAAGTTGTATTGCCTTTGCGCCTTTCTCCACCTAAGCACGTCCAGAGCGCTTTACAACGATTGAAGTATTTTGAAGTGTAGTTACTGTTGTAATGTTGGAAACGCCGCAGCCAATTTGCGCACAGCATCTCCACAGCGCAGCAATGTGATAATGACCAGCTCATCTAATTGTTCGTGCTGTAGAATTAGGGATACATTATGATTATATTTACAATCGGTGCGTTCCAACAAGCATCTATTTTTATAGTGAAGCCCTGTGAACACGTAGCTTCTTTTGATAGAGGGTTGCATCAGAAGAGTTTTGGCGTCCACTAATTTAGTTTCCTTTTTTCCCCTGATATTAAACATGACCAAGCCACATTTCAACCACCAGTCACTAGTTTCAGAAGGCAGGTTGGTCCATGTGGTAGCGTGGCCGAGCGGTCTAAGGCGCTGGATTAAGGCTCCAGTCTCTGCGGGGGGCGTGGTTCGAATCCCACCGCTGCCAGATATTGCGGCATTCATAAATTTCGTCGCTTCATCAACAGCAGTAACCGTGCAGGCAGAGCGGTTTTGTTCAGTAATATGTCACTTCTTTTTGTTCATGCTAATCTTTTCATTCAGTTCTAATTGACAGACAGATAGGATTTGAACACATTTTCACAAAAGGGAATACCTTTACAGAACAGGGAACACCGTTACACAGCAGGGTGCAATTTACAAAACACGGAGAACCTTTACACAACAGGGAACACATTACGCAATAGCGAAGATCTGTACAAACCAGAAACAGCTCTGCACAACAAGGCAAATCTTTACACAACAGGGCAAATCTTTACACAACAGGGAACATCTTTACACAGCTGGAAGCAATTTCATGCAAGTCTCTCTCTGTCTGTCTATCACACTCTCTGTGTCTCTCGCTGTCTCTGTCTTTCCCTCAGTCTCTGTCTCTCCCTCGTGTTATTCAGTCTGTTTATCTCTCTCTCTCTGGTTTCCTCAGTGTCTTTCTCTGTCCCTCCCTTTGTGTGGCCTGAAAGAGGCTTGCTGGTTTTCTGTGTGCCATTCTGTGTCTGTCCCATTGTGGGTGGTGTAATACTGAGTGTTCATGTGACATTGTGTCGCCAGGACGAGTCTCCCAACACGGGTGTCCAAAACTCTGGGATATTTGAGGGCCATGCTATCGTTGGATGCTGAAATTTGTCTGGCTAACACACAGCAGTGAGGGCCGTCGAGAGCTCATCCACCGCAGCAGCAGAGTGGCGCAGCGGAAGCGTGCTGGGCCCATAACCCAGAGGTCGATGGATGGAAACCATCCTCTGCTATGCGCATTCTTATTTTCACAAACAATAAAAACATCTGTTGCTGCCCACAATCACATCGCACTTATTTTTACACTTTACTTACACCACTTCCTGCTTGCAATAAACTCAGAAACCTGCAGCACAACTTTCAAGTTATTTTTATTCGCACCAGCATAAGCTGCTAATGCTGCAAAGACGCAGCAGCCTTGGCTTTCCCCTTTCTTTCAACCCATTCCTGCAGCGCCGCTCTCCACCACCTTGGTGGTCTTGGCCACAGTGAAACCCTCTCAAGTGGTCACAGGGAACGCATTTACACAGCAGGGGAAACCTTACACAACAGGGAACATCTTGAAACAACAGGGAACACAATTATAGAACAGGCTTGTGATTAGGAGGGCAAATATTACTATTATTCTCTGCCCTTATAATTATGCTAAATTTCAGGCGCAGTGCGGCAGGAATAGTTCAGCGGAGAGAGCGTTAGAAGGAAGATCAAAATGTGCCGGCTATGCTCAGAATTTTATTGCCACAATTGGCAAAATTTTCAAATATTTCCATGTGGAAATGATTATCTTTCTTCCCTCAGGCTCGCTCTCTCCGCTCTCACTGACTGTCTGCCGCCGTTTCTCCCGATTTATTTTGTTGTCCTCTTGCACTGTTTCCCCTCAGGCTCGCACGCTCTGCTCAAAGTTGTATTGCCTTGCGCCTTTCTCCACCTAAGCACGTCCCAGAGCGCTTTACAACGATTGAAGTATTTTGAAGTGTAGTTACTGTTGTAATGTTGGAAACGCGCCGCAGCCAATTTGCGCACAGCATCTCCCACAGCGCAGCAATGTGATAATGACCAGCTCATCTAATTTGTTCGTGCTGTAGAATTAGGGATACATTATGAATTATATTTACAATTGGTGCGTTCCAACAAGCATCTATTTTTATAGTGAAGCCCTGTGACACGTAGCTTCTTTTGATCTAGAGGGTTGCATCAGAAGAGAGTTTGCCGTCCACTAATTTAGTTTCCTTTTTTCCCTTATATTAAACATGACCAAGCCACATTTCAACCACCAGTCACTAGTTTCAGAAGGCAGGTTGGTCCATGTGGTAGCGTGGCCGAGCGGTCTAAGGCGCTGGATTAAGGCTCCAGTCTCTGCGGGGGCGTGGGTTCGAATCCCACCGCTGCCAGATATTGCGGCATTCATAAATTTCGTCGCGTCATCAACAGCAGCAGTAAACCGTGCAGGAGAGCGGTTTTGTTCAGTAATATGTCACTTCTTCACCATTTTGTTCATGCTAATCTTTTCATTCAGTTCTAATTGACAGACAGATAGGATTTGAACACATTTTCACAAAAGGGAATACCTTTACAGAACAGGGAACACCGTACACACAGCAGGGTGCAATTTACAAAACACGGAGAACCTTTACACAACAGGGAACACATTACGCAATAGCGAAGATCTGTACAAACCAGAGAACAGCTCTGCACAACAAGGCAAATTTTACACAACAGGGCAAATCTTTACACAACAGGGAACATCTTTACACAGCTGGAAGCAATTTCATGCAAGTCTCTCTCTGTCTGTCTATCACACTCTCTGTGTCTCTCGCTGTCTGTCTCTGTCTTTCCCTCAGTCTCTGTCTCTCCCTGTGTTATTCAGTCTGTTTATCTCTCTCTCTCTGGTTTCCTCAGTGTCTTTCTCTGTCCCTCCCTTTGTGTGGCCTGAAAGAGGCTTGCTGGTTTTCTGTGTGTCATTCTGTGTCTGTCCCATTGTGGGTGGTGTAATACTGAGTGTTCATGTGACATTGTGTCGCAGGACGAGTCTCCAACACGGGTGTCCAAAACTCTGGGATATTTGAGGGCCATGCTATCGCTGGATGCTGAAATTTGTCTGGCTAACACACAGCAGTGAGGGCGTCGAGAGCTCATCACCAGCCGGCAGCAGAGTGGCGCAGCGGAAGCGTGCTGGGTCCCATAACCCAGATGTCGATGGGATGGAATACCATCCTCTGCTGTGCGCATTCTTAATTTCACAAACAATAAAAACATCTGCTTGCTGCCCACAATCACATCGCACTTATTTTTACACTTTACTTTACACCAACTTCCTGCTTGCAATAAACTCAGAAACCTGCAGCACAACTTTCAAGTTATTTTTATTCGCACCAGCATAAGCTGCTAATGCTGCAAAGACGCAGCAGCTTGGCTTTCCCCTTTCTTTCAACCCATTCCTGCAGCGCCGCCTCTCCACCACCTTGGTGGTCTTGGCCACAGTGTGAAACCCTCTCAAGTGGTCACAGGGAACGCATTTAACACAGCAGGGGAAACCATTACACAACAGGGAACATCTTGAAACAACAGGGAACACAATTATAGAACAGGCTTGTGATTAGGAGGGCAAATATTACCTATTATTCTCTGCCCTTATAATTATGCTAAATTTCAGGCGCGCAGTGCGGCAGGAATAGTTCAGCGGAGAGAGCGTTAGAAGGAAGATCAAAATGTGCCGGCTATGCTCAGAATTTTATTGCCACAATTGGCAAAATTTTCAAATATTTCCATGTGGAAATGATTATCTTTCTTCCTCAGCTCGCTCTCTCGCTCTCACTGACTGTCTGCCGCCGGTTCTCCCGATTTATTTTGTTGTCCTCTTGCACTGTATCCCCTCAGGCTCGCACGCTCTGCACAACGTTGTTATGCTCTATGGCCCTTTCTCCACTAAGCACGTCCCAGGAGCGCTTTACAACGATTGAAGTATTTTGAAGTGTAGTTTATCTGTTGTAATGTTGGAACGCCGCGCCAATTTGCGCACAGCAATCTCCCACAGCGCAGCAAGTTAGTGATAATGACCAGCTTCATCTAAATTGTTGCTGCTGTAGAATTAGGGGATACATTATGGAATTATATTTACAATTGCGTGCGTTCTCAACAAGCATCTATTTTTATAAGTGAAGCCCTGTGAAGCACGTACGTTCTTGTGATCTAGAGGGTTGCATCAAGAAAGAAAGCTGTTTGCGCTGCCACTCAGCAGTTAGTTTCCTTTTTTCCCCTTATATTAAACAAGGCACCAAGCCACATTTCAACCACACTGTCCTAGTTTCCGAAGGCATCGGGGTTGTCCTTGTAGCGTAGGCCGGGATGCGGTCTAAGGGCCTGGATTAAGTCTCCAGTCTCAGCCGGTGGGAGGGTTCGAATCCCACCGCTGCCAGATATTGCGGCATTCATAAATTTCGTCGCTTCATCAACAGCAGTAAACCGTGCAGGCAGAGCGGTTTTGTTCAGTAATATGTCACTTCTTCACCATTTTGTTCATGCTAATCTTTTCATTCAGTTCTAATTGACAGACAGATAGGATTTGAACACATTTTCACAAAAGGGAATACCTTTACAGAACAGGGAACACCGTTACACAGCAGGGTGCAATTTACAAAACACGGAGAACCTTCACAACACAGGGAACACATTACGCAATAGCGAAGATCTGTACAAACCAGAGAACAGCTCTGCACAACAAGGCAAATCTTTACACAACAGGGCAAATCTTTACACAACAGGGAACATCTTTACACAGCTGGAAGCAATTTCATGCAAGTCTCTCTTGTCTGTCTATCACACTCTCTGTGTCTCTCGCTGTCTCTGTCTTTCCCTCAGTCTCTGTCTCTCCCTCGTGTTATTCAGTCTGTTTATCTCTCTCTCTCTGGTTTCCTCAGTGTCTTTCTCTGTCCCTCCCTTTGTGTGGCCTGAAAGAGGCTTGCTGGTTTTCTGTGTGTCATTCTGTGTCTGTCCCATTGTGGGTGGTGTAATACTGAGTGTTCATGTGACATTGTGTCGCCAGGACGAGTCTCCCAACACGGGTGTCCAAAACTCTGGGATATTTGAGGGCCATGCTATCGTTGGATGCTGAAATTTGTCTGGCTAACACACAGCAGTGAGGGCCGTCGAGAGCTCATCACCAGCCGGCAGCAGAGTGGCGCAGCGGAAGCGTGCTGGGCCCATAACCCAGAGGTCGATGGATGGAAACCATCCTCTGCTATGCGCATTCTTATTTTCACAAACAATAAAAACATCTGTTGCTGCCCACAATCACATCGCACTTATTTTTACACTTTACTTACACCAACTTCCTGCTTGCAATAAACTCAGAAACCTGCAGCACAACTTTCAAGTTATTTTTATTCGCACCAGCATAAGCTGCTAATGCTGCAAAGACGCAGCAGCCTTGGCTTTCCCCTTTCTTTCAACCCATTCCTGCAGCGCCGCCTCTCTCCACCACCTTGGTGGTCTTGGCCACAGTGAAACCCTCTCAAGTGGTCACAGGGAACGCATTTACACAGCAGGGGAAACCATTACACAACAGGGAACATCTTGAAACAACAGGGAACACAATTATAGAACAGGCTTGTGATTAGGAGGGCAAATATTACCTATTATTCTCTGCCCTTATAATTATGCTAAATTTCAGGCGCAATGCGGCAGGAATAGTTCAGCGAGAGAGAGCGTTAGAAGGAAGATCAAAATGTGCCGGCTATGCTCAGAATTTTATTGCCACAATTGGCAAAATTTTCAAATATTTCCATGTGGAAATGATTATCTTTCTTCCCTCAGGCTCGCTCTCTCCGCTCTCACTGACTGTCTGCCGCCGGTTCTCCCGATTTATTTTGTTGTCCTCTTGCACTGTTTCCCCTCAGGCTCGCACGCTCTGCTCAAAGTTGTATTGCCTTTGCGCCTTTCTCCACCTAAGCACGTCCCAGAGCGCTTTACAACGATTGAAGTATTTTGAAGTGTAGTTACTGTTGTAATGTTGGAAACGCCGCAGCCAATTTGCGCACAGCATCTCCCACAGCGCAGCAATGTGATAATGACCAGCTCATCTAATTTGTTCGTGCTGTAGAATTAGGGATACATTATGAATTATATTTACAATCGGTGCGTTCCAACAAGCATCTATTTATTAGTGAAGCCCTGTGAACACGTAGCTTCTTTTGATCTAGAGGGTTGCATCAGAAGAGAGTTTGCCGTCCACTAATTTAGTTTCCTTTTTTCCCCTGATATTAAACATGACCAAGCCACATTTCAACCACCAGTCACTAGTTTCAGAAGGCAGGTTGGTCCATGTGGTAGCGTGGCCGAGCGGTCTAAGGCGCTGGATTAAGGCTCCAGTCTCTGCGGGGGCGTGGGTTCGAATCCCACCGCTGCCAGATATTGCGGCATTCATAAATTTCGTCGCTTCATCAACAGCAGTAACCGTGCAGGCAGAGCGGTTTTGTTCAGTAATATGTCACTTCTTCACCATTTTGTTCATGCTAATCTTTTCATTCAGTTCTAATTGACAGACAGATAGGATTTGAACACATTTTCACAAAAGGGAATACCTTTACAGAACAGGGAACACCGTTACACAGCAGGGAACACATTACGCAATAGCGAAGATCTGTACAAACCAGAGAACAGCTCTGCACAACAAGGCAAATCTTTACACAACAGGGAACATCTTTACACAGCTGGAAGCAATTTCATGCAAGTCTCTCTCTGTCTGTCTATCACACTCTCTGTGTCTCTCGCTGTCTCTGTCTTTCCCTCAGTCTCTGTCTCTCCCTCGTGTTATTCAGTCTGTTTATCTCTCTCTCTCTGGTTTCCTCAGTGTCTTTCTCTGTCCCTCCCTTTGTGTGGCCTGAAAGAGGCTTGCTGGTTTTCTGTGTGCCATTCTGTGTCTGTCCCATTGTGGGTGGTGTAATACTGAGTGTTCATGTGACATTGTGTCGCCAGGACGAGTCTCCCAACACGGGTGTCCAAAACTCTGGGATATTTGAGGGCCATGCTATCGTTGGATGCTGAAATTTGTCTGGCTAACACACAGCAGTGAGGGCCGTCGAGAGCTCATCACCAGCCGGCAGCAGAGTGGCGCAGCGGAAGCGTGCTGGGCCCATAACCAGAGGTCGATGGATGGAAACCATCCTCTGCTATGCGCATTCTTATTTTCACAAACAATAAAAACATCTGTTGCTGCCCACAATCACATCGCACTTATTTTTACACTTTACTTACACCAACTTCCTGCTTGCAATAAAATCAGAAACCTGCAGCACAACTTTCAAGTTATTTTTATTCGCACCAGCATAAGCTGCTAATGCTGCAAAGACGCAGCAGCCTTGGCTGTTCCCCTTAGCTAGTTCAACCCTTTCTGCAGCTGTACCTCCCTCTCCACCACCTTGGTGGTTCTTGGCCACAGTGAAACCCTCTCAAGTGGTCACAGGGTACGCATTTACTCTGCAGGGGAAACCTTTACACTACATGGGAACATCTTGAAACAACAGGAAACACATTTATAAGAACAGGCTTGTGATTAGGAGGGCAATTATGACCTATTAGTTCTCTGCCCTTACTAATTTATGCTAAATTTCAGCGCAGTGCGCAGGAATAGTTCAGCGGAGAGAGCGTTAGAAGTAGATCAAATTGTGCCGTCTATGTCTCAGAAGTGTAAGTCACAAATTGGCAAAATTTCAAATATTTCCATGTGGAAATGATTATCTTTCTTCCCTCAGGCTTCGCTCTCCTCCGCCGCTCTCACTTGACTGTCTGCCGTCCGGATCTCACCGATTTATTGTGGTTGTCCTCTGCTCTGTTTCCCCTCAGGCTCGCACCCTCTGCACAAAGTTGTATTGCCTTTGCGCCTTTCTCCACCTAAGCACGTCCCAGAGCGCTTTACAACGATTGAAGTATTTTGAAGTGTAGTTACTGTTGTAATGTTGGAAACGCCGCAGCCAATTTGCGCACAGCATCTCCCACAGCGCAGCAATGTGATAATGACCAGCTCATCTATTTTGTTCGTGCTGTAGAATTAGGGATACATTATGAATTATTTATTTACAATCGGTGCGTTCCAACAAGCATCTATTTATTAGTGAAGCCCTGTGAACACGTAGCTTCTTTTGATCTAGAGGGTTGCATCAGAAGAGAGTTTGCCGTCCACTAATTTAGTTTCCTTTTTCCCCTGATATTAAACAAGACCAAGCACATTTCAACCACCAGTCACTAGTTTCAGAAGGCAGGTTGTCCATGTGGTAGCGTGGCCGAGCGGTCTAAGGCGCTGGATTAAGGCTCCAGTCTCTGCGGGGGCGTGGGTTCGAATCCCACCGCTGCCAGATATTGCGGCATTCATAAATTTCGTCGCTCTCATCAACAGACAGATATAACAGTGCCATGGCCAGAGCGGTTCTTGATTCAGTAAATATGTCACTTTCTTCCACCCATTTAGTTCATGACTAATCTTTATCAATTCAGTTCCTAATTTGACATGAAAGAATAGGGTTTATGAATCACATTATTCACAAAAAAGGGAATAACCTTTTCAGAACATGGGAAACACCTGTATACACAGAAGGGTGCAATCTTAACAAAAACGCGATCAGTGAGAACCTTATTTATCACAACAGGGAAACACATTAAAGATCAATAGCGAAAGTCATGTACATAACCATGAGCTAACAGCTCTTTCACAACAAGGCTAATTCTTACACAAACCGCCGGCAATTATTAAACAAACAAGGGAACATCGTATACTCTAGCTGGAAGCAATTTCATGCAAGTCCTCTCTCTGTCTGTCTATCACACTCTCTGTGTCTCTCGCTGTCTCTGTCTTTCCCTCAGTCTCTGTCTCTCCCTCGTGTTATTCAGTCTGTTTATCTCTCTCTCTCTGGTTTCCTCAGTGTCTTTCTCTGTCCCTCCCTTTGTGTGGCCTGAAAGAGGCTTGCTGGTTTTCTGTGTGTCATTCTGTGTCTGTCCCATTGTGGGTGGTGTAATACTGAGTGTTCATGTGACATTGTGTCGCCAGGACGAGTCTCCCAACACGGGTGTCCAAAACTCTGGGATATTTGAGGGCCATGCTATCGTTGGATGCTGAAATTTGTCTGGCTAACACACAGCAGTGAGGGCCGTCGGAGAGCTCATCACCAGCCGGCAGCAGAGTGGCGCAGCGGAAGCGTGCTGGGCCCATAACCCAGAGGTCGATGGATGGAAACCATCCTCTGCTATGCGCATTCTTATTTTCACAAACAATAAAAACATCTGTTGCTGCCCACAATCACATCGCACTTATTTTTACACTTTACTTACACCAACTTCCTGCTTGCAATAAACTCAGAAACCTGCAGCACAACTTTCAAGTTATTTTTATTCGCACCAGCATAAGCTGCTAATGCTGCAAAGACGCAGCAGCCTTGGCTTTCCCCTTTCTTTCAACCATTCCTGCAGCGCCGCCTCTCCACCACCTTGGTGGTCTTGGCCACAGTGAAACCCTCTCAAGTGGTCACAGGGAACGCATTTACACAGCAGGGGAAACCATTACACAACAGGGAACATCTTGAAACAACAGGGAACACAATTATAGAACAGGCTTGTGATTAGGAGGGCAAATATTACCTATTATTCTCTGCCCTTATAATTATGCTAAATTTCAGGCGCAGTGCGGCAGGAATAGTTCAGCGGAGAGAGCGTTAGAAGGAAGATCAAAATGTGCCGGCTATGCTCAGAATTTTATTGCCACAATTGGCAAAATTTTCAAATATTTCCATGTGGAAATGATTATCTTTCTTCCCTCAGGCTCGCTCTCTCCGCTCTCACTGACTGTCTGCCGCCGGTCTCCCGATTTATTTTGTTGTCCTCTTGCACTGTTTCCCCTCAGGCTCGCACGCTCTGCTCAAAGTTGTATTGCCTTTGCGCCTTTCTCCACCTAAGCACGTCCCAGAGCGCTTTACAACGATTGAAGTATTTTGAAGTGTAGTTACTGTTGTAATGTTGGAAACGCCGCAGCCAATTTGCGCACAGCATCTCCCACAGCGCAGCAATGTGATAATGACCAGCTCATCTAATTTGTTCGTGCTGTAGAATTAGGGATACATTATGAATTATATTTACAATCGGTGCGTTCCAACAAGCATCTATTTATTAGTGAAGCCCTGTGAACACGTAGCTTCTTTTGATCTAGAGGGTTGCATCAGAAGAGAGTTTGCCGTCCACTAATTTAGTTTCCTTTTTCCCCTGATATTAAACAAGACCAAGCCACATTTCAACCACCAGTCACTAGTTTCAGAAGGCAGGTTGGTCCATGTGGTAGCGTGGCCGAGCGGTCTAAGGCGCTGGATTAAGGCTCCAGTCTCTGCGGGGGCGTGGGTTCGAATCCCACCGCTGCCAGATATTGCGGCATTCATAAATTTCGTCGCTTCATCAACAGCAGTAAACCGTGCAGGCAGAGCGGTTTTGTTCAGTAATATGTCACTTCTTCACCATTTTGTTCATGCTAATCTTTTCATTCAGTTCTAATTGACAGACAGATAGGATTTGAACACATTTTCACAAAAGGGAATACCTTTACAGAACAGGGAACACCGTTACACAGCAGGGTGCAATTTACAAAACACGGAGAACCTTTACACAACAGGGAACACATTACGCAATAGCGAAGATCTGTACAAACCAGAGAACAGCTCTGCACAACAAGGCAAATCTTTACACAACAGGGCAAATCTTTACACAACAGGGAACATCTTTACACAGCTGGAAGCAATTTCATGCAAGTCTCTCTCTGTCTGTCTATCACACTCTCTGTGTCTCTCGCTGTCTCTGTCTTTCCCTCAGTCTCTGTCTCTCCCTCGTGTTATTCAGTCTGTTTATCTCTCTCTCTCTGGTTTCCTCAGTGTCTTTCTCTGTCCCTCCCTTTGTGTGGCCTGAAAGAGGCTTGCTGGTTTTCTGTGTGTCATTCTGTGTCTGTCCCATTGTGGGTGGTGTAATACTGAGTGTTCATGTGACATTGTGTCGCCAGGACGAGTCTCCCAACACGGGTGTCCAAAACTCTGGGATATTTGAGGGCCATGCTATCGCTGGATGCTGAAATTTGTCTGGCTAACACACAGCAGTGAGGGCCGTCGAGAGCTCATCACCAGCCGGCAGCAGAGTGGCGCAGCGGAAGCGTGCTGGGCCCATAACCCAGAGGTCGATGGATGGAAACCATCCTCTGCTATGCGCATTCTTATTTTCACAAACAATAAAAACATCTGTTGCTGCCCACAATCACATCGCACTTATTTTTACACTTTACTTACACCAACTTCCTGCTTGCAATAAACTCAGAAACCTGCAGCACAACTTTCAAGTTATTTTTATTCGCACCAGCATAAGCTGCTAATGCTGCAAAGACGCAGCAGCCTTGGCTTTCCCCTTTCTTTCAACCCATTCCTGCAGCGCCGCCTCTCCACCACCTTGGTGGTCTTGGCCACAGTGAAACCCTCTCAAGTGGTCACAGGGAACGCATTTACACAGCAGGGGAAACCATTACACAACAGGGAACATCTTGAAACAACAGGGAACACAATTATAGAACAGGCTTGTGATTAGGAGGGCAAATATTACCTATTATTCTCTGCCCTTATAATTATGCTAAATTTCAGGCGCAGTGCGGCAGGAATAGTTCAGCGGGAGAGAGCGTTAGAAGGAAGATCAAAATGTGCCGGCTATGCTCAGAATTTTATTGCCACAATTGGCAAAATTTTCAAATATTTCCATGTGGAAATGATTATCTTTCTTCCCTCAGGCTCGCTCTCTCCGCTCTCACTGACTGTCTGCCGCCGGTTCTCCCGATTTATTTTGTTGTCCTCTTGCACTGTTTCCCCTCAGGCTCGCACGCTCTGCTCAAAGTTGTATTGCCTTTGCGCCTTTCTCCACCTAAGCACGTCCCAGAGCGCTTTACAACGATTGAAGTATTTTGAAGTGTAGTTACTGTTGTAATGTTGGAAACGCCGCAGCCAATTTGCGCACAGCATCTCCCACAGCGCAGCAATGTGATAATGACCAGCTCATCTAATTTGTTCGTGCTGTAGAATTAGGGATACATTATGAATTATATTTACAATTGGTGCGTTCCAACAAGCATCTATTTTTATAGTGAAGCCCTGTGAAGACGTAGCTTCTTTTGATCTAGAGGGTTGCATCAGAAGAGAGTTTGCCGTCCACTAATTTAGTTTCCTTTTTTCCCTGATATTAAACAAGACCAAGCCACATTTCAACCACCAGTCACTAGTTTCAGAAGGCAGGTTAGTCCATGTGGTAGCGTGGCCGAGCGGTCTAAGGCGCTGGATTAAGGCTCCAGTCTCTGCGGGGGCGTGGGTTCGAATCCCACCGCTGCCAGATATTGCGGCATTCATAAATTTCGTCGCAGGCAGAGCGGTTTTGTTCAGTAATATGTCACTTCTTCACCATTTTGTTCATGCTAATCTTTTCATTCAGTTCTAATTGACAGACAGATAGGTTGAACACATTTTCACAAAAGGGAATACCTTTACAGAACAGGGAACACCGTTACACAGCAGGGTGCAATTTACAAAACACGGAGAACCTTTACACAACAGGGAACACATTACGCAATAGCGAAGATCTGTACAAACCAGAGAACAGCTCTGCACAACAAGGCAAATCTTTACACAACAGGGCAAATCTTTACACAACAGGGAACATCTTTACACAGCTGGAAGCAATTTCATGCAAGTCTCTCTCTGTCTGTCTATCACACTCTCTGTGTCTCTCGCTGTCTCTGTCTTTCCCTCAGTCTCTGTCTCTCCCTCGTGTTATTCAGTCTGTTTATCTCTCTCTCTCTGGTTTCCTCAGTGTCTTTCTCTGTCCCTCCCTTTGTGTGGCCTGAAAGAGGCTTGCTGGTTTTCTGTGTGTCATTCTGTGTCTGTCCCATTGTGGGTGGTGTAATACTGAGTGTTCATGTGACATTGTGTCGCCAGGACGAGTCTCCCAACACGGGTGTCCAAAACTCTGGGATATTTGAGGGCCATGCTATCGCTGGATGCTGAAATTTGTCTGGCTAACACACAGCAGTGAGGGCCGTCGAGAGCTCATCACCAGCCGGCAGCAGAGTGGCGCAGCGGAAGCGTGCTGGGCCCATAACCAGAGGTCGATGGATGGAAACCATCCTCTGCTATGCGCATTCTTATTTTCACAAACAATAAAAACATCTGTTGCTGCCCACAATCACATCGCACTTATTTTTACACTTTACTTACACCAACTTCCTGCTTGCAATAAACTCAGAAACCTGCAGCACAACTTTCAAGTTATTTTTATTCGCACCAGCATAAGCTGCTAATGCTGCAAAGACGCAGCAGCCTTGGCTTTCCCTTTCTTTCAACCCATTCCTGCAGCGCCGCCTCTCCACCACCTTGGTGGTCTTGGCCACAGTGAAACCCTCTCAAGTGGTCACAGGGAACGCATTTACACAGCAGGGGAAACCATTACACAACAGGGAACATCTTTGAAACAACAGGGAACACAATTATAGAACAGGCTTGTGATTAGGAGGGCAAATATTACCTATTATTCTCTGCCCTTATAATTATGCTAAATTTCAGGCGCAGTGCGGCAGGAATAGTTCAGCGGAGAGAGCGTTAGAAGGAAGATCAAAATGTGCCGGCTATGCTCAGAATTTTATTGCCACAATTGGCAAAATTTTCAAATATTTCCATGTGGAAATGATTATCTTTCTTCCCTCAGGCTCGCTCTCTCCGCTCTCACTGACTGTCTGCCGCCGGTTCTCCCGATTTATTTTGTTGTCCTCTTGCACTGTTTCCCCTCAGGCTCGCACGCTCTGCTCAAAGTTGTATTGCCTTTGCGCCTTTCTCCACCTAAGCACGTCCCAGAGCGCTTTACAACGATTGAAGTATTTTGAAGTGTAGTTACTGTTGTAATGTTGGAAACGCCGCAGCCAATTTGCGCACAGCATCTCCCACAGCGCAGCAATGTGATAATGACCAGCTCATCTAATTTGTTCGTGCTGTAGAATTAGGGATACATTATGAATTATATTTACAATCGGTGCGTTCCAACAAGCATCTATTTATTAGTGAAGCCCTGTGAACACGTAGCTTCTTTTGATCTAGAGGGTTGCATCAGAAGAGAGTTTGCCGTCCACTAATTTAGTTTCCTTTTTTCCCCTGATATTAAACATGACCAAGCCACATTTCAACCACCAGTCACTAGTTTCAGAAGGCAGGTTGGTCCATGTGGTAGCGTGGCCGAGCGGTCTAAGGCGCTGGATTAAGGCTCCAGTCTCTGCGGGGGCGTGGGTTCGAATCCCACCGCTGCCAGATATTGCGGCATTCATAAATTTCGTCGCAGGCAGAGCGGTTTTGTTCAGTAATATGTCACTTCTTCACCATTTTGTTCATGCTAATCTTTTCATTCAGTTCTAATTGACAGACAGATAGGATTTGAACACATTTTCACAAAAGGGAATACCTTTACAGAACAGGGAACACCGTTACACAGCAGGGTGCAATTTACAAAACACGGAGAACCTTTACACAACAGGGAACACATTACGCAATAGCGAAGATCTGTACAAACCAGAGAACAGCTCTGCACAACAAGGCAAATCTTTACACAACAGGGCAAATCTTTACACAACAGGGAACATCTTTACACAGCTGGAAGCAATTTCATGCAAGTCTCTCTCTGTCTGTCTATCACACTCTCTGTGTCTCTCGCTGTCTCTGTCTTTCCCTCAGTCTCTGTCTCTCCCTCGTGTTATTCAGTCTGTTTATCTCTCTCTCTCTGGTTTCCTCAGTGTCTTTCTCTGTCCCTCCCTTTGTGTGGCCTGAAAGAGGCTTGCTGGTTTTCTGTGTGTCATTCTGTGTCTGTCCCATTGTGGGTGGTGTAATACTGAGTGTTCATGTGACATTGTGTCGCCAGGACGAGTCTCCCAACACGGGTGTCCAAAACTCTGGGATATTTGAGGGCCATGCTATCGCTGGATGCTGAAATTTGTCTGGCTAACACACAGCAGTGAGGGCCGTCGAGAGCTCATCACCAGCCGGCAGCAGAGTGGCGCAGCGGAAGCGTGCTGGGCCCATAACCAGAGGTCGATGGATGGATGGATACCATCCTCTGCTATGCGCATTCTTATTTTCACAAACAATAAAAACATCTGTTGCTGCCCACAATCACATCGCACTTATTTTTACACTTTACTTACACCAACTTCCTGCTTGCAATAAACTCAGAAACCTGCAGCACAACTTTCAAGTTATTTTTATTCGCACCAGCATAAGCTGCTAATGCTGCAAAGACGCAGCAGCCTTGGCTTTCCCCTTTCTTTCAACCCATTCCTGCAGCGCCGCCTCTCCACCACCTTGGTGGTCTTGGCCACAGTGAAACCCTCTCAAGTGGTCACAGGGAACGCATTTACACAGCAGGGGAAACCATTACACAACAGGGAACATCTTGAAACAACAGGGAACACAATTATAGAACAGGCTTGTGATTAGGAGGGCAAATATTACCTATTATTCTCTGCCCTTATAATTATGCTAAATTTCAGGCGCAGTGCGGCAGGAATAGTTCAGCGGAGAGAGCGTTAGAAGGAAGATCAAAATGTGCCGGCTATGCTCAGAATTTTATTGCCACAATTGGCAAAATTTTCAAATATTTCCATGTGGAAATGATTATCTTTCTTCCCTCAGGCTCGCTCTCTCCGCTCTCACTGACTGTCTGCCGCCGGTTCTCCCGATTTATTTTGTTGTCCTCTTGCACTGTTTCCCCTCAGGCTCGCACGCTCTGCTCAAAGTTGTATTGCCTTTGCGCCTTTCTCCACCTAAGCACGTCCCAGAGCGCTTTACAACGATTGAAGTATTTTGAAGTGTAGTTACTGTTGTAATGTTGGAAACGCCGCAGCCAATTTGCGCACAGCATCTCCCACAGCGCAGCAATGTGATAATGACCAGCTCATCTAATTTGTTCGTGCTGTAGAATTAGGGATACATTATGAATTATATTTACAATCGGTGCGTTCCAACAAGCATCTATTTATTAGTGAAGCCCTGTGAACACGTAGCTTCTTTTGATCTAGAGGGTTGCATCAGAAGAGAGTTTGCCGTCCACTAATTTAGTTTCCTTTTTCCCCTGATATTAACAAGACCAAGCCACATTTCAACCACCAGTCACTAGTTTCAGAAGGCAGGTTGGTCCATGTGGTAGCGTGGCCGAGCGGTCTAAGGCGCTGGATTAAGGCTCCAGTCTCTGCGGGGGCGTGGGTTCGAATCCCACCGCTGCCAGATATTGCGGCATTCATAAATTTCGTTCGCAGGCAGAGCAGGCAGATTTGTTCAGTAATATGTCACTTCTTCACCATTTTGTTCATGCTAATCTTTTCATTCAGTTCTAATTGACAGACAGATAGGATTTGAACACATTTTCACAAAAGGGAATACCTTTACAGAACAGGGAACACCGTTACACAGCAGGGTGCAATTTACAAAACACGGAGAACCTTTACACAACAGGGAACACATTACGCAATAGCGAAGATCTGTACAAACAGAGAACAGCTCTGCACAACAAGGCAAATCTTTACACAACAGGGCAAATCTTTACACAACAGGGAACATCTTTACACAGCTGGAAGCAATTTCATGCAAGTCTCTCTCTGTCTGTCTATCACACTCTCTGTGTCTCTCGCTGTCTCTGTCTTTCCCTCAGTCTCTGTCTCTCCCTCGTGTTATTCAGTCTGTTTATCTCTCTCTCTCTGGTTTCCTCAGTGTCTTTCTCTGTCCCTCCCTTTGTGTGGCCTGAAAGAGGCTTGCTGGTTTTCTGTGTGTCATTCTGTGTCTGTCCCATTGTGGGTGGTGTAATACTGAGTGTTCATGTGACATTGTGTCGCCAGGACGAGTCTCCCAACACGGGTGTCCAAAACTCTGGGATATTTGAGGGCCATGCTATCGCTGGATGCTGAAATTTGTCTGGCTAACACACAGCAGTGAGGGCCGTCGAGAGCTCATCACCAGCCGGCAGCAGAGTGGCGCAGCGGAAGCGTGCTGGGCCCATAACCCAGAGGTCGATGGATGGAAACCATCCTCTGCTATGCGCATTCTTATTTTCACAAACAATAAAAACATCTGTTGCTGCCCACAATCACATCGCACTTATTTTTACACTTTACTTACACCAACTTCCTGCTTGCAATAAACTCAGAAACCTGCAGCACAACTTTCAAGTTATTTTTATTCGCACCAGCATAAGCTGCTAATGCTGCAAAGACGCAGCAGCCTTGGCTTTCCCCTTTCTTTCAACCCATTCCTGCAGCGCCGCCTCTCCACCACCTTGGTGGTCTTGGCCACAGTGAAACCCTCTCAAGTGGTCACAGGGAACGCATTTACACAGCAGGGGAAACCATTACACAACAGGGAACATCTTGAAACAACAGGGAACACAATTATAGAACAGGCTTGTGATTAGGAGGGCAAATATTACCTATTATTCTCTGCCCTTATAATTATGCTAAATTTCAGGCGCAGTGCGGCAGGAATAGTTCAGCGGAGAGAGCGTTAGAAGGAAGATCAAAATGTGCCGGCTATGCTCAGAATTTTATTGCCACAATTGGCAAAATTTTCAAATATTTCCATGTGGAAATGATTATCTTTCTTCCCTCAGGCTCGCTCTCTCCGCTCTCACTGACTGTCTGCCGCCGGTTCTCCCGATTTATTTTGTTGTCCTCTTGCACTGTTTCCCCTCAGGCTCGCACGCTCTGCTCAAAGTTGTATTGCCTTTGCGCCTTTCTCCACCTAAGCACGTCCCAGAGCGCTTTACAACGATTGAAGTATTTTGAAGTGTAGTTACTGTTGTAATGTTGGAAACGCCGCAGCCAATTTGCGCACAGCATCTCCCACAGCGCAGCAATGTGATAATGACCAGCTCATCTAATTTGTTCGTGCTGTAGAATTAGGGATACATTATGAATTATATTTACAATCGGTGCGTTCCAACAAGCATCTATTTATTAGTGAAGCCCTGTGAACACGTAGCTTCTTTTGATCTAGAGGGTTGCATCAGAAGAGAGTTTGCCGTCCACTAATTTAGTTTCCTTTTTCCCCTGATATTAAACAAGACCAAGCCACATTTCAACCACCAGTCACTAGTTTCAGAAGGCAGGTTGGTCCATGTGGTAGCGTGGCCGAGCGGTCTAAGGCGCTGGATTAAGGCTCCAGTCTCTGCGGGGGCGTGGGTTCGAATCCCACCGCTGCCAGATATTGCGGCATTCATAAATTTCGTCGCAGGCAGAGCGGTTTTGTTCAGTAATATGTCACTTCTTCACCATTTTGTTCATGCTAATCTTTTCATTCAGTTCTAATTGACAGACAGATAGGATTTGAACACATTTTCACAAAAGGGAATACCTTTACAGAACAGGGAACACCGTTACACAGCAGGGTGCAATTTACAAAACACGGAGAACCTTTACACAACAGGGAACACATTACGCAATAGCGAAGATCTGTACAAACCAGAGAACAGCTCTGCACAACAAGGCAAATCTTTACACAACAGGGCAAATCTTTACACAACAGGGAACATCTTTACACAGCTGGAAGCAATTTCATGCAAGTCTCTCTCTGTCTGTCTATCACACTCTCTGTGTCTCTCGCTGTCTCTGTCTTTCCCTCAGTCTCTGTCTCTCCCTCGTGTTATTCAGTCTGTTTATCTCTCTCTCTCTGGTTTCCTCAGTGTCTTTCTCTGTCCCTCCCTTTGTGTGGCCTGAAAGAGGCTTGCTGGTTTTCTGTGTGTCATTCTGTGTCTGTCCCATTGTGGGTGGTGTAATACTGAGTGTTCATGTGACATTGTGTCGCCAGGACGAGTCTCCCAACACGGGTGTCCAAAACTCTGGGATATTTGAGGGCCATGCTATCGTTGGATGCTGAAATTTGTCTGGCTAACACACAGCAGTGAGGGCCGTCGAGAGCTCATCACCAGCCGGCAGCAGAGTGGCGCAGCGGAAGCGTGCTGGGCCCATAACCCAGAGGTCGATGGATGGAAACCATCCTCTGCTATGCGCATTCTTATTTTCACAAACAATAAAAACATCTGTTGCTGCCCACAATCACATCGCACTTATTTTTACACTTTACTTACACCAACTTCCTGCTTGCAATAAACTCAGAAACCTGCAGCACAACTTTCAAGTTATTTTTATTCGCACCAGCATAAGCTGCTAATGCTGCAAAGACGCAGCAGCCTTGGCTTTCCCCTTTCTTTCAACCCATTCCTGCAGCGCCGCCTCTCCACCACCTTGGTGGTCTTGGCCACAGTGAAACCCTCTCAAGTGGTCACAGGGAACGCATTTACACAGCAGGGGAAACCATTACACAACAGGGAACATCTTGAAACAACAGGGAACACAATTATAGAACAGGCTTGTGATTAGGAGGGCAAATATTACCTATTATTCTCTGCCCTTATAATTATGCTAAATTTCAGGCGCAGTGCGGCAGGAATAGTTCAGCGGAGAGAGCGTTAGAAGGAAGATCAAAATGTGCCGGCTATGCTCAGAATTTTATTGCCACAATTGGCAAAATTTTCAAATATTTCCATGTGGAAATGATTATCTTTCTTCCCTCAGGCTCGCTCTCTCCGCTCTCACTGACTGTCTGCCGCCGGTTCTCCCGATTTATTTTGTTGTCCTCTTGCACTGTTTCCCCTCAGGCTCGCACGCTCTGCTCAAAGTTGTATTGCCTTTGCGCCTTTCTCCACCTAAGCACGTCCCAGAGCGCTTTACAACGATTGAAGTATTTTGAAGTGTAGTTACTGTTGTAATGTTGGAAACGCCGCAGCCAATTTGCGCACAGCATCTCCCACAGCGCAGCAATGTGATAATGACCAGCTCATCTAATTTGTTCGTGCTGTAGAATTAGGGATACATTATGAATTATATTTACAATCGGTGCGTTCCAACAAGCATCTATTTATTAGTGAAGCCCTGTGAACACGTAGCTTCTTTTGATCTAGAGGGTTGCATCAGAAGAGAGTTTGCCGTCCACTAATTTAGTTTCCTTTTTTCCCCTGATATTAAACAAGACCAAGCCACATTTCAACCACCAGTCACTAGTTTCAGAAGGCAGGTTGGTCCATGTGGTAGCGTGGCCGAGCGGTCTAAGGCGCTGGATTAAGGCTCCAGTCTCTGCGGGGGCGTGGGTTCGAATCCCACCGCTGCCAGATATTGCGGCATTCATAAATTTCGTCGCTTCATCAACAGCAGCAGGCAGAGCGGTTTTGTTCAGTAATATGTCACTTCTTCACCATTTTGTTCATGCTAATCTTTTCATTCAGTTCTAATTGACAGACAGATAGGATTTGAACACATTTTCACAAAGGGAATACCTTTACAGAACAGGGAACACCGTTACACAGCAGGGTGCAATTTACAAAACACGGAGAACCTTTACACAACAGGGAACACATTACGCAATAGCGAAGATCTGTACAAACCAGAGAACAGCTCTGCACAACAAGGCAAATCTTTACACAACAGGGCAAATCTTTACACAACAGGGAACATCTTTACACAGCTGGAAGCAATTTCATGCAAGTCTCTCTCTGTCTGTCTATCACACTCTCTGTGTCTCTCGCTGTCTCTGTCTTTCCCTCAGTCTCTGTCTCTCCCTCGTGTTATTCAGTCTGTTTATCTCTCTCTCTCTGGTTTCCTCAGTGTCTTTCTCTGTCCCTCCCTTTGTGTGGCCTGAAAGAGGCTTGCTGGTTTTCTGTGTGTCATTCTGTGTCTGTCCCATTGTGGGTGGTGTAATACTGAGTGTTCATGTGACCATTGTGTCGCCAGACGAGTCTCCCAACACGGGTGTCCAAAACTCTGGGATATTTGAGGCCGTGCTATCGCTGGGATTGCTGAAATTTGTCTGGCTAACACACAGCAGTGAGGGCCGTCGAGAGCTCATCAGCACCGGCAGCAGAGTGGCGCAGCGGAAGCGTGCTGGGCCATAACCCAGAGGTCGATGGATGGAAACCATCCTCTGCTATGCGCATTCTTATTTTCACAAACAATAAAAACATCTGTTGCTGCCCACAATCACATCGCACTTATTTTTACACTTTACTTACACCAACTTCCTGCTTGCAATAAACTCAGAAACCTGCAGCACAACTTTCAAGTTATTTTTATTCGCACCAGCATAAGCTGCTAATTGCTGCAAAGACGCAGCAGCCTTGGCTTTCCCCTTTCTTTCAACCCATTCCTGCAGCGCCGCCTCTCCACCACCTTGGTGGTCTTGGCCACAGTGAAACCCTCTCAAGTGGTCACAGGAACGCATTTACACAGCAGGGGAAACCATTACACAACAGGGAACATCTTGAAACAACAGGGAACACAATTATAGAACAGGCTTGTGATTAGGAGGGCAAATATTACCTATTATTCTCTGCCCTTATAATTATGCTAAATTTCAGGCGCAGTGCGGCAGGAATAGTTCAGCGGAGAGAGCGTTAGAAGGAAGATCAAAATGTGCCGGCTATGCTCAGAATTTTATTGCCACAATTGGCAAAATTTTCAAATATTTCCATGTGGAAATGATTATCTTTCTTCCCTCAGGCTCGCTCTCTCCGCTCTCACTGACTGTCTGCCGCCGGTTCTCCCGATTTATTTTGTTGTCCTCTTGCACTGTTTCCCCTCAGGCTCGCACGCTCTGCTCAAAGTTGTATTGCCTTTGCGCCTTTCTCCACCTAAGCACGTCCCAGAGCGCTTTACAACGATTGAAGTATTTTGAAGTGTAGTTACTGTTGTAATGTTGGAAACGCCGCAGCCAATTTGCGCACAGCATCTCCCACAGCGCAGCAATGTGATAATGACCAGCTCATCTAATTTGTTCGTGCTGTAGAATTAGGGATACATTATGAATTATATTTACAATTGGTGCGTTCCAACAAGCATCTATTTTTATAGTGAAGCCCTGTGAAGACGTAGCTTCTTTTGATCTAGAGGGTTGCATCAGAAGAGAGTTTGCCGTCCACTAATTTAGTTTCCTTTTTTCCCCTTATATTAAACAAGACCAAGCCACATTTCAACCACCAGTCACTAGTTTCAGAAGGCAGGTTGGTCCATGTGGTAGCGTGGCCGAGCGGTCTAAGGCGCTGGATTAAGGCTCCAGTCTCTGCGGGGGCGTGGGTTCGAATCCCACCGCTGCCAGATATTGCGGCATTCATAAATTTCGTCGCTTCATCAACAGCAGTAAACCGTGCAGGCAGAGCGGTTTTGTTCAGTAATATGTCACTTCTTCACCATTTTGTTCATGCTAATCTTTTCATTCAGTTCTAATTGACAGACAGATAGGATTTGAACACATTTTCACAAAAGGGAATACCTTTACAGAACAGGGAACACCGTTACACAGCAGGGTGCAATTTACAAAACACGGAGAACCTTTACACAACAGGGAACACATTACGCAATAGCGAAGATCTGTACAAACCAGAGAACAGCTCTGCACAACAAGGCAAATCTTTACACAACAGGGCAAATCTTTACACAACAGGGAACATCTTTACACAGCTGGAAGCAATTTCATGCAAGTCTCTCTCTGTCTGTCTATCACACTCTCTGTGTCTCTCGCTGTCTCTGTCTTTCCCTCAGTCTCTGTCTCTCCCTCGTGTTATTCAGTCTGTTTATCTCTCTCTCTCTGGTTTCCTCAGTGTCTTTCTCTGTCCCTCCCTTTGTGTGGCCTGAAAGAGGCTTGCTGGTTTTCTGTGTGTCATTCTGTGTCTGTCCCATTGTGGGTGGTGTAATACTGAGTGTTCATGTGACATTGTGTCGCCAGGACGAGTCTCCCAACACGGGTGTCCAAAACTCTGGGATATTTGAGGGCCATGCTATCGCTGGATGCTGAAATTTGTCTGGCTAACACACAGCAGTGAGGGCCGTCGAGAGCTCATCACCAGCCGGCAGCAGAGTGGCGCAGCGGAAGCGTGCTGGGCCCATAACCCAGAGGTCGATGGATGGAAACCATCCTCTGCTATGCGCATTCTTATTTTCACAAACAATAAAAACATCTGTTGCTGCCCACAATCACATCGCACTTATTTTTACACTTTACTTACACCAACTTCCTGCTTGCAATAAACTCAGAAACCTGCAGCACAACTTTCAAGTTATTTTTATTCGCACCAGCATAAGCTGCTAATGCTGCAAAGACGCAGCAGCCTTGGCTTTCCCCTTTCTTTCAACCCATTCCTGCAGCGCCGCCTCTCCACCACCTTGGTGGTCTTGGCCACAGTGAAACCCTCTCAAGTGGTCACAGGGAACGCATTTACACAGCAGGGGAAACCATTACACAACAGGGAACATCTTGAAACAACAGGGAACACAATTATAGAACAGGCTTGTGATTAGGAGGGCAAATATTACCTATTATTCTCTGCCCTTATAATTATGCTAAATTTCAGGCGCAGTGCGGCAGGAATAGTTCAGCGGAGAGAGCGTTAGAAGGAAGATCAAAATGTGCCGGCTATGCTCAGAATTTTATTGCCACAATTGGCAAAATTTTCAAATATTTCCATGTGGAAATGATTATCTTTCTTCCCTCAGGCTCGCTCTCTCCGCTCTCACTGACTGTCTGCCGCCGGTTCTCCCGATTTATTTTGTTGTCCTCTTGCACTGTTTCCCCTCAGGCTCGCACGCTCTGCTCAAAGTTGTATTGCCTTTGCGCCTTTCTCCACCTAAGCACGTCCCAGAGCGCTTTACAACGATTGAAGTATTTTGAAGTGTAGTTACTGTTGTAATGTTGGAAACGCCGCAGCCAATTTGCGCACAGCATCTCCCACAGCGCAGCAATGTGATAATGACCAGCTCATCTAATTTGTTCGTGCTGTAGAATTAGGGATACATTATGAATTATATTTACAATCGGTGCGTTCCAACAAGCATCTATTTATTAGTGAAGCCCTGTGAACACGTAGCTTCTTTTGATCTAGAGGGTTGCATCAGAAGAGAGTTTGCCGTCCACTAATTTAGTTTCCTTTTTTCCCCTTATATTAAACAAGACCAAGCCACATTTCAACCACCAGTCACTAGTTTCAGAAGGCAGGTTGGTCCATGTGGTAGCGTGGCCGAGCGGTCTAAGGCGCTGGATTAAGGCTCCAGTCTCTGCGGGGGCGTGGGTTCGAATCCCACCGCTGCCAGATATTGCGGCATTCATAAATTTCGTCGCTTCATCAACAGCAGTAAACCGTGCAGGCAGAGCGGTTTTGTTCAGTAATATGTCACTTCTTCACCATTTTGTTCATGCTAATCTTTTCATTCAGTTCTAATTGACAGACAGATACGATTTGAACACATTTTCACAAAAGGGATACCTTTACAGAACAGGGAACACCGTTACACAGCAGGGTGCAATTTACAAAACACGGAGAACCTTTACACAACAGGGAACACATTACGCAATAGCGAAGATCTGTACAAACCAGAGAACAGCTCTGCACAACAAGGCAAATCTTTACACAACAGGGCAAATCTTTACACAACAGGGAACATCTTTACACAGCTGGAAGCAATTTCATGCAAGTCTCTCTCTGTCTGTCTATCACACTCTCTGTGTCTCTCGCTGTCTCTGTCTTTCCCTCAGTCTCTGTCTCTCCCTCGTGTTATTCAGTCTGTTTATCTCTCTCTCTCTGGTTTCCTCAGTGTCTTTCTCTGTCCCTCCCTTTGTGTGGCCTGAAAGAGGCTTGCTGGTTTTCTGTGTGTCATTCTGTGTCTGTCCCATTGTGGGTGGTGTAATACTGAGTGTTCATGTGACATTGTGTCGCCAGGACGAGTCTCCCAACACGGGTGTCCAAAACTCTGGGATATTTGAGGGCCATGCTATCGCTGGATGCTGAAATTTGTCTGGCTAACACACAGCAGTGAGGGCCGTCGAGAGCTCATCACCAGCCGGCAGCAGAGTGGCGCAGCGGAAGCGTGCTGGGCCCATAACCCAGAGGTCGATGGATGGAAACCATCCTCTGCTATGCGCATTCTTATTTTCACAAACAATAAAAACATCTGTTGCTGCCCACAATCACATCGCACTTATTTTTACACTTTACTTACACCAACTTCCTGCTTGCAATAAACTCAGAAACCTGCAGCACAACTTTCAAGTTATTTTTATTCGCACCAGCATAAGCTGCTAATGCTGCAAAGACGCAGCAGCCTTGGCTTTCCCCTTTCTTTCAACCCATTCCTGCAGCGCCGCCTCTCCACCACCTTGGTGGTCTTGGCCACAGTGAAACCCTCTCAAGTGGTCACAGGGAACGCATTTACACAGCAGGGGAAACCATTACACAACAGGGAACATCTTGAAACAACAGGGAACACAATTATAGAACAGGCTTGTGATTAGGAGGGCAAATATTACCTATTATTCTCTGCCCTTATAATTATGCTAAATTTCAGGCGCAGTGCGGCAGGAATAGTTCAGCGGAGAGAGCGTTAGAAGGAAGATCAAAATGTGCCGGCTATGCTCAGAATTTTATTGCCACAATTGGCAAAATTTTCAATATTTCCATGTGGAAATGATTATCTTTCTTCCCTCAGGCTCGCTCTCTCCGCTCTCACTGACTGTCTGCCGCCGGTTCTCCCGATTTATTTTGTTGTCCTCTTGCACTGTTTCCCCTCAGGCTCGCACGCTCTGCTCAAAGTTGTATTGCCTTTGCGCCTTTCTCCACCTAAGCACGTCCCAGAGCGCTTTACAACGATTGAAGTATTTTGAAGTGTAGTTACTGTTGTAATGTTGGAAACGCCGCAGCCAATTTGCGCACAGCATCTCCCACAGCGCAGCAATGTGATAATGACCAGCTCATCTAATTTGTTCGTGCTGTAGAATTAGGGATACATTATGAATTATATTTACAATCGGTGCGTTCCAACAAGCATCTATTTATTAGTGAAGCCCTGTGAACACGTAGCTTCTTTTGATCTAGAGGGTTGCATCAGAAGAGAGTTTGCCGTCCACTAATTTAGTTTCCTTTTTTCCCCTTATATTAAACATGACCAAGCCACATTTCAACCACCAGTCACTAGTTTCAGAAGGCAGGTTGGTCCATGTGGTAGCGTGGCCGAGCGGTCTAAGGCGCTGGATTAAGGCTCCAGTCTCTGCGGGGGCGTGGGTTCGAATCCCACCGCTGCCAGATATTGCGGCATTCATAAATTTCGTCGCTTCATCAACAGCAGTAAACCGTGCAGGCAGAGCGGTTTTGTTCAGTAATATGTCACTTCTTCACCATTTTGTTCATGCTAATCTTTTCATTCAGTTCTAATTGACAGACAGATAGGATTTGAACACATTTTCACAAAAGGGAATACCTTTACAGAACAGGGAACACCGTTACACAGCAGGGTGCAATTTACAAAACACGGAGAACCTTTACACAACAGGGAACACATTACGCAATAGCGAAGATCTGTACAAACCAGAGAACAGCTCTGCACAACAAGGCAAATCTTTACACAACAGGGCAAATCTTTACACAACAGGGAACATCTTTACACAGCTGGAAGCAATTTCATGCAAGTCTCTCTCTGTCTGTCTATCACACTCTCTGTGTCTCTCGCTGTCTCTGTCTTTCCCTCAGTCTCTGTCTCTCCCTCGTGTTATTCAGTCTGTTTATCTCTCTCTCTCTGGTTTCCTCAGTGTCTTTCTCTGTCCCTCCCTTTGTGTGGCCTGAAAGAGGCTTGCTGGTTTTCTGTGTGTCATTCTGTGTCTGTCCCATTGTGGGTGGTGTAATACTGAGTGTTCATGTGACATTGTGTCGCCAGGACGAGTCTCCCAACACGGGTGTCCAAAACTCTGGGATATTTGAGGGCCGTGCTATCGCTGGATGCTGAAATTTGTCTGGCTAACACACAGCAGTGAGGGCCGTCGAGAGCTCATCACCAGCCGGCAGCAGAGTGGCGCAGCGGAAGCGTGCTGGGCCCATAACCCAGAGGTCGATGGATGGAAACCATCCTCTGCTATGCGCATTCTTATTTTCACAAACAATAAAAACATCTGTTGCTGCCCACAATCACATCGCACTTATTTTTACACTTTACTTACACCAACTTCCTGCTTGCAATAAACTCAGAAACCTGCAGCACAACTTTCAAGTTATTTTTATTCGCACCAGCATAAGCTGCTAATGCTGCAAAGACGCAGCAGCCTTGGCTTTCCCCTTTCTTTCAACCCATTCCTGCAGCGCCGCCTCTCCACCACCTTGGTGGTCTTGGCCACAGTGAAACCCTCTCAAGTGGTCACAGGGAACGCATTTACACAGCAGGGGAAACCATTACACAACAGGGAACATCTTGAAACAACAGGGAACACAATTATAGAACAGGCTTGTGATTAGGAGGGCAAATATTACCTATTATTCTCTGCCCTTATAATTATGCTAAATTTCAGGCGCAGTGCGGCAGGAATAGTTCAGCGGAGAGAGCGTTAGAAGGAAGATCAAAATGTGCCGGCTATGCTCAGAATTTTATTGCCACAATTGGCAAAATTTTCAAATATTTCCATGTGGAAATGATTATCTTTCTTCCCTCAGGCTCGCTCTCTCCGCTCTCACTGACTGTCTGCCGCCGGTTCTCCCGATTTATTTTGTTGTCCTCTTGCACTGTTTCCCCTCAGGCTCGCACGCTCTGCTCAAAGTTGTATTGCCTTTGCGCCTTTCTCCACCTAAGCACGTCCCAGAGCGCTTTACAACGATTGAAGTATTTTGAAGTGTAGTTACTGTTGTAATGTTGGAAACGCCGCAGCCAATTTGCGCACAGCATCTCCCACAGCGCAGCAATGTGATAATGACCAGCTCATCTAATTTGTTCGTGCTGTAGAATTAGGGATACATTATGAATTATATTTACAATCGGTGCGTTCCAACAAGCATCTATTTATTAGTGAAGCCCTGTGAACACGTAGCTTCTTTTGATCTAGAGGGTTGCATCAGAAGAGAGTTTGCCGTCCACTAATTTAGTTTCCTTTTTTCCCCTGATATTAAACAAGACCAAGCCACATTTCAACCACCAGTCACTAGTTTCAGAAGGCAGGTTGGTCCATGTGGTAGCGTGGCCGAGCGGTCTAAGGCGCTGGATTAAGGCTCCAGTCTCTGCGGGGGCGTGGGTTCGAATCCCACCGCTGCCAGATATTGCGGCATTCATAAATTTCGTCGCTTCATCAACAGCAGTAAACCGTGCAGGCAGAGCGGTTTTGTTCAGTAATATGTCACTTCTTCACCATTTTGTTCATGCTAATCTTTTCATTCAGTTCTAATTGACAGACAGATACGATTTGAACACATTTTCACAAAAGGGAATACCTTTACAGAACAGGGAACACCGTTACACAGCAGGGAACACATTACGCAATAGCGAAGATCTGTACAAACCAGAGAACAGCTCTGCACAACAAGGCAAATCTTTACACAACAGGGCAAATCTTTACACAACAGGGAACATCTTTACACAGCTGGAAGCAATTTCATGCAAGTCTCTCTCTGTCTGTCTATCACACTCTCTGTGTCTCTCGCTGTCTCTGTCTTTCCCTCAGTCTCTGTCTCTCCCTCGTGTTATTCAGTCTGTTTATCTCTCTCTCTCTGGTTTCCTCAGTGTCTTTCTCTGTCCCTCCCTTTGTGTGGCCTGAAAGAGGCTTGCTGGTTTTCTGTGTGTCATTCTGTGTCTGTCCCATTGTGGGTGGTGTAATACTGAGTGTTCATGTGACATTGTGTCGCCAGGACGAGTCTCCCAACACGGGTGTCCAAAACTCTGGGATATTTGAGGGCCAGTGCTATCGCTGGATGCTGAAATTTGTCTGGCTAACACACAGCAGTGAGGGCCGTCGAGAGCTCATCACCAGCCGGCAGCAGAGTGGCGCAGCGGAAGCGTGCTGGGCCCATAACCCAGAGGTCGATGGATGGAAACCATCCTCTGCTATGCGCATTCTTATTTTCACAAACAATAAAAACATCTGTTGCTGCCCACAATCACATCGCACTTATTTTTACACTTTACTTACACCAACTTCCTGCTTGCAATAAACTCAGAAACCTGCAGCACAACTTTCAAGTTATTTTTATTCGCACCAGCATAAGCTGCTAATGCTGCAAAGACGCAGCAGCCTTGGCTTTCCCCTTTCTTTCAACCCATTCCTGCAGCGCCGCCTCTCCACCACCTTGGTGGTCTTGGCCACAGTGAAACCCTCTCAAGTGGTCACAGGGAACGCATTTACACAGCAGGGAAACCATTACACAACAGGGAACATCTTGAAACAACAGGGAACACAATTATAGAACAGGCTTGTGATTAGAGGGCAAATATTACCTATTATTCTCTGCCCTTATAATTATGCTAAATTTCAGGCGCAGTGCGGCAGGAATAGTTCAGCGGAGAGAGCGTTAGAAGGAAGATCAAAATGTGCCGGCTATGCTCAGAATTTTATTGCCACAATTGGCAAAATTTTCAAATATTTCCATGTGGAAATGATTATCTTTCTTCCCTCAGGCTCGCTCTCTCCGCTCTCACTGACTGTCTGCCGCCGGTTCTCCCGATTTATTTTGTTGTCCTCTTGCACTGTTTCCCCTCAGGCTCGCACGCTCTGCTCAAAGTTGTATTGCCTTTGCGCCTTTCTCCACCTAAGCACGTCCCAGAGCGCTTTACAACGATTGAAGTATTTTGAAGTGTAGTTACTGTTGTAATGTTGGAAACGCCGCAGCCAATTTGCGCACAGCATCTCCCACAGCGCAGCAATGTGATAATGACCAGCTCATCTAATTTGTTCGTGCTGTAGAATTAGGGATACATTATGAATTATATTTACAATCGGTGCGTTCCAACAAGCATCTATTTATTAGTGAAGCCCTGTGAACACGTAGCTTCTTTTGATCTAGAGGGTTGCATCAGAAGAGAGTTTGCCGTCCACTAATTTAGTTTCCTTTTTTCCCCTTATATTAAACATGACCAAGCCACATTTCAACCACCAGTCACTAGTTTCAGAAGGCAGGTTGGTCCATGTGGTAGCGTGGCCGAGCGGTCTAAGGCGCTGGATTAAGGCTCCAGTCTCTGCGGGGGCGTGGGTTCGAATCCCACCGCTGCCAGATATTGCGGCATTCATAAATTTCGTCGCTTCATCAACAGCAGTAAACCGTGCAGGCAGAGCGGTTTTGTTCAGTAATATGTCACTTCTTCACCATTTTGTTCATGCTAATCTTTTCATTCAGTTCTAATTGACAGACAGATACGATTTGAACACATTTTCACAAAAGGGAATACCTTTACAGAACAGGGAACACCGTTACACAGCAGGGTGCAATTTACAAAACACGGAGAACTTTACACAACAGGGAACACATTACGCAATAGCGAAGATCTGTACAAACCAGAGAACAGCTCTGCACAACAAGGCAAATCTTTACACAACAGGGCAAATCTTTACACAACAGGGAACATCTTTACACAGCTGGAAGCAATTTCATGCAAGTCTCTCTCTGTCTGTCTATCACACTCTCTGTGTCTCTCGCTGTCTCTGTCTTTCCCTCAGTCTCTGTCTCTCCCTCGTGTTATTCAGTCTGTTTATCTCTCTCTCTCTGGTTTCCTCAGTGTCTTTCTCTGTCCCTCCCTTTGTGTGGCCTGAAAGAGGCTTGCTGGTTTTCTGTGTGTCATTCTGTGTCTGTCCCATTGTGGGTGGTGTAATACTGAGTGTTCATGTGACATTGTGTCGCCAGGACGAGTCTCCCAACACGGGTGTCCAAAACTCTGGGATATTTGAGGGCCATGCTATCGCTGGATGCTGAAATTTGTCTGGCTAACACACAGCAGTGAGGGCCGTCGAGAGCTCATCACCAGCCGGCAGCAGAGTGGCGCAGCGGAAGCGTGCTGGGCCCATAACCCAGAGGTCGATGGATGGAAACCATCCTCTGCTATGCGCATTCTTATTTTCACAAACAATAAAAACATCTGTTGCTGCCCACAATCACATCGCACTTATTTTTACACTTTACTTACACCAACTTCCTGCTTGCAATAAACTCAGAAACCTGCAGCACAACTTTCAAGTTATTTTTATTCGCACCAGCATAAGCTGCTAATGCTGCAAAGACGCAGCAGCCTTGGCTTTCCCCTTTCTTTCAACCCATTCCTGCAGCGCCGCCTCTCCACCACCTTGGTGGTCTTGGCCACAGTGAAACCCTCTCAAGTGGTCACAGGGAACGCATTTACACAGCAGGGGAAACCATTACACAACAGGGAACATCTTGAAACAACAGGGAACACAATTATAGAACAGGCTTGTGATTAGGAGGGCAAATATTACCTATTATTCTCTGCCCTTATAATTATGCTAAATTTCAGGCGCAATGCGGCAGGAATAGTTCAGCGGAGAGAGCGTTAGAAGGAAGATCAAAATGTGCCGGCTATGCTCAGAATTTTATTGCCACAATTGGCAAAATTTTCAAATATTTCCATGTGGAAATGATTATCTTTCTTCCCTCAGGCTCGCTCTCTCCGCTCTCACTGACTGTCTGCCGCCGGTTCTCCCGATTTATTTTGTTGTCCTCTTGCACTGTTTCCCCTCAGGCTCGCACGCTCTGCTCAAAGTTGTATTGCCTTTGCGCCTTTCTCCACCTAAGCACGTCCCAGAGCGCTTTACAACGATTGAAGTATTTTGAAGTGTAGTTACTGTTGTAATGTTGGAAACGCCGCAGCCAATTTGCGCACAGCATCTCCCACAGCGCAGCAATGTGATAATGACCAGCTCATCTAATTTGTTCGTGCTGTAGAATTAGGGATACATTATGAATTATATTTACAATCGGTGCGTTCCAACAAGCATCTATTTATTAGTGAAGCCCTGTGAACACGTAGCTTCTTTTGATCTAGAGGGTTGCATCAGAAGAGAGTTTGCCGTCCACTAATTTAGTTTCCTTTTTTCCCCTGATATTAAACAAGACCAAGCCACATTTCAACCACCAGTCACTAGTTTCAGAAGGCAGGTTGGTCCATGTGGTAGCGTGGCCGAGCGGTCTAAGGCGCTGGATTAAGGCTCCAGTCTCTGCGGGGGCGTGGGTTCGAATCCCACCGCTGCCAGATATTGCGGCATTCATAAATTTCGTCGCTTCATCAACAGCAGTAAACCGTGCAGGCAGAGCGGTTTTGTTCAGTAATATGTCACTTCTTCACCATTTTGTTCATGCTAATCTTTTCATTCAGTTCTAATTGACAGACAGATACGATTTGAACACATTTTCACAAAAGGGAATACCTTTACAGAACAGGGAACACCGTTACACAGCAGGGAACACATTACGCAATAGCGAAGATCTGTACAAACCAGAGAACAGCTCTGCACAACAAGGCAAATCTTTACACAACAGGGCAAATCTTTACACAACAGGGAACATCTTTACACAGCTGGAAGCAATTTCATGCAAGTCTCTCTCTGTCTGTCTATCACACTCTCTGTGTCTCTCGCTGTCTCTGTCTTTCCCTCAGTCTCTGTCTCTCCCTCGTGTTATTCAGTCTGTTTATCTCTCTCTCTCTGGTTTCCTCAGTGTCTTTCTCTGTCCCTCCCTTTGTGTGGCCTGAAAGAGGCTTGCTGGTTTTCTGTGTGTCATTCTGTGTCTGTCCCATTGTGGGTGGTGTAATACTGAGTGTTCATGTGACATTGTGTCGCCAGGACGAGTCTCCCAACACGGGTGTCCAAAACTCTGGGATATTTGAGGGCCATGCTATCGCTGGATGCTGAAATTTGTCTGGCTAACACACAGCAGTGAGGGCCGTCGAGAGCTCATCACCAGCCGGCAGCAGAGTGGCGCAGCGGAAGCGTGCTGGGCCCATAACCCAGAGGTCGATGGATGGAAACCATCCTCTGCTATGCGCATTCTTATTTTCACAAACAATAAAAACATCTGTTGCTGCCCACAATCACATCGCACTTATTTTTACACTTTACTTACACCAACTTCCTGCTTGCAATAAACTCAGAAACCTGCAGCACAACTTTCAAGTTATTTTTATTCGCACCAGCATAAGCTGCTAATGCTGCAAAGACGCAGCAGCCTTGGCTTTCCCCTTTCTTTCAACCCATTCCTGCAGCGCCGCCTCTCCACCACCTTGGTGGTCTTGGCCACAGTGAAACCCTCTCAAGTGGTCACAGGGAACGCATTTACACAGCAGGGGAAACCATTACACAACAGGGAACATCTTGAAACAACAGGGAACACAATTATAGAACAGGCTTGTGATTAGAGGGCAAATATTACCTATTATTCTCTGCCCTTATAATTATGCTAAATTTCAGGCGCAGTGCGGCAGGAATAGTTCAGCGGAGAGAGCGTTAGAAGGAAGATCAAAATGTGCCGGCTATGCTCAGAATTTTATTGCCACAATTGGCAAAATTTTCAAATATTTCCATGTGGAAATGATTATCTTTCTTCCCTCAGGCTCGCTCTCTCCGCTCTCACTGACTGTCTGCCGCCGGTTCTCCCGATTTATTTTGTTGTCCTCTTGCACTGTTTCCCCTCAGGCTCGCACGCTCTGCTCAAAGTTGTATTGCCTTTGCGCCTTTCTCCACCTAAGCACGTCCCAGAGCGCTTTACAACGATTGAAGTATTTTGAAGTGTAGTTACTGTTGTAATGTTGGAAACGCCGCAGCCAATTTGCGCACAGCATCTCCCACAGCGCAGCAATGTGATAATGACCAGCTCATCTAATTTGTTCGTGCTGTAGAATTAGGGATACATTATGAATTATATTTACAATCGGTGCGTTCCAACAAGCATCTATTTATTAGTGAAGCCCTGTGAACACGTAGCTTCTTTTGATCTAGAGGGTTGCATCAGAAGAGAGTTTGCCGTCCACTAATTTAGTTTCCTTTTTTCCCCTGATATTAAACAAGACCAAGCCACATTTCAACCACCAGTCACTAGTTTCAGAAGGCAGGTTGGTCCATGTGGTAGCGTGGCCGAGCGGTCTAAGGCGCTGGATTAAGGCTCCAGTCTCTGCGGGGTGTGGGTTCGACTCCCACCGCTCCCAGATATTGCGGCATTCATAAATTTCGTCGCTTCATCAACAGCAGTAAACCGTGCAGGCAGAGCGGTTTTGTTCAGTAATATGTCACTTCTTCACCATTTTGTTCATGCTAATCTTTTCATTCAGTTCTAATTGACAGACAGATACGATTTGAACACATTTTCACAAAAGGGAATACCTTTACAGAACAGGGAACACCGTTACACAGCAGGGTGCAATTTACAAAACACGGAGAAGCCTTTACACAACAGGGAACACATTACGCAATAGCGAAGATCTGTACAAACCAGAGAACAGCTCTGCACAACAAGGCAAATCTTTACACAACAGGGCAAATCTTTACACAACAGGGAACATCTTTACACAGCTGGAAGCAATTTCATGCAAGTCTCTCTCTGTCTGTCTATCACACTCTCTGTGTCTCTCGCTGTCTCTGTCTTTCCCTCAGTCTCTGTCTCTCCCTCGTGTTATTCAGTCTGTTTATCTCTCTCTCTCTGGTTTCCTCAGTGTCTTTCTCTGTCCCTCCCTTTGTGTGGCCTGAAAGAGGCTTGCTGGTTTTCTGTGTGTCATTCTGTGTCTGTCCCATTGTGGGTGGTGTAATACTGAGTGTTCATGTGACATTGTGTCGCCAGGACGAGTCTCCCAACACGGGTGTCCAAAACTCTGGGATATTTGAGGGCCGTGCTATCGCTGGATGCTGAAATTTGTCTGGCTAACACACAGCAGTGAGGGCCGTCGAGAGCTCATCACCAGCCGGCAGCAGAGTGGCGCAGCGGAAGCGTGCTGGGCCCATAACCCAGAGGTCGATGGATGGAAACCATCCTCTGCTATGCGCATTCTTATTTTCACAAACAATAAAAACATCTGTTGCTGCCCACAATCACATCGCACTTATTTTTACACTTTACTTACACCAACTTCCTGCTTGCAATAAACTCAGAAACCTGCAGCACAACTTTCAAGTTATTTTTATTCGCACCAGCATAAGCTGCTAATGCTGCAAAGACGCAGCAGCCTTGGCTTTCCCCTTTCTTTCAACCCATTCCTGCAGCGCCGCCTCTCCACCACCTTGGTGGTCTTGGCCACAGTGAAACCCTCTCAAGTGGTCACAGGGAACGCATTTACACAGCAGGGGAAACCATTACACAACAGGGAACATCTTGAAACAACAGGGAACACAATTATAGAACAGGCTTGTGATTAGGAGGGCAAATATTACCTATTATTCTCTGCCCTTATAATTATGCTAAATTTCAGGCGCAGTGCGGCAGGAATAGTTCAGCGGAGAGAGCGTTAGAAGGAAGATCAAAATGTGCCGGCTATGCTCAGAATTTTATTGCCACAATTGGCAAAATTTTCAAATATTTCCATGTGGAAATGATTATCTTTCTTCCCTCAGGCTCGCTCTCTCCGCTCTCACTGACTGTCTGCCGCCGGTTCTCCCGATTTATTTTGTTGTCCTCTTGCACTGTTTCCCCTCAGGCTCGCACGCTCTGCTCAAAGTTGTATTGCCTTTGCGCCTTTCTCCACCTAAGCACGTCCCAGAGCGCTTTACAACGATTGAAGTATTTTGAAGTGTAGTTACTGTTGTAATGTTGGAAACGCCGCAGCCAATTTGCGCACAGCATCTCCCACAGCGCAGCAATGTGATAATGACCAGCTCATCTAATTTGTTCGTGCTGTAGAATTAGGGATACATTATGAATTATATTTACAATCGGTGCGTTCCAACAAGCATCTATTTATTAGTGAAGCCCTGTGAACACGTAGCTTCTTTTGATCTAGAGGGTTGCATCAGAAGAGAGTTTGCCGTCCACTAATTTAGTTTCCTTTTTTCCCCTGATATTAAACAAGACCAAGCCACATTTCAACCACCAGTCACTAGTTTCAGAAGGCAGGTTGGTCCATGTGGTAGCGTGGCCGAGCGGTCTAAGGCGCTGGATTAAGGCTCCAGTCTCTGCGGGGGCGTGGGTTCGAATCCCACCGCTGCCAGATATTGCGGCATTCATAAATTTCGTCGCTTCATCAACAGCAGTAAACCGTGCAGGCAGAGCGGTTTTGTTCAGTAATATGTCACTTCTTCACCATTTTGTTCATGCTAATCTTTTCATTCAGTTCTAATTGACAGACAGATACGATTTGAACACATTTTCACAAAAGGGAATACCTTTACAGAACAGGGAACACCGTTACACAGCAGGGTGCAATTTACAAAACACGGAGAACCTTTACACAACAGGGAACACATTACGCAATAGCGAAGATCTGTACAAACCAGAGAACAGCTCTGCACAACAAGGCAAATCTTTACACAACAGGGCAAATCTTTACACAACAGGGAACATCTTTACACAGCTGGAAGCAATTTCATGCAAGTCTCTCTCTGTCTGTCTATCACACTCTCTGTGTCTCTCGCTGTCTCTGTCTTTCCCTCAGTCTCTGTCTCTCCCTCGTGTTATTCAGTCTGTTTATCTCTCTCTCTCTGGTTTCCTCAGTGTCTTTCTCTGTCCCTCCCTTTGTGTGGCCTGAAAGAGGCTTGCTGGTTTTCTGTGTGTCATTCTGTGTCTGTCCCATTGTGGGTGGTGTAATACTGAGTGTTCATGTGACATTGTGTCGCCAGGACGAGTCTCCCAACACGGGTGTCCAAAACTCTGGGATATTTGAGGGCCATGCTATCGCTGGATGCTGAAATTTGTCTGGCTAACACACAGCAGTGAGGGCCGTCGAGAGCTCATCACCAGCCGGCAGCAGAGTGGCGCAGCGGAAGCGTGCTGGGCCCATAACCCAGAGGTCGATGGATGGAAACCATCCTCTGCTATGCGCATTCTTATTTTCACAAACAATAAAAACATCTGTTGCTGCCCACAATCACATCGCACTTATTTTTACACTTTACTTACACCAACTTCCTGCTTGCAATAAACTCAGAAACCTGCAGCACAACTTTCAAGTTATTTTTATTCGCACCAGCATAAGCTGCTAATGCTGCAAAGACGCAGCAGCCTTGGCTTTCCCCTTTCTTTCAACCCATTCCTGCAGCGCCGCCTCTCCACCACCTTGGTGGTCTTGGCCACAGTGAAACCCTCTCAAGTGGTCACAGGGAACGCATTTACACAGCAGGGGAAACCATTACACAACAGGGAACATCTTGAAACAACAGGGAACACAATTATAGAACAGGCTTGTGATTAGGAGGGCAAATATTACCTATTATTCTCTGCCCTTATAATTATGCTAAATTTCAGGCGCAAGTGCGGCAGGAATAGTTCAGCGGAGAGAGCGTTAGAAGGAAGATCAAAATGTGCCGGCTATGCTCAGAATTTTATTGCCACAATTGGCAAAATTTTCAAATATTTCCATGTGGAAATGATTATCTTTCTTCCCTCAGGCTCGCTCTCTCCGCTCTCACTGACTGTCTGCCGCCGGTTCTCCCGATTTATTTTGTTGTCCTCTTGCACTGTTTCCCCTCAGGCTCGCACGCTCTGCTCAAAGTTGTATTGCCTTTGCGCCTTTCTCCACCTAAGCACGTCCCAGAGCGCTTTACAACGATTGAAGTATTTTGAAGTGTAGTTACTGTTGTAATGTTGGAAACGCCGCAGCCAATTTGCGCACAGCATCTCCCACAGCGCAGCAATGTGATAATGACCAGCTCATCTAATTTGTTCGTGCTGTAGAATTAGGGATACATTATGAATTATATTTACAATCGGTGCGTTCCAACAAGCATCTATTTATTAGTGAAGCCCTGTGAACACGTAGCTTCTTTTGATCTAGAGGGTTGCATCAGAAGAGAGTTTGCCGTCCACTAATTTAGTTTCCTTTTTTCCCCTGATATTAAACAAGACCAAGCCACATTTCAACCACCAGTCACTAGTTTCAGAAGGCAGGTTGGTCCATGTGGTAGCGTGGCCGAGCGGTCTAAGGCGCTGGATTAAGGCTCCAGTCTCTGCGGGGGCGTGGGTTCGAATCCCACCGCTGCCAGATATTGCGGCATTCATAAATTTCGTCGCTTCATCAACAGCAGTAAACCGTGCAGGCAGAGCGGTTTTGTTCAGTAATATGTCACTTCTTCACCATTTTGTTCATGCTAATCTTTTCATTCAGTTCTAATTGACAGACAGATACGATTTGAACACATTTTCACAAAAGGGAACACCTTTACAGAACAGGGAACACCGTTACACAGCAGGGTGCAATTTACAAAACACGGAGAAGCTTTACACAACAGGGAACACATTACGCAATAGCGAAGATCTGTACAAACCAGAGAACAGCTCTGCACAACAAGGCAAATCTTTACACAACAGGGCAAATCTTTACACAACAGGGAACATCTTTACACAGCTGGAAGCAATTTCATGCAAGTCTCTCTCTGTCTGTCTATCACACTCTCTGTGTCTCTCGCTGTCTCTGTCTTTCCCTCAGTCTCTGTCTCTCCCTCGTGTTATTCAGTCTGTTTATCTCTCTCTCTCTGGTTTCCTCAGTGTCTTTCTCTGTCCCTCCCTTTGTGTGGCCTGAAAGAGGCTTGCTGGTTTTCTGTGTGTCATTCTGTGTCTGTCCCATTGTGGGTGGTGTAATACTGAGTGTTCATGTGACATTGTGTCGCCAGGACGAGTCTCCCAACACGGGTGTCCAAAACTCTGGGATATTTGAGGGCCATGCTATCGCTGGATGCTGAAATTTGTCTGGCTAACACACAGCAGTGAGGGCCGTCGAGAGCTCATCACCAGCCGGCAGCAGAGTGGCGCAGCGGAAGCGTGCTGGGCCCATAACCCAGAGGTCGATGGATGGAAACCATCCTCTGCTATGCGCATTCTTATTTTCACAAACAATAAAAACATCTGTTGCTGCCCACAATCACATCGCACTTATTTTTACACTTTACTTACACCAACTTCCTGCTTGCAATAAACTCAGAAACCTGCAGCACAACTTTCAAGTTATTTTTATTCGCACCAGCATAAGCTGCTAATGCTGCAAAGACGCAGCAGCCTTGGCTTTCCCCTTTCTTTCAACCCATTCCTGCAGCGCCGCCTCTCCACCACCTTGGTGGTCTTGGCCACAGTGAAACCCTCTCAAGTGGTCACAGGGAACGCATTTACACAGCAGGGGAAACCATTACACAACAGGGAACATCTTGAAACAACAGGGAACACAATTATAGAACAGGCTTGTGATTAGGAGGGCAAATATTACCTATTATTCTCTGCCCTTATAATTATGCTAAATTTCAGGCGCAAGTGCGGCAGGAATAGTTCAGCGGAGAGAGCGTTAGAAGGAAGATCAAAATGTGCCGGCTATGCTCAGAATTTTATTGCCACAATTGGCAAAATTTTCAAATATTTCCATGTGGAAATGATTATCTTTCTTCCCTCAGGCTCGCTCTCTCCGCTCTCACTGACTGTCTGCCGCCGGTTCTCCCGATTTATTTTGTTGTCCTCTTGCACTGTTTCCCCTCAGGCTCGCACGCTCTGCTCAAAGTTGTATTGCCTTTGCGCCTTTCTCCACCTAAGCACGTCCCAGAGCGCTTTACAACGATTGAAGTATTTTGAAGTGTAGTTACTGTTGTAATGTTGGAAACGCCGCAGCCAATTTGCGCACAGCATCTCCCACAGCGCAGCAATGTGATAATGACCAGCTCATCTAATTTGTTCGTGCTGTAGAATTAGGGATACATTATGAATTATATTTACAATCGGTGCGTTCCAACAAGCATCTATTTATTAGTGAAGCCCTGTGAACACGTAGCTTCTTTTGATCTAGAGGGTTGCATCAGAAGAGAGTTTGCCGTCCACTAATTTAGTTTCCTTTTTTCCCCTGATATTAAACAAGACCAAGCCACATTTCAACCACCAGTCACTAGTTTCAGAAGGCAGGTTGGTCCATGTGGTAGCGTGGCCGAGCGGTCTAAGGCGCTGGATTAAGGCTCCAGTCTCTGCGGGGGCGTGGGTTCGAATCCCACCGCTGCCAGATATTGCGGCATTCATAAATTTCGTCGCTTCATCAACAGCAGTAAACCGTGCAGGCAGAGCGGTTTTGTTCAGTAATATGTCACTTCTTCACCATTTTGTTCATGCTAATCTTTTCATTCAGTTCTAATTGACAGACAGATACGATTTGAACACATTTTCACAAAAGGGAATACCTTTACAGAACAGGGAACACCGTTACACAGCAGGGTGCAATTTACAAAACACGGAGAACCTTTACACAACAGGGAACACATTACGCAATAGCGAAGATCTGTACAAACCAGAGAACAGCTCTGCACAACAAGGCAAATCTTTACACAACAGGGCAAATCTTTACACAACAGGGAACATCTTTACACAGCTGGAAGCAATTTCATGCAAGTCTCTCTCTGTCTGTCTATCACACTCTCTGTGTCTCTCGCTGTCTCTGTCTTTCCCTCAGTCTCTGTCTCTCCCTCGTGTTATTCAGTCTGTTTATCTCTCTCTCTCTGGTTTCCTCAGTGTCTTTCTCTGTCCCTCCCTTTGTGTGGCCTGAAAGAGGCTTGCTGGTTTTCTGTGTGTCATTCTGTGTCTGTCCCATTGTGGGTGGTGTAATACTGAGTGTTCATGTGACATTGTGTCGCCAGGACGAGTCTCCCAACACGGGTGTCCAAAACTCTGGGATATTTGAGGGCCATGCTATCGCTGGATGCTGAAATTTGTCTGGCTAACACACAGCAGTGAGGGCCGTCGAGAGCTCATCACCAGCCGGCAGCAGAGTGGCGCAGCGGAAGCGTGCTGGGCCCATAACCCAGAGGTCGATGGATGGAAACCATCCTCTGCTATGCGCATTCTTATTTTCACAAACAATAAAAACATCTGTTGCTGCCCACAATCACATCGCACTTATTTTTACACTTTACTTACACCAACTTCCTGCTTGCAATAAACTCAGAAACCTGCAGCACAACTTTCAAGTTATTTTTATTCGCACCAGCATAAGCTGCTAATGCTGCAAAGACGCAGCAGCCTTGGCTTTCCCCTTTCTTTCAACCCATTCCTGCAGCGCCGCCTCTCCACCACCTTGGTGGTCTTGGCCACAGTGAAACCCTCTCAAGTGGTCACAGGGAACGCATTTACACAGCAGGGGAAACCATTACACAACAGGGAACATCTTGAAACAACAGGGAACACAATTATAGAACAGGCTTGTGATTAGGAGGGCAAATATTACCTATTATTCTCTGCCCTTATAATTATGCTAAATTTCAGGCGCAGTGCGGCAGGAATAGTTCAGCGGAGAGAGCGTTAGAAGGAAGATCAAAATGTGCCGGCTATGCTCAGAATTTTATTGCCACAATTGGCAAAATTTTCAAATATTTCCATGTGGAAATGATTATCTTTCTTCCCTCAGGCTCGCTCTCTCCGCTCTCACTGACTGTCTGCCGCCGGTTCTCCCGATTTATTTTGTTGTCCTCTTGCACTGTTTCCCCTCAGGCTCGCACGCTCTGCTCAAAGTTGTATTGCCTTTGCGCCTTTCTCCACCTAAGCACGTCCCAGAGCGCTTTACAACGATTGAAGTATTTTGAAGTGTAGTTACTGTTGTAATGTTGGAAACGCCGCAGCCAATTTGCGCACAGCATCTCCCACAGCGCAGCAATGTGATAATGACCAGCTCATCTAATTTGTTCGTGCTGTAGAATTAGGGATACATTATGAATTATATTTACAATCGGTGCGTTCCAACAAGCATCTATTTATTAGTGAAGCCCTGTGAACACGTAGCTTCTTTTGATCTAGAGGGTTGCATCAGAAGAGAGTTTGCCGTCCACTAATTTAGTTTCCTTTTTTCCCCTGATATTAAACAAGACCAAGCCACATTTCAACCACCAGTCACTAGTTTCAGAAGGCAGGTTGGTCCATGTGGTAGCGTGGCCGAGCGGTCTAAGGCGCTGGATTAAGGCTCCAGTCTCTGCGGGGGCGTGGGTTCGAATCCCACCGCTGCCAGATATTGCGGCATTCATAAATTTCGTCGCTTCATCAACAGCAGTAAACCGTGCAGGCAGAGCGGTTTTGTTCAGTAATATGTCACTTCTTCACCATTTTGTTCATGCTAATCTTTTCATTCAGTTCTAATTGACAGACAGATACGATTTGAACACATTTTCACAAAAGGGAATACCTTTACAGAACAGGGAACACCGTTACACAGCAGGGTGCAATTTACAAAACACGGAGAACCTTTACACAACAGGGAACACATTACGCAATAGCGAAGATCTGTACAAACCAGAGAACAGCTCTGCACAACAAGGCAAATCTTTACACAACAGGGCAAATCTTTACACAACAGGGAACATCTTTACACAGCTGGAAGCAATTTCATGCAAGTCTCTCTCTGTCTGTCTATCACACTCTCTGTGTCTCTCGCTGTCTCTGTCTTTCCCTCAGTCTCTGTCTCTCCCTCGTGTTATTCAGTCTGTTTATCTCTCTCTCTCTGGTTTCCTCAGTGTCTTTCTCTGTCCCTCCCTTTGTGTGGCCTGAAAGAGGCTTGCTGGTTTTCTGTGTGTCATTCTGTGTCTGTCCCATTGTGGGTGGTGTAATACTGAGTGTTCATGTGACATTGTGTCGCCAGGACGAGTCTCCCAACACGGGTGTCCAAAACTCTGGGATATTTGAGGGCCATGCTATCGCTGGATGCTGAAATTTGTCTGGCTAACACACAGCAGTGAGGGCCGTCGAGAGCTCATCACCAGCCGGCAGCAGAGTGGCGCAGCGGAAGCGTGCTGGGCCCATAACCCAGAGGTCGATGGATGGAAACCATCCTCTGCTATGCGCATTCTTATTTTCACAAACAATAAAAACATCTGTTGCTGCCCACAATCACATCGCACTTATTTTTACACTTTACTTACACCAACTTCCTGCTTGCAATAAACTCAGAAACCTGCAGCACAACTTTCAAGTTATTTTTATTCGCACCAGCATAAGCTGCTAATGCTGCAAAGACGCAGCAGCCTTGGCTTTCCCCTTTCTTTCAACCCATTCCTGCAGCGCCGCCTCTCCACCACCTTGGTGGTCTTGGCCACAGTGAAACCCTCTCAAGTGGTCACAGGGAACGCATTTACACAGCAGGGGAAACCATTACACAACAGGGAACATCTTGAAACAACAGGGAACACAATTATAGAACAGGCTTGTGATTAGGAGGGCAAATATTACCTATTATTCTCTGCCCTTATAATTATGCTAAATTTCAGGCGCAGTGCGGCAGGAATAGTTCAGCGGAGAGAGCGTTAGAAGGAAGATCAAAATGTGCCGGCTATGCTCAGAATTTTATTGCCACAATTGGCAAAATTTTCAAATATTTCCATGTGGAAATGATTATCTTTCTTCCCTCAGGCTCGCTCTCTCCGCTCTCACTGACTGTCTGCCGCCGGTTCTCCCGATTTATTTTGTTGTCCTCTTGCACTGTTTCCCCTCAGGCTCGCACGCTCTGCTCAAAGTTGTATTGCCTTTGCGCCTTTCTCCACCTAAGCACGTCCCAGAGCGCTTTACAACGATTGAAGTATTTTGAAGTGTAGTTACTGTTGTAATGTTGGAAACGCCGCAGCCAATTTGCGCACAGCATCTCCCACAGCGCAGCAATGTGATAATGACCAGCTCATCTAATTTGTTCGTGCTGTAGAATTAGGGATACATTATGAATTATATTTACAATCGGTGCGTTCCAACAAGCATCTATTTATTAGTGAAGCCCTGTGAACACGTAGCTTCTTTTGATCTAGAGGGTTGCATCAGAAGAGAGTTTGCCGTCCACTAATTTAGTTTCCTTTTTTCCCCTGATATTAAACAAGACCAAGCCACATTTCAACCACCAGTCACTAGTTTCAGAAGGCAGGTTGGTCCATGTGGTAGCGTGGCCGAGCGGTCTAAGGCGCTGGATTAAGGCTCCAGTCTCTGCGGGGGCGTGGGTTCGAATCCCACCGCTGCCAGATATTGCGGCATTCATAAATTTCGTCGCTTCATCAACAGCAGTAAACCGTGCAGGCAGAGCGGTTTTGTTCAGTAATATGTCACTTCTTCACCATTTTGTTCATGCTAATCTTTTCATTCAGTTCTAATTGACAGACAGATACGATTTGAACACATTTTCACAAAAGGGAATACCTTTACAGAACAGGGAACACCGTTACACAGCAGGGAACACATTACGCAATAGCGAAGATCTGTACAAACCAGAGAACAGCTCTGCACAACAAGGCAAATCTTTACACAACAGGGCAAATCTTTACACAACAGGGAACATCTTTACACAGCTGGAAGCAATTTCATGCAAGTCTCTCTCTGTCTGTCTATCACACTCTCTGTGTCTCTCGCTGTCTCTGTCTTTCCCTCAGTCTCTGTCTCTCCCTCGTGTTATTCAGTCTGTTTATCTCTCTCTCTCTGGTTTCCTCAGTGTCTTTCTCTGTCCCTCCCTTTGTGTGGCCTGAAAGAGGCTTGCTGGTTTTCTGTGTGTCATTCTGTGTCTGTCCCATTGTGGGTGGTGTAATACTGAGTGTTCATGTGACATTGTGTCGCCAGGACGAGTCTCCCAACACGGGTGTCCAAAACTCTGGGATATTTGAGGGCCATGCTATCGCTGGATGCTGAAATTTGTCTGGCTAACACACAGCAGTGAGGGCCGTCGAGAGCTCATCACCAGCCGGCAGCAGAGTGGCGCAGCGGAAGCGTGCTGGGCCCATAACCCAGAGGTCGATGGATGGAAACCATCCTCTGCTATGCGCATTCTTATTTTCACAAACAATAAAAACATCTGTTGCTGCCCACAATCACATCGCACTTATTTTTACACTTTACTTACACCAACTTCCTGCTTGCAATAAACTCAGAAACCTGCAGCACAACTTTCAAGTTATTTTTATTCGCACCAGCATAAGCTGCTAATGCTGCAAAGACGCAGCAGCCTTGGCTTTCCCCTTTCTTTCAACCCATTCCTGCAGCGCCGCCTCTCCACCACCTTGGTGGTCTTGGCCACAGTGAAACCCTCTCAAGTGGTCACAGGGAACGCATTTACACAGCAGGGGAAACCATTACACAACAGGGAACATCTTGAAACAACAGGGAACACAATTATAGAACAGGCTTGTGATTAGGAGGGCAAATATTACCTATTATTCTCTGCCCTTATAATTATGCTAAATTTCAGGCGCAGTGCGGCAGGAATAGTTCAGCGGAGAGAGCGTTAGAAGGAAGATCAAAATGTGCCGGCTATGCTCAGAATTTTATTGCCACAATTGGCAAAATTTTCAAATATTTCCATGTGGAAATGATTATCTTTCTTCCCTCAGGCTCGCTCTCTCCGCTCTCACTGACTGTCTGCCGCCGGTTCTCCCGATTTATTTTGTTGTCCTCTTGCACTGTTTCCCCTCAGGCTCGCACGCTCTGCTCAAAGTTGTATTGCCTTTGCGCCTTTCTCCACCTAAGCACGTCCCAGAGCGCTTTACAACGATTGAAGTATTTTGAAGTGTAGTTACTGTTGTAATGTTGGAAACGCCGCAGCCAATTTGCGCACAGCATCTCCCACAGCGCAGCAATGTGATAATGACCAGCTCATCTAATTTGTTCGTGCTGTAGAATTAGGGATACATTATGAATTATATTTACAATCGGTGCGTTCCAACAAGCATCTATTTATTAGTGAAGCCCTGTGAACACGTAGCTTCTTTTGATCTAGAGGGTTGCATCAGAAGAGAGTTTGCCGTCCACTAATTTAGTTTCCTTTTTTCCCCTGATATTAAACAAGACCAAGCCACATTTCAACCACCAGTCACTAGTTTCAGAAGGCAGGTTGGTCCATGTGGTAGCGTGGCCGAGCGGTCTAAGGCGCTGGATTAAGGCTCCAGTCTCTGCGGGGGCGTGGGTTCGAATCCCACCGCTGCCAGATATTGCGGCATTCATAAATTTCGTCGCTTCATCAACAGCAGTAAACCGTGCAGGCAGAGCGGTTTTGTTCAGTAATATGTCACTTCTTCACCATTTTGTTCATGCTAATCTTTTCATTCAGTTCTAATTGACAGACAGATACGATTTGAACACATTTTCACAAAAGGGAATACCTTTACAGAACAGGGAACACCGTTACACAGCAGGGTGCAATTTACAAAACACGGAGAACCTTTACACAACAGGGAACACATTACGCAATAGCGAAGATCTGTACAAACCAGAGAACAGCTCTGCACAACAAGGCAAATCTTTACACAACAGGGCAAATCTTTACACAACAGGGAACATCTTTACACAGCTGGAAGCAATTTCATGCAAGTCTCTCTCTGTCTGTCTATCACACTCTCTGTGTCTCTCGCTGTCTCTGTCTTTCCCTCAGTCTCTGTCTCTCCCTCGTGTTATTCAGTCTGTTTATCTCTCTCTCTCTGGTTTCCTCAGTGTCTTTCTCTGTCCCTCCCTTTGTGTGGCCTGAAAGAGGCTTGCTGGTTTTCTGTGTGTCATTCTGTGTCTGTCCCATTGTGGGTGGTGTAATACTGAGTGTTCATGTGACATTGTGTCGCCAGGACGAGTCTCCCAACACGGGTGTCCAAAACTCTGGGATATTTGAGGGCCATGCTATCGCTGGATGCTGAAATTTGTCTGGCTAACACACAGCAGTGAGGGCCGTCGAGAGCTCATCACCAGCCGGCAGCAGAGTGGCGCAGCGGAAGCGTGCTGGGCCCATAACCCAGAGGTCGATGGATGGAAACCATCCTCTGCTATGCGCATTCTTATTTTCACAAACAATAAAAACATCTGTTGCTGCCCACAATCACATCGCACTTATTTTTACACTTTACTTACACCAACTTCCTGCTTGCAATAAACTCAGAAACCTGCAGCACAACTTTCAAGTTATTTTTATTCGCACCAGCATAAGCTGCTAATGCTGCAAAGACGCAGCAGCCTTGGCTTTCCCCTTTCTTTCAACCCATTCCTGCAGCGCCGCCTCTCCACCACCTTGGTGGTCTTGGCCACAGTGAAACCCTCTCAAGTGGTCACAGGGAACGCATTTACACAGCAGGGGAAACCATTACACAACAGGGAACATCTTGAAACAACAGGGAACACAATTATAGAACAGGCTTGTGATTAGGAGGGCAAATATTACCTATTATTCTCTGCCCTTATAATTATGCTAAATTTCAGGCGCAGTGCGGCAGGAATAGTTCAGCGGAGAGAGCGTTAGAAGGAAGATCAAAATGTGCCGGCTATGCTCAGAATTTTATTGCCACAATTGGCAAAATTTTCAAATATTTCCATGTGGAAATGATTATCTTTCTTCCCTCAGGCTCGCTCTCTCCGCTCTCACTGACTGTCTGCCGCCGGTTCTCCCGATTTATTTTGTTGTCCTCTTGCACTGTTTCCCCTCAGGCTCGCACGCTCTGCTCAAAGTTGTATTGCCTTTGCGCCTTTCTCCACCTAAGCACGTCCCAGAGCGCTTTACAACGATTGAAGTATTTTGAAGTGTAGTTACTGTTGTAATGTTGGAAACGCCGCAGCCAATTTGCGCACAGCATCTCCCACAGCGCAGCAATGTGATAATGACCAGCTCATCTAATTTGTTCGTGCTGTAGAATTAGGGATACATTATGAATTATATTTACAATTGGTGCGTTCCAACAAGCATCTATTTTTATAGTGAAGCCCTGTGAAGACGTAGCTTCTTTTGATCTAGAGGGTTGCATCAGAAGAGAGTTTGCCGTCCACTAATTTAGTTTCCTTTTTTCCCCTTATATTAAACATGACCAAGCCACATTTCAACCACCAGTCACTAGTTTCAGAAGGCAGGTTAGTCCATGTGGTAGCGTGGCCGAGCGGTCTAAGGCGCTGGATTAAGGCTCCAGTCTCTGCGGGGGCGTGGGTTCGAATCCCACCGCTGCCAGATATTGCGGCATTCATAAATTTCGTCGCTTCATCAACAGCAGTAAACCGTGCAGGCAGAGCGGTTTTGTTCAGTAATATGTCACTTCTTCACCATTTTGTTCATGCTAATCTTTTCATTCAGTTCTAATTGACAGACAGATACGATTTGAACACATTTTCACAAAAGGGAATACCTTTACAGAACAGGGAACACCGTTACACAGCAGGGTGCAATTTACAAAACACGGAGAACCTTTACACAACAGGGAACACATTACGCAATAGCGAAGATCTGTACAAACCAGAGAACAGCTCTGCACAACAAGGCAAATCTTTACACAACAGGGCAAATCTTTACACAACAGGGAACATCTTTACACAGCTGGAAGCAATTTCATGCAAGTCTCTCTCTGTCTGTCTATCACACTCTCTGTGTCTCTCGCTGTCTCTGTCTTTCCCTCAGTCTCTGTCTCTCCCTCGTGTTATTCAGTCTGTTTATCTCTCTCTCTCTGGTTTCCTCAGTGTCTTTCTCTGTCCCTCCCTTTGTGTGGCCTGAAAGAGGCTTGCTGGTTTTCTGTGTGTCATTCTGTGTCTGTCCCATTGTGGGTGGTGTAATACTGAGTGTTCATGTGACATTGTGTCGCCAGGACGAGTCTCCCAACACGGGTGTCCAAAACTCTGGGATATTTGAGGGCCATGCTATCGCTGGATGCTGAAATTTGTCTGGCTAACACACAGCAGTGAGGGCCGTCGAGAGCTCATCACCAGCCGGCAGCAGAGTGGCGCAGCGGAAGCGTGCTGGGCCCATAACCCAGAGGTCGATGGATGGAAACCATCCTCTGCTATGCGCATTCTTATTTTCACAAACAATAAAAACATCTGTTGCTGCCCACAATCACATCGCACTTATTTTTACACTTTACTTACACCAACTTCCTGCTTGCAATAAACTCAGAAACCTGCAGCACAACTTTCAAGTTATTTTTATTCGCACCAGCATAAGCTGCTAATGCTGCAAAGACGCAGCAGCCTTGGCTTTCCCCTTTCTTTCAACCCATTCCTGCAGCGCCGCCTCTCCACCACCTTGGTGGTCTTGGCCACAGTGAAACCCTCTCAAGTGGTCACAGGGAACGCATTTACACAGCAGGGGAAACCATTACACAACAGGGAACATCTTGAAACAACAGGGAACACAATTATAGAACAGGCTTGTGATTAGGAGGGCAAATATTACCTATTATTCTCTGCCCTTATAATTATGCTAAATTTCAGGCGCAGTGCGGCAGGAATAGTTCAGCGGAGAGAGCGTTAGAAGGAAGATCAAAATGTGCCGGCTATGCTCAGAATTTTATTGCCACAATTGGCAAAATTTTCAAATATTTCCATGTGGAAATGATTATCTTTCTTCCCTCAGGCTCGCTCTCTCCGCTCTCACTGACTGTCTGCCGCCGGTTCTCCCGATTTATTTTGTTGTCCTCTTGCACTGTTTCCCCTCAGGCTCGCACGCTCTGCTCAAAGTTGTATTGCCTTTGCGCCTTTCTCCACCTAAGCACGTCCCAGAGCGCTTTACAACGATTGAAGTATTTTGAAGTGTAGTTACTGTTGTAATGTTGGAAACGCCGCAGCCAATTTGCGCACAGCATCTCCCACAGCGCAGCAATGTGATAATGACCAGCTCATCTAATTTGTTCGTGCTGTAGAATTAGGGATACATTATGAATTATATTTACAATCGGTGCGTTCCAACAAGCATCTATTTATTAGTGAAGCCCTGTGAACACGTAGCTTCTTTTGATCTAGAGGGTTGCATCAGAAGAGAGTTTGCCGTCCACTAATTTAGTTTCCTTTTTTCCCCTGATATTAAACAAGACCAAGCCACATTTCAACCACCAGTCACTAGTTTCAGAAGGCAGGTTGGTCCATGTGGTAGCGTGGCCGAGCGGTCTAAGGCGCTGGATTAAGGCTCCAGTCTCTGCGGGGGCGTGGGTTCGAATCCCACCGCTGCCAGATATTGCGGCATTCATAAATTTCGTCGCTTCATCAACAGCAGTAAACCGTGCAGGCAGAGCGGTTTTGTTCAGTAATATGTCACTTCTTCACCATTTTGTTCATGCTAATCTTTTCATTCAGTTCTAATTGACAGACAGATACGATTTGAACACATTTTCACAAAAGGGAATACCTTTACAGAACAGGGAACACCGTTACACAGCAGGGTGCAATTTACAAAACACGGAGAACCTTTACACAACAGGGAACACATTACGCAATAGCGAAGATCTGTACAAACCAGAGAACAGCTCTGCACAACAAGGCAAATCTTTACACAACAGGGCAAATCTTTACACAACAGGGAACATCTTTACACAGCTGGAAGCAATTTCATGCAAGTCTCTCTCTGTCTGTCTATCACACTCTCTGTGTCTCTCGCTGTCTCTGTCTTTCCCTCAGTCTCTGTCTCTCCCTCGTGTTATTCAGTCTGTTTATCTCTCTCTCTCTGGTTTCCTCAGTGTCTTTCTCTGTCCCTCCCTTTGTGTGGCCTGAAAGAGGCTTGCTGGTTTTCTGTGTGTCATTCTGTGTCTGTCCCATTGTGGGTGGTGTAATACTGAGTGTTCATGTGACATTGTGTCGCCAGGACGAGTCTCCCAACACGGGTGTCCAAAACTCTGGGATATTTGAGGGCCATGCTATCGCTGGATGCTGAAATTTGTCTGGCTAACACACAGCAGTGAGGGCCGTCGAGAGCTCATCACCAGCCGGCAGCAGAGTGGCGCAGCGGAAGCGTGCTGGGCCCATAACCCAGAGGTCGATGGATGGAAACCATCCTCTGCTATGCGCATTCTTATTTTCACAAACAATAAAAACATCTGTTGCTGCCCACAATCACATCGCACTTATTTTTACACTTTACTTACACCAACTTCCTGCTTGCAATAAACTCAGAAACCTGCAGCACAACTTTCAAGTTATTTTTATTCGCACCAGCATAAGCTGCTAATGCTGCAAAGACGCAGCAGCCTTGGCTTTCCCCTTTCTTTCAACCCATTCCTGCAGCGCCGCCTCTCCACCACCTTGGTGGTCTTGGCCACAGTGAAACCCTCTCAAGTGGTCACAGGGAACGCATTTACACAGCAGGGGAAACCATTACACAACAGGGAACATCTTGAAACAACAGGGAACACAATTATAGAACAGGCTTGTGATTAGGAGGGCAAATATTACCTATTATTCTCTGCCCTTATAATTATGCTAAATTTCAGGCGCAATGCGGCAGGAATAGTTCAGCGGAGAGAGCGTTAGAAGGAAGATCAAAATGTGCCGGCTATGCTCAGAATTTTATTGCCACAATTGGCAAAATTTTTATATTTCCATGTGGAAATGATTATCTTTCTTCCCTCAGGCTCGCTCTCTCCGCTCTCACTGACTGTCTGCCGCCGGTTCTCCCGATTTATTTTGTTGTCCTCTTGCACTGTTTCCCCTCAGGCTCGCACGCTCTGCTCAAAGTTGTATTGCCTTTGCGCCTTTCTCCACCTAAGCACGTCCCAGAGCGCTTTACAACGATTGAAGTATTTTGAAGTGTAGTTACTGTTGTAATGTTGGAAACGCCGCAGCCAATTTGCGCACAGCATCTCCCACAGCGCAGCAATGTGATAATGACCAGCTCATCTAATTTGTTCGTGCTGTAGAATTAGGGATACATTATGAATTATATTTACAATCGGTGCGTTCCAACAAGCATCTATTTATTAGTGAAGCCCTGTGAACACGTAGCTTCTTTTGATCTAGAGGGTTGCATCAGAAGAGAGTTTGCCGTCCACTAATTTAGTTTCCTTTTTTCCCCTGATATTAAACAAGACCAAGCCACATTTCAACCACCAGTCACTAGTTTCAGAAGGCAGGTTGGTCCATGTGGTAGCGTGGCCGAGCGGTCTAAGGCGCTGGATTAAGGCTCCAGTCTCTGCGGGGGCGTGGGTTCGAATCCCACCGCTGCCAGATATTGCGGCATTCATAAATTTCGTCGCTTCATCAACAGCAGTAAACCGTGCAGGCAGAGCGGTTTTGTTCAGTAATATGTCACTTCTTCACCATTTTGTTCATGCTAATCTTTTCATTCAGTTCTAATTGACAGACAGATACGATTTGAACACATTTTCACAAAAGGGAATACCTTTACAGAACAGGGAACACCGTTACACAGCAGGGTGCAATTTACAAAACACGGAGAACCTTTACACAACAGGGAACACATTACGCAATAGCGAAGATCTGTACAAACCAGAGAACAGCTCTGCACAACAAGGCAAATCTTTACACAACAGGGCAAATCTTTACACAACAGGGAACATCTTTACACAGCTGGAAGCAATTTCATGCAAGTCTCTCTCTGTCTGTCTATCACACTCTCTGTGTCTCTCGCTGTCTCTGTCTTTCCCTCAGTCTCTGTCTCTCCCTCGTGTTATTCAGTCTGTTTATCTCTCTCTCTCTGGTTTCCTCAGTGTCTTTCTCTGTCCCTCCCTTTGTGTGGCCTGAAAGAGGCTTGCTGGTTTTCTGTGTGTCATTCTGTGTCTGTCCCATTGTGGGTGGTGTAATACTGAGTGTTCATGTGACATTGTGTCGCCAGGACGAGTCTCCCAACACGGGTGTCCAAAACTCTGGGATATTTGAGGGCCATGCTATCGCTGGATGCTGAAATTTGTCTGGCTAACACACAGCAGTGAGGGCCGTCGAGAGCTCATCACCAGCCGGCAGCAGAGTGGCGCAGCGGAAGCGTGCTGGGCCCATAACCCAGAGGTCGATGGATGGAAACCATCCTCTGCTATGCGCATTCTTATTTTCACAAACAATAAAAACATCTGTTGCTGCCCACAATCACATCGCACTTATTTTTACACTTTACTTACACCAACTTCCTGCTTGCAATAAACTCAGAAACCTGCAGCACAACTTTCAAGTTATTTTTATTCGCACCAGCATAAGCTGCTAATGCTGCAAAGACGCAGCAGCCTTGGCTTTCCCCTTTCTTTCAACCCATTCCTGCAGCGCCGCCTCTCCACCACCTTGGTGGTCTTGGCCACAGTGAAACCCTCTCAAGTGGTCACAGGGAACGCATTTACACAGCAGGGGAAACCATTACACAACAGGGAACATCTTGAAACAACAGGGAACACAATTATAGAACAGGCTTGTGATTAGGAGGGCAAATATTACCTATTATTCTCTGCCCTTATAATTATGCTAAATTTCAGGCGCAGTGCGGCAGGAATAGTTCAGCGGAGAGAGCGTTAGAAGGAAGATCAAAATGTGCCGGCTATGCTCAGAATTTTATTGCCACAATTGGCAAAATTTTCAAATATTTCCATGTGGAAATGATTATCTTTCTTCCCTCAGGCTCGCTCTCTCCGCTCTCACTGACTGTCTGCCGCCGGTTCTCCCGATTTATTTTGTTGTCCTCTTGCACTGTTTCCCCTCAGGCTCGCACGCTCTGCTCAAAGTTGTATTGCCTTTGCGCCTTTCTCCACCTAAGCACGTCCCAGAGCGCTTTACAACGATTGAAGTATTTTGAAGTGTAGTTACTGTTGTAATGTTGGAAACGCCGCAGCCAATTTGCGCACAGCATCTCCCACAGCGCAGCAATGTGATAATGACCAGCTCATCTAATTTGTTCGTGCTGTAGAATTAGGGATACATTATGAATTATATTTACAATCGGTGCGTTCCAACAAGCATCTATTTATTAGTGAAGCCCTGTGAACACGTAGCTTCTTTTGATCTAGAGGGTTGCATCAGAAGAGAGTTTGCCGTCCACTAATTTAGTTTCCTTTTTTCCCCTGATATTAAACAAGACCAAGCCACATTTCAACCACCAGTCACTAGTTTCAGAAGGCAGGTTGGTCCATGTGGTAGCGTGGCCGAGCGGTCTAAGGCGCTGGATTAAGGCTCCAGTCTCTGCGGGGGCGTGGGTTCGAATCCCACCGCTGCCAGATATTGCGGCATTCATAAATTTCGTCGCTTCATCAACAGCAGTAAACCGTGCAGGCAGAGCGGTTTTGTTCAGTAATATGTCACTTCTTCACCATTTTGTTCATGCTAATCTTTTCATTCAGTTCTAATTGACAGACAGATACGATTTGAACACATTTTCACAAAAGGGAATACCTTTACAGAACAGGGAACACCGTTACACAGCAGGGTGCAATTTACAAAACACGGAGAACCTTTACACAACAGGGAACACATTACGCAATAGCGAAGATCTGTACAAACCAGAGAACAGCTCTGCACAACAAGGCAAATCTTTACACAACAGGGCAAATCTTTACACAACAGGGAACATCTTTACACAGCTGGAAGCAATTTCATGCAAGTCTCTCTCTGTCTGTCTATCACACTCTCTGTGTCTCTCGCTGTCTCTGTCTTTCCCTCAGTCTCTGTCTCTCCCTCGTGTTATTCAGTCTGTTTATCTCTCTCTCTCTGGTTTCCTCAGTGTCTTTCTCTGTCCCTCCCTTTGTGTGGCCTGAAAGAGGCTTGCTGGTTTTCTGTGTGTCATTCTGTGTCTGTCCCATTGTGGGTGGTGTAATACTGAGTGTTCATGTGACATTGTGTCGCCAGGACGAGTCTCCCAACACGGGTGTCCAAAACTCTGGGATATTTGAGGGCCATGCTATCGCTGGATGCTGAAATTTGTCTGGCTAACACACAGCAGTGAGGGCCGTCGAGAGCTCATCACCAGCCGGCAGCAGAGTGGCGCAGCGGAAGCGTGCTGGGCCCATAACCCAGAGGTCGATGGATGGAAACCATCCTCTGCTATGCGCATTCTTATTTTCACAAACAATAAAAACATCTGTTGCTGCCCACAATCACATCGCACTTATTTTTACACTTTACTTACACCAACTTCCTGCTTGCAATAAACTCAGAAACCTGCAGCACAACTTTCAAGTTATTTTTATTCGCACCAGCATAAGCTGCTAATGCTGCAAAGACGCAGCAGCCTTGGCTTTCCCCTTTCTTTCAACCCATTCCTGCAGCGCCGCCTCTCCACCACCTTGGTGGTCTTGGCCACAGTGAAACCCTCTCAAGTGGTCACAGGGAACGCATTTACACAGCAGGGGAAACCATTACACAACAGGGAACATCTTGAAACAACAGGGAACACAATTATAGAACAGGCTTGTGATTAGGAGGGCAAATATTACCTATTATTCTCTGCCCTTATAATTATGCTAAATTTCAGGCGCAGTGCGGCAGGAATAGTTCAGCGGAGAGAGCGTTAGAAGGAAGATCAAAATGTGCCGGCTATGCTCAGAATTTTATTGCCACAATTGGCAAAATTTTCAAATATTTCCATGTGGAAATGATTATCTTTCTTCCCTCAGGCTCGCTCTCTCCGCTCTCACTGACTGTCTGCCGCCGGTTCTCCCGATTTATTTTGTTGTCCTCTTGCACTGTTTCCCCTCAGGCTCGCACGCTCTGCTCAAAGTTGTATTGCCTTTGCGCCTTTCTCCACCTAAGCACGTCCAGAGCGCTTTACAACGATTGAAGTATTTTGAAGTGTAGTTACTGTTGTAATGTTGGAAACGCCGCAGCCAATTTGCGCACAGCATCTCCCACAGCGCAGCAATGTGATAATGACCAGCTCATCTAATTTGTTCGTGCTGTAGAATTAGGGATACATTATGAATTATATTTACAATCGGTGCGTTCCAACAAGCATCTATTTATTAGTGAAGCCCTGTGAACACGTAGCTTCTTTTGATCTAGAGGGTTGCATCAGAAGAGAGTTTGCCGTCCACTAATTTAGTTTCCTTTTTTCCCCTGATATTAAACAAGACCAAGCCACATTTCAACCACCAGTCACTAGTTTCAGAAGGCAGGTTGGTCCATGTGGTAGCGTGGCCGAGCGGTCTAAGGCGCTGGATTAAGGCTCCAGTCTCTGCGGGGGCGTGGGTTCGAATCCCACCGCTGCCAGATATTGCGGCATTCATAAATTTCGTCGCTTCATCAACAGCAGTAAACCGTGCAGGCAGAGCGGTTTTGTTCAGTAATATGTCACTTCTTCACCATTTTGTTCATGCTAATCTTTTCATTCAGTTCTAATTGACAGACAGATACGATTTGAACACATTTTCACAAAAGGGAATACCTTTACAGAACAGGGAACACCGTTACACAGCAGGGTGCAATTTACAAAACACGGAGAACCTTTACACAACAGGGAACACATTACGCAATAGCGAAGATCTGTACAAACCAGAGAACAGCTCTGCACAACAAGGCAAATCTTTACACAACAGGGCAAATCTTTACACAACAGGGAACATCTTTACACAGCTGGAAGCAATTTCATGCAAGTCTCTCTCTGTCTGTCTATCACACTCTCTGTGTCTCTCGCTGTCTCTGTCTTTCCCTCAGTCTCTGTCTCTCCCTCGTGTTATTCAGTCTGTTTATCTCTCTCTCTCTGGTTTCCTCAGTGTCTTTCTCTGTCCCTCCCTTTGTGTGGCCTGAAAGAGGCTTGCTGGTTTTCTGTGTGTCATTCTGTGTCTGTCCCATTGTGGGTGGTGTAATACTGAGTGTTCATGTGACATTGTGTCGCCAGGACGAGTCTCCCAACACGGGTGTCCAAAACTCTGGGATATTTGAGGGCCATGCTATCGCTGGATGCTGAAATTTGTCTGGCTAACACACAGCAGTGAGGGCCGTCGAGAGCTCATCACCAGCCGGCAGCAGAGTGGCGCAGCGGAAGCGTGCTGGGCCCATAACCCAGAGGTCGATGGATGGAAACCATCCTCTGCTATGCGCATTCTTATTTTCACAAACAATAAAAACATCTGTTGCTGCCCACAATCACATCGCACTTATTTTTACACTTTACTTACACCAACTTCCTGCTTGCAATAAACTCAGAAACCTGCAGCACAACTTTCAAGTTATTTTTATTCGCACCAGCATAAGCTGCTAATGCTGCAAAGACGCAGCAGCCTTGGCTTTCCCCTTTCTTTCAACCCATTCCTGCAGCGCCGCCTCTCCACCACCTTGGTGGTCTTGGCCACAGTGAAACCCTCTCAAGTGGTCACAGGGAACGCATTTACACAGCAGGGGAAACCATTACACAACAGGGAACATCTTGAAACAACAGGGAACACAATTATAGAACAGGCTTGTGATTAGGAGGGCAAATATTACCTATTATTCTCTGCCCTTATAATTATGCTAAATTTCAGGCGCAATGCGGCAGGAATAGTTCAGCGGAGAGAGCGTTAGAAGGAAGATCAAAATGTGCCGGCTATGCTCAGAATTTTATTGCCACAATTGGCAAAATTTTCAAATATTTCCATGTGGAAATGATTATCTTTCTTCCCTCAGGCTCGCTCTCTCCGCTCTCACTGACTGTCTGCCGCCGGTTCTCCCGATTTATTTTGTTGTCCTCTTGCACTGTTTCCCCTCAGGCTCGCACGCTCTGCTCAAAGTTGTATTGCCTTTGCGCCTTTCTCCACCTAAGCACGTCCCAGAGCGCTTTACAACGATTGAAGTATTTTGAAGTGTAGTTACTGTTGTAATGTTGGAAACGCCGCAGCCAATTTGCGCACAGCATCTCCCACAGCGCAGCAATGTGATAATGACCAGCTCATCTAATTTGTTCGTGCTGTAGAATTAGGGATACATTATGAATTATATTTACAATCGGTGCGTTCCAACAAGCATCTATTTATTAGTGAAGCCCTGTGAACACGTAGCTTCTTTTGATCTAGAGGGTTGCATCAGAAGAGAGTTTGCCGTCCACTAATTTAGTTTCCTTTTTTCCCCTGATATTAAACAAGACCAAGCCACATTTCAACCACCAGTCACTAGTTTCAGAAGGCAGGTTGGTCCATGTGGTAGCGTGGCCGAGCGGTCTAAGGCGCTGGATTAAGGCTCCAGTCTCTGCGGGGGCGTGGGTTCGAATCCCACCGCTGCCAGATATTGCGGCATTCATAAATTTCGTCGCTTCATCAACAGCAGTAAACCGTGCAGGCAGAGCGGTTTTGTTCAGTAATATGTCACTTCTTCACCATTTTGTTCATGCTAATCTTTTCATTCAGTTCTAATTGACAGACAGATACGATTTGAACACATTTTCACAAAAGGGAATACCTTTACAGAACAGGGAACACCGTTACACAGCAGGGTGCAATTTACAAAACACGGAGAACCTTTACACAACAGGGAACACATTACGCAATAGCGAAGATCTGTACAAACCAGAGAACAGCTCTGCACAACAAGGCAAATCTTTACACAACAGGGCAAATCTTTACACAACAGGGAACATCTTTACACAGCTGGAAGCAATTTCATGCAAGTCTCTCTCTGTCTGTCTATCACACTCTCTGTGTCTCTCGCTGTCTCTGTCTTTCCCTCAGTCTCTGTCTCTCCCTCGTGTTATTCAGTCTGTTTATCTCTCTCTCTCTGGTTTCCTCAGTGTCTTTCTCTGTCCCTCCCTTTGTGTGGCCTGAAAGAGGCTTGCTGGTTTTCTGTGTGTCATTCTGTGTCTGTCCCATTGTGGGTGGTGTAATACTGAGTGTTCATGTGACATTGTGTCGCCAGGACGAGTCTCCCAACACGGGTGTCCAAAACTCTGGGATATTTGAGGGCCATGCTATCGTTGGATGCTGAAATTTGTCTGGCTAACACACAGCAGTGAGGGCCGTCGAGAGCTCATCACCAGCCGGCAGCAGAGTGGCGCAGCGGAAGCGTGCTGGGCCCATAACCCAGAGGTCGATGGATGGAAACCATCCTCTGCTATGCGCATTCTTATTTTCACAAACAATAAAAACATCTGTTGCTGCCCACAATCACATCGCACTTATTTTTACACTTTACTTACACCAACTTCCTGCTTGCAATAAACTCAGAAACCTGCAGCACAACTTTCAAGTTATTTTTATTCGCACCAGCATAAGCTGCTAATGCTGCAAAGACGCAGCAGCCTTGGCTTTCCCCTTTCTTTCAACCCATTCCTGCAGCGCCGCCTCTCCACCACCTTGGTGGTCTTGGCCACAGTGAAACCCTCTCAAGTGGTCACAGGGAACGCATTTACACAGCAGGGAAACCATTACACAACAGGGAACATCTTGAAACAACAGGGAACACAATTATAGAACAGGCTTGTGATTAGGAGGGCAAATATTACCTATTATTCTCTGCCCTTATAATTATGCTAAATTTCAGGCGCAGTGCGGCAGGAATAGTTCAGCGGAGAGAGCGTTAGAAGGAAGATCAAAATGTGCCGGCTATGCTCAGAATTTTATTGCCACAATTGGCAAAATTTTCAAATATTTCCATGTGGAAATGATTATCTTTCTTCCCTCAGGCTCGCTCTCTCCGCTCTCACTGACTGTCTGCCGCCGGTTCTCCCGATTTATTTTGTTGTCCTCTTGCACTGTTTCCCCTCAGGCTCGCACGCTCTGCTCAAAGTTGTATTGCCTTTGCGCCTTTCTCCACCTAAGCACGTCCCAGAGCGCTTTACAACGATTGAAGTATTTTGAAGTGTAGTTACTGTTGTAATGTTGGAAACGCCGCAGCCAATTTGCGCACAGCATCTCCCACAGCGCAGCAATGTGATAATGACCAGCTCATCTAATTTGTTCGTGCTGTAGAATTAGGGATACATTATGAATTATATTTACAATCGGTGCGTTCCAACAAGCATCTATTTATTAGTGAAGCCCTGTGAACACGTAGCTTCTTTTGATCTAGAGGGTTGCATCAGAAGAGAGTTTGCCGTCCACTAATTTAGTTTCCTTTTTTCCCCTGATATTAAACAAGACCAAGCCACATTTCAACCACCAGTCACTAGTTTCAGAAGGCAGGTTGGTCCATGTGGTAGCGTGGCCGAGCGGTCTAAGGCGCTGGATTAAGGCTCCAGTCTCTGCGGGGGCGTGGGTTCGAATCCCACCGCTGCCAGATATTGCGGCATTCATAAATTTCGTCGCTTCATCAACAGCAGTAAACCGTGCAGGCAGAGCGGTTTTGTTCAGTAATATGTCACTTCTTCACCATTTTGTTCATGCTAATCTTTTCATTCAGTTCTAATTGACAGACAGATACGATTTGAACACATTTTCACAAAAGGGAATACCTTTACAGAACAGGGAACACCGTTACACAGCAGGGTGCAATTTACAAAACACGGAGAACCTTTACACAACAGGGAACACATTACGCAATAGCGAAGATCTGTACAAACCAGAGAACAGCTCTGCACAACAAGGCAAATCTTTACACAACAGGGCAAATCTTTACACAACAGGGAACATCTTTACACAGCTGGAAGCAATTTCATGCAAGTCTCTCTCTGTCTGTCTATCACACTCTCTGTGTCTCTCGCTGTCTCTGTCTTTCCCTCAGTCTCTGTCTCTCCCTCGTGTTATTCAGTCTGTTTATCTCTCTCTCTCTGGTTTCCTCAGTGTCTTTCTCTGTCCCTCCCTTTGTGTGGCCTGAAAGAGGCTTGCTGGTTTTCTGTGTGTCATTCTGTGTCTGTCCCATTGTGGGTGGTGTAATACTGAGTGTTCATGTGACATTGTGTCGCCAGGACGAGTCTCCCAACACGGGTGTCCAAAACTCTGGGATATTTGAGGGCCATGCTATCGTTGGATGCTGAAATTTGTCTGGCTAACACACAGCAGTGAGGGCCGTCGAGAGCTCATCACCAGCCGGCAGCAGAGTGGCGCAGCGGAAGCGTGCTGGGCCCATAACCCAGAGGTCGATGGATGGAAACCATCCTCTGCTATGCGCATTCTTATTTTCACAAACAATAAAAACATCTGTTGCTGCCCACAATCACATCGCACTTATTTTTACACTTTACTTACACCAACTTCCTGCTTGCAATAAACTCAGAAACCTGCAGCACAACTTTCAAGTTATTTTTATTCGCACCAGCATAAGCTGCTAATGCTGCAAAGACGCAGCAGCCTTGGCTTTCCCCTTTCTTTCAACCCATTCCTGCAGCGCCGCCTCTCCACCACCTTGGTGGTCTTGGCCACAGTGAAACCCTCTCAAGTGGTCACAGGGAACGCATTTACACAGCAGGGGAAACCATTACACAACAGGGAACATCTTGAAACAACAGGGAACACAATTATAGAACAGGCTTGTGATTAGGAGGGCAAATATTACCTATTATTCTCTGCCCTTATAATTATGCTAAATTTCAGGCGCAATGCGGCAGGAATAGTTCAGCGGAGAGAGCGTTAGAAGGAAGATCAAAATGTGCCGGCTATGCTCAGAATTTTATTGCCACAATTGGCAAAATTTTCAAATATTTCCATGTGGAAATGATTATCTTTCTTCCCTCAGGCTCGCTCTCTCCGCTCTCACTGACTGTCTGCCGCCGGTTCTCCCGATTTATTTTGTTGTCCTCTTGCACTGTTTCCCCTCAGGCTCGCACGCTCTGCTCAAAGTTGTATTGCCTTTGCGCCTTTCTCCACCTAAGCACGTCCCAGAGCGCTTTACAACGATTGAAGTATTTTGAAGTGTAGTTACTGTTGTAATGTTGGAAACGCCGCAGCCAATTTGCGCACAGCATCTCCCACAGCGCAGCAATGTGATAATGACCAGCTCATCTAATTTGTTCGTGCTGTAGAATTAGGGATACATTATGAATTATATTTACAATCGGTGCGTTCCAACAAGCATCTATTTATTAGTGAAGCCCTGTGAACACGTAGCTTCTTTTGATCTAGAGGGTTGCATCAGAAGAGAGTTTGCCGTCCACTAATTTAGTTTCCTTTTTTCCCCTGATATTAAACAAGACCAAGCCACATTTCAACCACCAGTCACTAGTTTCAGAAGGCAGGTTGGTCCATGTGGTAGCGTGGCCGAGCGGTCTAAGGCGCTGGATTAAGGCTCCAGTCTCTGCGGGGGCGTGGGTTCGAATCCCACCGCTGCCAGATATTGCGGCATTCATAAATTTCGTCGCTTCATCAACAGCAGTAAACCGTGCAGGCAGAGCGGTTTTGTTCAGTAATATGTCACTTCTTCACCATTTTGTTCATGCTAATCTTTTCATTCAGTTCTAATTGACAGACAGATACGATTTGAACACATTTTCACAAAAGGGAATACCTTTACAGAACAGGGAACACCGTTACACAGCAGGGTGCAATTTACAAAACACGGAGAACCTTTACACAACAGGGAACACATTACGCAATAGCGAAGATCTGTACAAACCAGAGAACAGCTCTGCACAACAAGGCAAATCTTTACACAACAGGGCAAATCTTTACACAACAGGGAACATCTTTACACAGCTGGAAGCAATTTCATGCAAGTCTCTCTCTGTCTGTCTATCACACTCTCTGTGTCTCTCGCTGTCTCTGTCTTTCCCTCAGTCTCTGTCTCTCCCTCGTGTTATTCAGTCTGTTTATCTCTCTCTCTCTGGTTTCCTCAGTGTCTTTCTCTGTCCCTCCCTTTGTGTGGCCTGAAAGAGGCTTGCTGGTTTTCTGTGTGTCATTCTGTGTCTGTCCCATTGTGGGTGGTGTAATACTGAGTGTTCATGTGACATTGTGTCGCCAGGACGAGTCTCCCAACACGGGTGTCCAAAACTCTGGGATATTTGAGGGCCATGCTATCGTTGGATGCTGAAATTTGTCTGGCTAACACACAGCAGTGAGGGCCGTCGAGAGCTCATCACCAGCCGGCAGCAGAGTGGCGCAGCGGAAGCGTGCTGGGCCCATAGCCCAGAGGTCGATGGATGGAAACCATCCTCTGCTATGCGCATTCTTATTTTCACAAACAATAAAAACATCTGTTGCTGCCCACAATCACATCGCACTTATTTTTACACTTTACTTACACCAACTTCCTGCTTGCAATAAACTCAGAAACCTGCAGCACAACTTTCAAGTTATTTTTATTCGCACCAGCATAAGCTGCTAATGCTGCAAAGACGCAGCAGCCTTGGCTTTCCCCTTTCTTTCAACCCATTCCTGCAGCGCCGCCTCTCCACCACCTTGGTGGTCTTGGCCACAGTGAAACCCTCTCAAGTGGTCACAGGGAACGCACTTACACAGCAGGGGAAACCATTACACAACAGGGAACATCTTGAAACAACAGGGAACACAATTATAGAACAGGCTTGTGATTAGGAGGGCAAATATTACCTATTATTCTCTGCCCTTATAATTATGCTAAATTTCAGGCGCAGTGCGGCAGGAATAGTTCAGCGGAGAGAGCGTTAGAAGGAAGATCAAAATGTGCCGGCTATGCTCAGAATTTTATTGCCACAATTGGCAAAATTTTCAAATATTTCCATGTGGAAATGATTATCTTTCTTCCCTCAGGCTCGCTCTCTCCGCTCTCACTGACTGTCTGCCGCCGGTTCTCCCGATTTATTTTGTTGTCCTCTTGCACTGTTTCCCCTCAGGCTCGCACGCTCTGCTCAAAGTTGTATTGCCTTTGCGCCTTTCTCCACCTAAGCACGTCCCAGAGCGCTTTACAACGATTGAAGTATTTTGAAGTGTAGTTACTGTTGTAATGTTGGAAACGCCGCAGCCAATTTGCGCACAGCATCTCCCACAGCGCAGCAATGTGATAATGACCAGCTCATCTAATTTGTTCGTGCTGTAGAATTAGGGATACATTATGAATTATATTTACAATCGGTGCGTTCCAACAAGCATCTATTTATTAGTGAAGCCCTGTGAACACGTAGCTTCTTTTGATCTAGAGGGTTGCATCAGAAGAGAGTTTGCCGTCCACTAATTTAGTTTCCTTTTTTCCCCTGATATTAAACAAGACCAAGCCACATTTCAACCACCAGTCACTAGTTTCAGAAGGCAGGTTGGTCCATGTGGTAGCGTGGCCGAGCGGTCTAAGGCGCTGGATTAAGGCTCCAGTCTCTGCGGGGGCGTGGGTTCGAATCCCACCGCTGCCAGATATTGCGGCATTCATAAATTTCGTCGCTTCATCAACAGCAGTAAACCGTGCAGGCAGAGCGGTTTTGTTCAGTAATATGTCACTTCTTCACCATTTTGTTCATGCTAATCTTTTCATTCAGTTCTAATTGACAGACAGATACGATTTGAACACATTTTCACAAAAGGGAATACCTTTACAGAACAGGGAACACCGTTACACAGCAGGGTGCAATTTACAAAACACGGAGAACCTTTACACAACAGGGAACACATTACGCAATAGCGAAGATCTGTACAAACCAGAGAACAGCTCTGCACAACAAGGCAAATCTTTACACAACAGGGCAAATCTTTACACAACAGGGAACATCTTTACACAGCTGGAAGCAATTTCATGCAAGTCTCTCTCTGTCTGTCTATCACACTCTCTGTGTCTCTCGCTGTCTCTGTCTTTCCCTCAGTCTCTGTCTCTCCCTCGTGTTATTCAGTCTGTTTATCTCTCTCTCTCTGGTTTCCTCAGTGTCTTTCTCTGTCCCTCCCTTTGTGTGGCCTGAAAGAGGCTTGCTGGTTTTCTGTGTGTCATTCTGTGTCTGTCCCATTGTGGGTGGTGTAATACTGAGTGTTCATGTGACATTGTGTCGCCAGGACGAGTCTCCCAACACGGGTGTCCAAAACTCTGGGATATTTGAGGGCCATGCTATCGTTGGATGCTGAAATTTGTCTGGCTAACACACAGCAGTGAGGGCCGTCGAGAGCTCATCACCAGCCGGCAGCAGAGTGGCGCAGCGGAAGCGTGCTGGGCCCATAACCCAGAGGTCGATGGATGGAAACCATCCTCTGCTATGCGCATTCTTATTTTCACAAACAATAAAAACATCTGTTGCTGCCCACAATCACATCGCACTTATTTTTACACTTTACTTACACCAACTTCCTGCTTGCAATAAACTCAGAAACCTGCAGCACAACTTTCAAGTTATTTTTATTCGCACCAGCATAAGCTGCTAATGCTGCAAAGACGCAGCAGCCTTGGCTTTCCCCTTTCTTTCAACCCATTCCTGCAGCGCCGCCTCTCCACCACCTTGGTGGTCTTGGCCACAGTGAAACCCTCTCAAGTGGTCACAGGGAACGCATTTACACAGCAGGGGAAACCATTACACAACAGGGAACATCTTGAAACAACAGGGAACACAATTATAGAACAGGCTTGTGATTAGGAGGGCAAATATTACCTATTATTCTCTGCCCTTATAATTATGCTAAATTTCAGGCGCAATGCGGCAGGAATAGTTCAGCGGAGAGAGCGTTAGAAGGAAGATCAAAATGTGCCGGCTATGCTCAGAATTTTATTGCCACAATTGGCAAAATTTTCAAATATTTCCATGTGGAAATGATTATCTTTCTTCCCTCAGGCTCGCTCTCTCCGCTCTCACTGACTGTCTGCCGCCGGTTCTCCCGATTTATTTTGTTGTCCTCTTGCACTGTTTCCCCTCAGGCTCGCACGCTCTGCTCAAAGTTGTATTGCCTTTGCGCCTTTCTCCACCTAAGCACGTCCCAGAGCGCTTTACAACGATTGAAGTATTTTGAAGTGTAGTTACTGTTGTAATGTTGGAAACGCCGCAGCCAATTTGCGCACAGCATCTCCCACAGCGCAGCAATGTGATAATGACCAGCTCATCTAATTTGTTCGTGCTGTAGAATTAGGGATACATTATGAATTATATTTACAATCGGTGCGTTCCAACAAGCATCTATTTATTAGTGAAGCCCTGTGAACACGTAGCTTCTTTTGATCTAGAGGGTTGCATCAGAAGAGAGTTTGCCGTCCACTAATTTAGTTTCCTTTTTTCCCCTGATATTAAACAAGACCAAGCCACATTTCAACCACCAGTCACTAGTTTCAGAAGGCAGGTTGGTCCATGTGGTAGCGTGGCCGAGCGGTCTAAGGCGCTGGATTAAGGCTCCAGTCTCTGCGGGGGCGTGGGTTCGAATCCCACCGCTGCCAGATATTGCGGCATTCATAAATTTCGTCGCTTCATCAACAGCAGTAAACCGTGCAGGCAGAGCGGTTTTGTTCAGTAATATGTCACTTCTTCACCATTTTGTTCATGCTAATCTTTTCATTCAGTTCTAATTGACAGACAGATACGATTTGAACACATTTTCACAAAAGGGAATACCTTTACAGAACAGGGAACACCGTTACACAGCAGGGTGCAATTTACAAAACACGGAGAACCTTTACACAACAGGGAACACATTACGCAATAGCGAAGATCTGTACAAACCAGAGAACAGCTCTGCACAACAAGGCAAATCTTTACACAACAGGGCAAATCTTTACACAACAGGGAACATCTTTACACAGCTGGAAGCAATTTCATGCAAGTCTCTCTCTGTCTGTCTATCACACTCTCTGTGTCTCTCGCTGTCTCTGTCTTTCCCTCAGTCTCTGTCTCTCCCTCGTGTTATTCAGTCTGTTTATCTCTCTCTCTCTGGTTTCCTCAGTGTCTTTCTCTGTCCCTCCCTTTGTGTGGCCTGAAAGAGGCTTGCTGGTTTTCTGTGTGTCATTCTGTGTCTGTCCCATTGTGGGTGGTGTAATACTGAGTGTTCATGTGACATTGTGTCGCCAGGACGAGTCTCCCAACACGGGTGTCCAAAACTCTGGGATATTTGAGGGCCATGCTATCGTTGGATGCTGAAATTTGTCTGGCTAACACACAGCAGTGAGGGCCGTCGAGAGCTCATCACCAGCCGGCAGCAGAGTGGCGCAGCGGAAGCGTGCTGGGCCCATAACCCAGAGGTCGATGGATGGAAACCATCCTCTGCTATGCGCATTCTTATTTTCACAAACAATAAAAACATCTGTTGCTGCCCACAATCACATCGCACTTATTTTTACACTTTACTTACACCAACTTCCTGCTTGCAATAAACTCAGAAACCTGCAGCACAACTTTCAAGTTATTTTTATTCGCACCAGCATAAGCTGCTAATGCTGCAAAGACGCAGCAGCCTTGGCTTTCCCCTTTCTTTCAACCCATTCCTGCAGCGCCGCCTCTCCACCACCTTGGTGGTCTTGGCCACAGTGAAACCCTCTCAAGTGGTCACAGGGAACGCATTTACACAGCAGGGGAAACCATTACACAACAGGGAACATCTTGAAACAACAGGGAACACAATTATAGAACAGGCTTGTGATTAGGAGGGCAAATATTACCTATTATTCTCTGCCCTTATAATTATGCTAAATTTCAGGCGCAGTGCGGCAGGAATAGTTCAGCGGAGAGAGCGTTAGAAGGAAGATCAAAATGTGCCGGCTATGCTCAGAATTTTATTGCCACAATTGGCAAAATTTTCAAATATTTCCATGTGGAAATGATTATCTTTCTTCCCTCAGGCTCGCTCTCTCCGCTCTCACTGACTGTCTGCCGCCGGTTCTCCCGATTTATTTTGTTGTCCTCTTGCACTGTTTCCCCTCAGGCTCGCACGCTCTGCTCAAAGTTGTATTGCCTTTGCGCCTTTCTCCACCTAAGCACGTCCCAGAGCGCTTTACAACGATTGAAGTATTTTGAAGTGTAGTTACTGTTGTAATGTTGGAAACGCCGCAGCCAATTTGCGCACAGCATCTCCCACAGCGCAGCAATGTGATAATGACCAGCTCATCTAATTTGTTCGTGCTGTAGAATTAGGGATACATTATGAATTATATTTACAATCGGTGCGTTCCAACAAGCATCTATTTATTAGTGAAGCCCTGTGAACACGTAGCTTCTTTTGATCTAGAGGGTTGCATCAGAAGAGAGTTTGCCGTCCACTAATTTAGTTTCCTTTTTTCCCCTGATATTAAACAAGACCAAGCCACATTTCAACCACCAGTCACTAGTTTCAGAAGGCAGGTTGGTCCATGTGGTAGCGTGGCCGAGCGGTCTAAGGCGCTGGATTAAGGCTCCAGTCTCTGCGGGGGCGTGGGTTCGAATCCCACCGCTGCCAGATATTGCGGCATTCATAAATTTCGTCGCTTCATCAACAGCAGTAAACCGTGCAGGCAGAGCGGTTTTGTTCAGTAATATGTCACTTCTTCACCATTTTGTTCATGCTAATCTTTTCATTCAGTTCTAATTGACAGACAGATACGATTTGAACACATTTTCACAAAAGGGAATACCTTTACAGAACAGGGAACACCGTTACACAGCAGGGTGCAATTTACAAAACACGGAGAACCTTTACACAACAGGGAACACATTACGCAATAGCGAAGATCTGTACAAACCAGAGAACAGCTCTGCACAACAAGGCAAATCTTTACACAACAGGGCAAATCTTTACACAACAGGGAACATCTTTACACAGCTGGAAGCAATTTCATGCAAGTCTCTCTCTGTCTGTCTATCACACTCTCTGTGTCTCTCGCTGTCTCTGTCTTTCCCTCAGTCTCTGTCTCTCCCTCGTGTTATTCAGTCTGTTTATCTCTCTCTCTCTGGTTTCCTCAGTGTCTTTCTCTGTCCCTCCCTTTGTGTGGCCTGAAAGAGGCTTGCTGGTTTTCTGTGTGTCATTCTGTGTCTGTCCCATTGTGGGTGGTGTAATACTGAGTGTTCATGTGACATTGTGTCGCCAGGACGAGTCTCCCAACACGGGTGTCCAAAACTCTGGGATATTTGAGGGCCATGCTATCGTTGGATGCTGAAATTTGTCTGGCTAACACACAGCAGTGAGGGCCGTCGAGAGCTCATCACCAGCCGGCAGCAGAGTGGCGCAGCGGAAGCGTGCTGGGCCCATAACCCAGAGGTCGATGGATGGAAACCATCCTCTGCTATGCGCATTCTTATTTTCACAAACAATAAAAACATCTGTTGCTGCCCACAATCACATCGCACTTATTTTTACACTTTACTTACACCAACTTCCTGCTTGCAATAAACTCAGAAACCTGCAGCACAACTTTCAAGTTATTTTTATTCGCACCAGCATAAGCTGCTAATGCTGCAAAGACGCAGCAGCCTTGGCTTTCCCCTTTCTTTCAACCCATTCCTGCAGCGCCGCCTCTCCACCACCTTGGTGGTCTTGGCCACAGTGAAACCCTCTCAAGTGGTCACAGGGAACGCATTTACACAGCAGGGGAAACCATTACACAACAGGGAACATCTTGAAACAACAGGGAACACAATTATAGAACAGGCTTGTGATTAGGAGGGCAAATATTACCTATTATTCTCTGCCCTTATAATTATGCTAAATTTCAGGCGCAGTGCGGCAGGAATAGTTCAGCGGAGAGAGCGTTAGAAGGAAGATCAAAATGTGCCGGCTATGCTCAGAATTTTATTGCCACAATTGGCAAAATTTTCAAATATTTCCATGTGGAAATGATTATCTTTCTTCCCTCAGGCTCGCTCTCTCCGCTCTCACTGACTGTCTGCCGCCGGTTCTCCCGATTTATTTTGTTGTCCTCTTGCACTGTTTCCCCTCAGGCTCGCACGCTCTGCTCAAAGTTGTATTGCCTTTGCGCCTTTCTCCACCTAAGCACGTCCCAGAGCGCTTTACAACGATTGAAGTATTTTGAAGTGTAGTTACTGTTGTAATGTTGGAAACGCCGCAGCCAATTTGCGCACAGCATCTCCCACAGCGCAGCAATGTGATAATGACCAGCTCATCTAATTTGTTCGTGCTGTAGAATTAGGGATACATTATGAATTATATTTACAATCGGTGCGTTCCAACAAGCATCTATTTATTAGTGAAGCCCTGTGAACACGTAGCTTCTTTTGATCTAGAGGGTTGCATCAGAAGAGAGTTTGCCGTCCACTAATTTAGTTTCCTTTTTTCCCCTGATATTAAACAAGACCAAGCCACATTTCAACCACCAGTCACTAGTTTCAGAAGGCAGGTTGGTCCATGTGGTAGCGTGGCCGAGCGGTCTAAGGCGCTGGATTAAGGCTCCAGTCTCTGCGGGGGCGTGGGTTCGAATCCCACCGCTGCCAGATATTGCGGCATTCATAAATTTCGTCGCTTCATCAACAGCAGTAAACCGTGCAGGCAGAGCGGTTTTGTTCAGTAATATGTCACTTCTTCACCATTTTGTTCATGCTAATCTTTTCATTCAGTTCTAATTGACAGACAGATAGGATTTGAACACATTTTCACAAAAGGGAATACCTTTACAGAACAGGGAACACCGTTACACAGCAGGGTGCAATTTACAAAACACGGAGAACCTTTACACAACAGGGAACACATTACGCAATAGCGAAGATCTGTACAAACCAGAGAACAGCTCTGCACAACAAGGCAAATCTTTACACAACAGGGCAAATCTTTACACAACAGGGAACATCTTTACACAGCTGGAAGCAATTTCATGCAAGTCTCTCTCTGTCTGTCTATCACACTCTCTGTGTCTCTCGCTGTCTCTGTCTTTCCCTCAGTCTCTGTCTCTCCCTCGTGTTATTCAGTCTGTTTATCTCTCTCTCTCTGGTTTCCTCAGTGTCTTTCTCTGTCCCTCCCTTTGTGTGGCCTGAAAGAGGCTTGCTGGTTTTCTGTGTGTCATTCTGTGTCTGTCCCATTGTGGGTGGTGTAATACTGAGTGTTCATGTGACATTGTGTCGCCAGGACGAGTCTCCCAACACGGGTGTCCAAAACTCTGGGATATTTGAGGGCCATGCTATCGTTGGATGCTGAAATTTGTCTGGCTAACACACAGCAGTGAGGGCCGTCGAGAGCTCATCACCAGCCGGCAGCAGAGTGGCGCAGCGGAAGCGTGCTGGGCCCATAACCCAGAGGTCGATGGATGGAAACCATCCTCTGCTATGCGCATTCTTATTTTCACAAACAATAAAAACATCTGTTGCTGCCCACAATCACATCGCACTTATTTTTACACTTTACTTACACCAACTTCCTGCTTGCAATAAACTCAGAAACCTGCAGCACAACTTTCAAGTTATTTTTATTCGCACCAGCATAAGCTGCTAATGCTGCAAAGACGCAGCAGCCTTGGCTTTCCCCTTTCTTTCAACCCATTCCTGCAGCGCCGCCTCTCCACCACCTTGGTGGTCTTGGCCACAGTGAAACCCTCTCAAGTGGTCACAGGGAACGCATTTACACAGCAGGGGAAACCATTACACAACAGGGAACATCTTGAAACAACAGGGAACACAATTATAGAACAGGCTTGTGATTAGGAGGGCAAATATTACCTATTATTCTCTGCCCTTATAATTATGCTAAATTTCAGGCGCAGTGCGGCAGGAATAGTTCAGCGGAGAGAGCGTTAGAAGGAAGATCAAAATGTGCCGGCTATGCTCAGAATTTTATTGCCACAATTGGCAAAATTTTCAAATATTTCCATGTGGAAATGATTATCTTTCTTCCCTCAGGCTCGCTCTCTCCGCTCTCACTGACTGTCTGCCGCCGGTTCTCCCGATTTATTTTGTTGTCCTCTTGCACTGTTTCCCCTCAGGCTCGCACGCTCTGCTCAAAGTTGTATTGCCTTTGCGCCTTTCTCCACCTAAGCACGTCCCAGAGCGCTTTACAACGATTGAAGTATTTTGAAGTGTAGTTACTGTTGTAATGTTGGAAACGCCGCAGCCAATTTGCGCACAGCATCTCCCACAGCGCAGCAATGTGATAATGACCAGCTCATCTAATTTGTTCGTGCTGTAGAATTAGGGATACATTATGAATTATATTTACAATCGGTGCGTTCCAACAAGCATCTATTTATTAGTGAAGCCCTGTGAACACGTAGCTTCTTTTGATCTAGAGGGTTGCATCAGAAGAGAGTTTGCCGTCCACTAATTTAGTTTCCTTTTTTCCCCTGATATTAAACAAGACCAAGCCACATTTCAACCACCAGTCACTAGTTTCAGAAGGCAGGTTGGTCCATGTGGTAGCGTGGCCGAGCGGTCTAAGGCGCTGGATTAAGGCTCCAGTCTCTGCGGGGGCGTGGGTTCGAATCCCACCGCTGCCAGATATTGCGGCATTCATAAATTTCGTCGCTTCATCAACAGCAGTAAACCGTGCAGGCAGAGCGGTTTTGTTCAGTAATATGTCACTTCTTCACCATTTTGTTCATGCTAATCTTTTCATTCAGTTCTAATTGACAGACAGATACGATTTGAACACATTTTCACAAAAGGGAATACCTTTACAGAACAGGGAACACCGTTACACAGCAGGGTGCAATTTACAAAACACGGAGAACCTTTACACAACAGGGAACACATTACGCAATAGCGAAGATCTGTACAAACCAGAGAACAGCTCTGCACAACAAGGCAAATCTTTACACAACAGGGCAAATCTTTACACAACAGGGAACATCTTTACACAGCTGGAAGCAATTTCATGCAAGTCTCTCTCTGTCTGTCTATCACACTCTCTGTGTCTCTCGCTGTCTCTGTCTTTCCCTCAGTCTCTGTCTCTCCCTCGTGTTATTCAGTCTGTTTATCTCTCTCTCTCTGGTTTCCTCAGTGTCTTTCTCTGTCCCTCCCTTTGTGTGGCCTGAAAGAGGCTTGCTGGTTTTCTGTGTGTCATTCTGTGTCTGTCCCATTGTGGGTGGTGTAATACTGAGTGTTCATGTGACATTGTGTCGCCAGGACGAGTCTCCCAACACGGGTGTCCAAAACTCTGGGATATTTGAGGGCCATGCTATCGTTGGATGCTGAAATTTGTCTGGCTAACACACAGCAGTGAGGGCCGTCGAGAGCTCATCACCAGCCGGCAGCAGAGTGGCGCAGCGGAAGCGTGCTGGGCCCATAACCCAGAGGTCGATGGATGGAAACCATCCTCTGCTATGCGCATTCTTATTTTCACAAACAATAAAAACATCTGTTGCTGCCCACAATCACATCGCACTTATTTTTACACTTTACTTACACCAACTTCCTGCTTGCAATAAACTCAGAAACCTGCAGCACAACTTTCAAGTTATTTTTATTCGCACCAGCATAAGCTGCTAATGCTGCAAAGACGCAGCAGCCTTGGCTTTCCCCTTTCTTTCAACCCATTCCTGCAGCGCCGCCTCTCCACCACCTTGGTGGTCTTGGCCACAGTGAAACCCTCTCAAGTGGTCACAGGGAACGCATTTACACAGCAGGGGAAACCATTACACAACAGGGAACATCTTGAAACAACAGGGAACACAATTATAGAACAGGCTTGTGATTAGGAGGGCAAATATTACCTATTATTCTCTGCCCTTATAATTATGCTAAATTTCAGGCGCAGTGCGGCAGGAATAGTTCAGCGGAGAGAGCGTTAGAAGGAAGATCAAAATGTGCCGGCTATGCTCAGAATTTTATTGCCACAATTGGCAAAATTTTCAAATATTTCCATGTGGAAATGATTATCTTTCTTCCCTCAGGCTCGCTCTCTCCGCTCTCACTGACTGTCTGCCGCCGGTTCTCCCGATTTATTTTGTTGTCCTCTTGCACTGTTTCCCCTCAGGCTCGCACGCTCTGCTCAAAGTTGTATTGCCTTTGCGCCTTTCTCCACCTAAGCACGTCCCAGAGCGCTTTACAACGATTGAAGTATTTTGAAGTGTAGTTACTGTTGTAATGTTGGAAACGCCGCAGCCAATTTGCGCACAGCATCTCCCACAGCGCAGCAATGTGATAATGACCAGCTCATCTAATTTGTTCGTGCTGTAGAATTAGGGATACATTATGAATTATATTTACAATCGGTGCGTTCCAACAAGCATCTATTTATTAGTGAAGCCCTGTGAACACGTAGCTTCTTTTGATCTAGAGGGTTGCATCAGAAGAGAGTTTGCCGTCCACTAATTTAGTTTCCTTTTTTCCCCTGATATTAAACAAGACCAAGCCACATTTCAACCACCAGTCACTAGTTTCAGAAGGCAGGTTGGTCCATGTGGTAGCGTGGCCGAGCGGTCTAAGGCGCTGGATTAAGGCTCCAGTCTCTGCGGGGGCGTGGGTTCGAATCCCACCGCTGCCAGATATTGCGGCATTCATAAATTTCGTCGCTTCATCAACAGCAGTAAACCGTGCAGGCAGAGCGGTTTTGTTCAGTAATATGTCACTTCTTCACCATTTTGTTCATGCTAATCTTTTCATTCAGTTCTAATTGACAGACAGATACGATTTGAACACATTTTCACAAAAGGGAATACCTTTACAGAACAGGGAACACCGTTACACAGCAGGGTGCAATTTACAAAACACGGAGAACCTTTACACAACAGGGAACACATTACGCAATAGCGAAGATCTGTACAAACCAGAGAACAGCTCTGCACAACAAGGCAAATCTTTACACAACAGGGCAAATCTTTACACAACAGGGAACATCTTTACACAGCTGGAAGCAATTTCATGCAAGTCTCTCTCTGTCTGTCTATCACACTCTCTGTGTCTCTCGCTGTCTCTGTCTTTCCCTCAGTCTCTGTCTCTCCCTCGTGTTATTCAGTCTGTTTATCTCTCTCTCTCTGGTTTCCTCAGTGTCTTTCTCTGTCCCTCCCTTTGTGTGGCCTGAAAGAGGCTTGCTGGTTTTCTGTGTGTCATTCTGTGTCTGTCCCATTGTGGGTGGTGTAATACTGAGTGTTCATGTGACATTGTGTCGCCAGGACGAGTCTCCCAACACGGGTGTCCAAAACTCTGGGATATTTGAGGGCCATGCTATCGTTGGATGCTGAAATTTGTCTGGCTAACACACAGCAGTGAGGGCCGTCGAGAGCTCATCACCAGCCGGCAGCAGAGTGGCGCAGCGGAAGCGTGCTGGGCCCATAGCCCAGAGGTCGATGGATGGAAACCATCCTCTGCTATGCGCATTCTTATTTTCACAAACAATAAAAACATCTGTTGCTGCCCACAATCACATCGCACTTATTTTTACACTTTACTTACACCAACTTCCTGCTTGCAATAAACTCAGAAACCTGCAGCACAACTTTCAAGTTATTTTTATTCGCACCAGCATAAGCTGCTAATGCTGCAAAGACGCAGCAGCCTTGGCTTTCCCCTTTCTTTCAACCCATTCCTGCAGCGCCGCCTCTCCACCACCTTGGTGGTCTTGGCCACAGTGAAACCCTCTCAAGTGGTCACAGGGAACGCATTTACACAGCAGGGGAAACCATTACACAACAGGGAACATCTTGAAACAACAGGGAACACAATTATAGAACAGGCTTGTGATTAGGAGGGCAAATATTACCTATTATTCTCTGCCCTTATAATTATGCTAAATTTCAGGCGCAGTGCGGCAGGAATAGTTCAGCGGAGAGAGCGTTAGAAGGAAGATCAAAATGTGCCGGCTATGCTCAGAATTTTATTGCCACAATTGGCAAAATTTTCAAATATTTCCATGTGGAAATGATTATCTTTCTTCCCTCAGGCTCGCTCTCTCCGCTCTCACTGACTGTCTGCCGCCGGTTCTCCCGATTTATTTTGTTGTCCTCTTGCACTGTTTCCCCTCAGGCTCGCACGCTCTGCTCAAAGTTGTATTGCCTTTGCGCCTTTCTCCACCTAAGCACGTCCCAGAGCGCTTTACAACGATTGAAGTATTTTGAAGTGTAGTTACTGTTGTAATGTTGGAAACGCCGCAGCCAATTTGCGCACAGCATCTCCCACAGCGCAGCAATGTGATAATGACCAGCTCATCTAATTTGTTCGTGCTGTAGAATTAGGGATACATTATGAATTATATTTACAATCGGTGCGTTCCAACAAGCATCTATTTATTAGTGAAGCCCTGTGAACACGTAGCTTCTTTTGATCTAGAGGGTTGCATCAGAAGAGAGTTTGCCGTCCACTAATTTAGTTTCCTTTTTTCCCCTGATATTAAACAAGACCAAGCCACATTTCAACCACCAGTCACTAGTTTCAGAAGGCAGGTTGGTCCATGTGGTAGCGTGGCCGAGCGGTCTAAGGCGCTGGATTAAGGCTCCAGTCTCTGCGGGGGCGTGGGTTCGAATCCCACCGCTGCCAGATATTGCGGCATTCATAAATTTCGTCGCTTCATCAACAGCAGTAAACCGTGCAGGCAGAGCGGTTTTGTTCAGTAATATGTCACTTCTTCACCATTTTGTTCATGCTAATCTTTTCATTCAGTTCTAATTGACAGACAGATACGATTTGAACACATTTTCACAAAAGGGAATACCTTTACAGAACAGGGAACACCGTTACACAGCAGGGTGCAATTTACAAAACACGGAGAACCTTTACACAACAGGGAACACATTACGCAATAGCGAAGATCTGTACAAACCAGAGAACAGCTCTGCACAACAAGGCAAATCTTTACACAACAGGGCAAATCTTTACACAACAGGGAACATCTTTACACAGCTGGAAGCAATTTCATGCAAGTCTCTCTCTGTCTGTCTATCACACTCTCTGTGTCTCTCGCTGTCTCTGTCTTTCCCTCAGTCTCTGTCTCTCCCTCGTGTTATTCAGTCTGTTTATCTCTCTCTCTCTGGTTTCCTCAGTGTCTTTCTCTGTCCCTCCCTTTGTGTGGCCTGAAAGAGGCTTGCTGGTTTTCTGTGTGTCATTCTGTGTCTGTCCCATTGTGGGTGGTGTAATACTGAGTGTTCATGTGACATTGTGTCGCCAGGACGAGTCTCCCAACACGGGTGTCCAAAACTCTGGGATATTTGAGGGCCATGCTATCGTTGGATGCTGAAATTTGTCTGGCTAACACACAGCAGTGAGGGCCGTCGAGAGCTCATCACCAGCCGGCAGCAGAGTGGCGCAGCGGAAGCGTGCTGGGCCCATAGCCCAGAGGTCGATGGATGGAAACCATCCTCTGCTATGCGCATTCTTATTTTCACAAACAATAAAAACATCTGTTGCTGCCCACAATCACATCGCACTTATTTTTACACTTTACTTACACCAACTTCCTGCTTGCAATAAACTCAGAAACCTGCAGCACAACTTTCAAGTTATTTTTATTCGCACCAGCATAAGCTGCTAATGCTGCAAAGACGCAGCAGCCTTGGCTTTCCCCTTTCTTTCAACCCATTCCTGCAGCGCCGCCTCTCCACCACCTTGGTGGTCTTGGCCACAGTGAAACCCTCTCAAGTGGTCACAGGGAACGCACTTACACAGCAGGGGAAACCATTACACAACAGGGAACATCTTGAAACAACAGGGAACACAATTATAGAACAGGCTTGCGATTAGGAGGGCAAATATTACCTATTATTCTCTGCCCTTATAATTATGCTAAATTTCAGGCGCAATGCGGCAGGAATAGTTCAGCGGAGAGAGCGTTAGAAGGAAGATCAAAATGTGCCGGCTATGCTCAGAATTTTATTGCCACAATTGGCAAAATTTTCAAATATTTCCATGTGGAAATGATTATCTTTCTTCCCTCAGGCTCGCTCTCTCCGCTCTCACTGACTGTCTGCCGCCGGTTCTCCCGATTTATTTTGTTGTCCTCTTGCACTGTTTCCCCTCAGGCTCGCACGCTCTGCTCAAAGTTGTATTGCCTTTGCGCCTTTCTCCACCTAAGCACGTCCCAGAGCGCTTTACAACGATTGAAGTATTTTGAAGTGTAGTTACTGTTGTAATGTTGGAAACGCCGCAGCCAATTTGCGCACAGCATCTCCCACAGCGCAGCAATGTGATAATGACCAGCTCATCTAATTTGTTCGTGCTGTAGAATTAGGGATACATTATGAATTATATTTACAATCGGTGCGTTCCAACAAGCATCTATTTATTAGTGAAGCCCTGTGAACACGTAGCTTCTTTTGATCTAGAGGGTTGCATCAGAAGAGAGTTTGCCGTCCACTAATTTAGTTTCCTTTTTTCCCCTGATATTAAACAAGACCAAGCCACATTTCAACCACCAGTCACTAGTTTCAGAAGGCAGGTTGGTCCATGTGGTAGCGTGGCCGAGCGGTCTAAGGCGCTGGATTAAGGCTCCAGTCTCTGCGGGGGCGTGGGTTCGAATCCCACCGCTGCCAGATATTGCGGCATTCATAAATTTCGTCGCTTCATCAACAGCAGTAAACCGTGCAGGCAGAGCGGTTTTGTTCAGTAATATGTCACTTCTTCACCATTTTGTTCATGCTAATCTTTTCATTCAGTTCTAATTGACAGACAGATACGATTTGAACACATTTTCACAAAAGGGAATACCTTTACAGAACAGGGAACACCGTTACACAGCAGGGTGCAATTTACAAAACACGGAGAACCTTTACACAACAGGGAACACATTACGCAATAGCGAAGATCTGTACAAACCAGAGAACAGCTCTGCACAACAAGGCAAATCTTTACACAACAGGGCAAATCTTTACACAACAGGGAACATCTTTACACAGCTGGAAGCAATTTCATGCAAGTCTCTCTCTGTCTGTCTATCACACTCTCTGTGTCTCTCGCTGTCTCTGTCTTTCCCTCAGTCTCTGTCTCTCCCTCGTGTTATTCAGTCTGTTTATCTCTCTCTCTCTGGTTTCCTCAGTGTCTTTCTCTGTCCCTCCCTTTGTGTGGCCTGAAAGAGGCTTGCTGGTTTTCTGTGTGTCATTCTGTGTCTGTCCCATTGTGGGTGGTGTAATACTGAGTGTTCATGTGACATTGTGTCGCCAGGACGAGTCTCCCAACACGGGTGTCCAAAACTCTGGGATATTTGAGGGCCATGCTATCGTTGGATGCTGAAATTTGTCTGGCTAACACACAGCAGTGAGGGCCGTCGAGAGCTCATCACCAGCCGGCAGCAGAGTGGCGCAGCGGAAGCGTGCTGGGCCCATAGCCCAGAGGTCGATGGATGGAAACCATCCTCTGCTATGCGCATTCTTATTTTCACAAACAATAAAAACATCTGTTGCTGCCCACAATCACATCGCACTTATTTTTACACTTTACTTACACCAACTTCCTGCTTGCAATAAACTCAGAAACCTGCAGCACAACTTTCAAGTTATTTTTATTCGCACCAGCATAAGCTGCTAATGCTGCAAAGACGCAGCAGCCTTGGCTTTCCCCTTTCTTTCAACCCATTCCTGCAGCGCCGCCTCTCCACCACCTTGGTGGTCTTGGCCACAGTGAAACCCTCTCAAGTGGTCACAGGGAACGCACTTACACAGCAGGGGAAACCATTACACAACAGGGAACATCTTGAAACAACAGGGAACACAATTATAGAACAGGCTTGCGATTAGGAGGGCAAATATTACCTATTATTCTCTGCCCTTATAATTATGCTAAATTTCAGGCGCAATGCGGCAGGAATAGTTCAGCGGAGAGAGCGTTAGAAGGAAGATCAAAATGTGCCGGCTATGCTCAGAATTTTATTGCCACAATTGGCAAAATTTTCAAATATTTCCATGTGGAAATGATTATCTTTCTTCCCTCAGGCTCGCTCTCTCCGCTCTCACTGACTGTCTGCCGCCGGTTCTCCCGATTTATTTTGTTGTCCTCTTGCACTGTTTCCCCTCAGGCTCGCACGCTCTGCTCAAAGTTGTATTGCCTTTGCGCCTTTCTCCACCTAAGCACGTCCCAGAGCGCTTTACAACGATTGAAGTATTTTGAAGTGTAGTTACTGTTGTAATGTTGGAAACGCCGCAGCCAATTTGCGCACAGCATCTCCCACAGCGCAGCAATGTGATAATGACCAGCTCATCTAATTTGTTCGTGCTGTAGAATTAGGGATACATTATGAATTATATTTACAATCGGTGCGTTCCAACAAGCATCTATTTATTAGTGAAGCCCTGTGAACACGTAGCTTCTTTTGATCTAGAGGGTTGCATCAGAAGAGAGTTTGCCGTCCACTAATTTAGTTTCCTTTTTTCCCCTGATATTAAACAAGACCAAGCCACATTTCAACCACCAGTCACTAGTTTCAGAAGGCAGGTTGGTCCATGTGGTAGCGTGGCCGAGCGGTCTAAGGCGCTGGATTAAGGCTCCAGTCTCTGCGGGGGCGTGGGTTCGAATCCCACCGCTGCCAGATATTGCGGCATTCATAAATTTCGTCGCTTCATCAACAGCAGTAAACCGTGCAGGCAGAGCGGTTTTGTTCAGTAATATGTCACTTCTTCACCATTTTGTTCATGCTAATCTTTTCATTCAGTTCTAATTGACAGACAGATACGATTTGAACACATTTTCACAAAAGGGAATACCTTTACAGAACAGGGAACACCGTTACACAGCAGGGTGCAATTTACAAAACACGGAGAACCTTTACACAACAGGGAACACATTACGCAATAGCGAAGATCTGTACAAACCAGAGAACAGCTCTGCACAACAAGGCAAATCTTTACACACAGGGCAAATCTTTACACAACAGGGAACATCTTTACACAGCTGGAAGCAATTTCATGCAAGTCTCTCTCTGTCTGTCTATCACACTCTCTGTGTCTCTCGCTGTCTCTGTCTTTCCCTCAGTCTCTGTCTCTCCCTCGTGTTATTCAGTCTGTTTATCTCTCTCTCTCTGGTTTCCTCAGTGTCTTTCTCTGTCCCTCCCTTTGTGTGGCCTGAAAGAGGCTTGCTGGTTTTCTGTGTGTCATTCTGTGTCTGTCCCATTGTGGGTGGTGTAATACTGAGTGTTCATGTGACATTGTGTCGCCAGGACGAGTCTCCCAACACGGGTGTCCAAAACTCTGGGATATTTGAGGGCCATGCTATCGTTGGATGCTGAAATTTGTCTGGCTAACACACAGCAGTGAGGGCCGTCGAGAGCTCATCACCAGCCGGCAGCAGAGTGGCGCAGCGGAAGCGTGCTGGGCCCATAGCCCAGAGGTCGATGGATGGAAACCATCCTCTGCTATGCGCATTCTTATTTTCACAAACAATAAAAACATCTGTTGCTGCCCACAATCACATCGCACTTATTTTTACACTTTACTTACACCAACTTCCTGCTTGCAATAAACTCAGAAACCTGCAGCACAACTTTCAAGTTATTTTTATTCGCACCAGCATAAGCTGCTAATGCTGCAAAGACGCAGCAGCCTTGGCTTTCCCCTTTCTTTCAACCCATTCCTGCAGCGCCGCCTCTCCACCACCTTGGTGGTCTTGGCCACAGTGAAACCCTCTCACGTGGTCACAGGGAACGCACTTACACAGCAGGGGAAACCATTACACAACAGGGAACATCTTGAAACAACAGGGAACACAATTATAGAACAGGCTTGCGATTAGGAGGGCAAATATTACCTATTATTCTCTGCCCTTATAATTATGCTAAATTTCAGGCGCAATGCGGCAGGAATAGTTCAGCGGAGAGAGCGTTAGAAGGAAGATCAAAATGTGCCGGCTATGCTCAGAATTTTATTGCCACAATTGGCAAAATTTTCAAATATTTCCATGTGGAAATGATTATCTTTCTTCCCTCAGGCTCGCTCTCTCCGCTCTCACTGACTGTCTGCCGCCGGTTCTCCCGATTTATTTTGTTGTCCTCTTGCACTGTTTCCCCTCAGGCTCGCACGCTCTGCTCAAAGTTGTATTGCCTTTGCGCCTTTCTCCACCTAAGCACGTCCCAGAGCGCTTTACAACGATTGAAGTATTTTGAAGTGTAGTTACTGTTGTAATGTTGGAAACGCCGCAGCCAATTTGCGCACAGCATCTCCCACAGCGCAGCAATGTGATAATGACCAGCTCATCTAATTTGTTCGTGCTGTAGAATTAGGGATACATTATGAATTATATTTACAATCGGTGCGTTCCAACAAGCATCTATTTATTAGTGAAGCCCTGTGAACACGTAGCTTCTTTTGATCTAGAGGGTTGCATCAGAAGAGAGTTTGCCGTCCACTAATTTAGTTTCCTTTTTTCCCCTGATATTAAACAAGACCAAGCCACATTTCAACCACCAGTCACTAGTTTCAGAAGGCAGGTTGGTCCATGTGGTAGCGTGGCCGAGCGGTCTAAGGCGCTGGATTAAGGCTCCAGTCTCTGCGGGGGCGTGGGTTCGAATCCCACCGCTGCCAGATATTGCGGCATTCATAAATTTCGTCGCTTCATCAACAGCAGTAAACCGTGCAGGCAGAGCGGTTTTGTTCAGTAATATGTCACTTCTTCACCATTTTGTTCATGCTAATCTTTTCATTCAGTTCTAATTGACAGACAGATACGATTTGAACACATTTTCACAAAAGGGAATACCTTTACAGAACAGGGAACACCGTTACACAGCAGGGTGCAATTTACAAAACACGGAGAACCTTTACACAACAGGGAACACATTACGCAATAGCGAAGATCTGTACAAACCAGAGAACAGCTCTGCACAACAAGGCAAATCTTTACACAACAGGGCAAATCTTTACACAACAGGGAACATCTTTACACAGCTGGAAGCAATTTCATGCAAGTCTCTCTCTGTCTGTCTATCACACTCTCTGTGTCTCTCGCTGTCTCTGTCTTTCCCTCAGTCTCTGTCTCTCCCTCGTGTTATTCAGTCTGTTTATCTCTCTCTCTCTGGTTTCCTCAGTGTCTTTCTCTGTCCCTCCCTTTGTGTGGCCTGAAAGAGGCTTGCTGGTTTTCTGTGTGTCATTCTGTGTCTGTCCCATTGTGGGTGGTGTAATACTGAGTGTTCATGTGACATTGTGTCGCCAGGACGAGTCTCCCAACACGGGTGTCCAAAACTCTGGGATATTTGAGGGCCATGCTATCGTTGGATGCTGAAATTTGTCTGGCTAACACACAGCAGTGAGGGCCGTCGAGAGCTCATCACCAGCCGGCAGCAGAGTGGCGCAGCGGAAGCGTGCTGGGCCCATAGCCCAGAGGTCGATGGATGGAAACCATCCTCTGCTATGCGCATTCTTATTTTCACAAACAATAAAAACATCTGTTGCTGCCCACAATCACATCGCACTTATTTTTACACTTTACTTACACCAACTTCCTGCTTGCAATAAACTCAGAAACCTGCAGCACAACTTTCAAGTTATTTTTATTCGCACCAGCATAAGCTGCTAATGCTGCAAAGACGCAGCAGCCTTGGCTTTCCCCTTTCTTTCAACCCATTCCTGCAGCGCCGCCTCTCCACCACCTTGGTGGTCTTGGCCACAGTGAAACCCTCTCAAGTGGTCACAGGGAACGCACTTACACAGCAGGGGAAACCATTACACAACAGGGAACATCTTGAAACAACAGGGAACACAATTATAGAACAGGCTTGCGATTAGGAGGGCAAATATTACCTATTATTCTCTGCCCTTATAATTATGCTAAATTTCAGGCGCAATGCGGCAGGAATAGTTCAGCGGAGAGAGCGTTAGAAGGAAGATCAAAATGTGCCGGCTATGCTCAGAATTTTATTGCCACAATTGGCAAAATTTTCAAATATTTCCATGTGGAAATGATTATCTTTCTTCCCTCAGGCTCGCTCTCTCCGCTCTCACTGACTGTCTGCCGCCGGTTCTCCCGATTTATTTTGTTGTCCTCTTGCACTGTTTCCCCTCAGGCTCGCACGCTCTGCTCAAAGTTGTATTGCCTTTGCGCCTTTCTCCACCTAAGCACGTCCCAGAGCGCTTTACAACGATTGAAGTATTTTGAAGTGTAGTTACTGTTGTAATGTTGGAAACGCCGCAGCCAATTTGCGCACAGCATCTCCCACAGCGCAGCAATGTGATAATGACCAGCTCATCTAATTTGTTCGTGCTGTAGAATTAGGGATACATTATGAATTATATTTACAATCGGTGCGTTCCAACAAGCATCTATTTATTAGTGAAGCCCTGTGAACACGTAGCTTCTTTTGATCTAGAGGGTTGCATCAGAAGAGAGTTTGCCGTCCACTAATTTAGTTTCCTTTTTTCCCCTGATATTAAACAAGACCAAGCCACATTTCAACCACCAGTCACTAGTTTCAGAAGGCAGGTTGGTCCATGTGGTAGCGTGGCCGAGCGGTCTAAGGCGCTGGATTAAGGCTCCAGTCTCTGCGGGGGCGTGGGTTCGAATCCCACCGCTGCCAGATATTGCGGCATTCATAAATTTCGTCGCTTCATCAACAGCAGTAAACCGTGCAGGCAGAGCGGTTTTGTTCAGTAATATGTCACTTCTTCACCATTTTGTTCATGCTAATCTTTCATTCAGTTCTAATTGACAGACAGATACGATTTGAACACATTTTCACAAAAGGGAATACCTTTACAGAACAGGGAACACCGTTACACAGCAGGGTGCAATTTACAAAACACGGAGAACCTTTACACAACAGGGAACACATTACGCAATAGCGAAGATCTGTACAAACCAGAGAACAGCTCTGCACAACAAGGCAAATCTTTACACAACAGGGCAAATCTTTACACAACAGGGAACATCTTTACACAGCTGGAAGCAATTTCATGCAAGTCTCTCTCTGTCTGTCTATCACACTCTCTGTGTCTCTCGCTGTCTCTGTCTTTCCCTCAGTCTCTGTCTCTCCCTCGTGTTATTCAGTCTGTTTATCTCTCTCTCTCTGGTTTCCTCAGTGTCTTTCTCTGTCCCTCCCTTTGTGTGGCCTGAAAGAGGCTTGCTGGTTTTCTGTGTGTCATTCTGTGTCTGTCCCATTGTGGGTGGTGTAATACTGAGTGTTCATGTGACATTGTGTCGCCAGGACGAGTCTCCCAACACGGGTGTCCAAAACTCTGGGATATTTGAGGGCCATGCTATCGTTGGATGCTGAAATTTGTCTGGCTAACACACAGCAGTGAGGGCCGTCGAGAGCTCATCACCAGCCGGCAGCAGAGTGGCGCAGCGGAAGCGTGCTGGGCCCATAACCCAGAGGTCGATGGATGGAAACCATCCTCTGCTATGCGCATTCTTATTTTCACAAACAATAAAAACATCTGTTGCTGCCCACAATCACATCGCACTTATTTTTACACTTTACTTACACCAACTTCCTGCTTGCAATAAACTCAGAAACCTGCAGCACAACTTTCAAGTTATTTTTATTCGCACCAGCATAAGCTGCTAATGCTGCAAAGACGCAGCAGCCTTGGCTTTCCCCTTTCTTTCAACCCATTCCTGCAGCGCCGCCTCTCCACCACCTTGGTGGTCTTGGCCACAGTGAAACCCTCTCACGTGGTCACAGGGAACGCACTTACACAGCAGGGGAAACCATTACACAACAGGGAACATCTTGAAACAACAGGGAACACAATTATAGAACAGGCTTGCGATTAGGAGGGCAAATATTACCTATTATTCTCTGCCCTTATAATTATGCTAAATTTCAGGCGCAATGCGGCAGGAATAGTTCAGCGGAGAGAGCGTTAGAAGGAAGATCAAAATGTGCCGGCTATGCTCAGAATTTTATTGCCACAATTGGCAAAATTTTCAAATATTTCCATGTGGAAATGATTATCTTTCTTCCCTCAGGCTCGCTCTCTCCGCTCTCACTGACTGTCTGCCGCCGGTTCTCCCGATTTATTTTGTTGTCCTCTTGCACTGTTTCCCCTCAGGCTCGCACGCTCTGCTCAAAGTTGTATTGCCTTTGCGCCTTTCTCCACCTAAGCACGTCCCAGAGCGCTTTACAACGATTGAAGTATTTTGAAGTGTAGTTACTGTTGTAATGTTGGAAACGCCGCAGCCAATTTGCGCACAGCATCTCCCACAGCGCAGCAATGTGATAATGACCAGCTCATCTAATTTGTTCGTGCTGTAGAATTAGGGATACATTATGAATTATATTTACAATCGGTGCGTTCCAACAAGCATCTATTTATTAGTGAAGCCCTGTGAACACGTAGCTTCTTTTGATCTAGAGGGTTGCATCAGAAGAGAGTTTGCCGTCCACTAATTTAGTTTCCTTTTTTCCCCTGATATTAAACAAGACCAAGCCACATTTCAACCACCAGTCACTAGTTTCAGAAGGCAGGTTGGTCCATGTGGTAGCGTGGCCGAGCGGTCTAAGGCGCTGGATTAAGGCTCCAGTCTCTGCGGGGGCGTGGGTTCGAATCCCACCGCTGCCAGATATTGCGGCATTCATAAATTTCGTCGCTTCATCAACAGCAGTAAACCGTGCAGGCAGAGCGGTTTTGTTCAGTAATATGTCACTTCTTCACCATTTTGTTCATGCTAATCTTTTCATTCAGTTCTAATTGACAGACAGATACGATTTGAACACATTTTCACAAAAGGGAATACCTTTACAGAACAGGGAACACCGTTACACAGCAGGGTGCAATTTACAAAACACGGAGAACCTTTACACAACAGGGAACACATTACGCAATAGCGAAGATCTGTACAAACCAGAGAACAGCTCTGCACAACAAGGCAAATCTTTACACACAGGGCAAATCTTTACACAACAGGGAACATCTTTACACAGCTGGAAGCAATTTCATGCAAGTCTCTCTCTGTCTGTCTATCACACTCTCTGTGTCTCTCGCTGTCTCTGTCTTTCCCTCAGTCTCTGTCTCTCCCTCGTGTTATTCAGTCTGTTTATCTCTCTCTCTCTGGTTTCCTCAGTGTCTTTCTCTGTCCCTCCCTTTGTGTGGCCTGAAAGAGGCTTGCTGGTTTTCTGTGTGTCATTCTGTGTCTGTCCCATTGTGGGTGGTGTAATACTGAGTGTTCATGTGACATTGTGTCGCCAGGACGAGTCTCCCAACACGGGTGTCCAAAACTCTGGGATATTTGAGGGCCATGCTATCGTTGGATGCTGAAATTTGTCTGGCTAACACACAGCAGTGAGGGCCGTCGAGAGCTCATCACCAGCCGGCAGCAGAGTGGCGCAGCGGAAGCGTGCTGGGCCCATAGCCCAGAGGTCGATGGATGGAAACCATCCTCTGCTATGCGCATTCTTATTTTCACAAACAATAAAAACATCTGTTGCTGCCCACAATCACATCGCACTTATTTTTACACTTTACTTACACCAACTTCCTGCTTGCAATAAACTCAGAAACCTGCAGCACAACTTTCAAGTTATTTTTATTCGCACCAGCATAAGCTGCTAATGCTGCAAAGACGCAGCAGCCTTGGCTTTCCCCTTTCTTTCAACCCATTCCTGCAGCGCCGCCTCTCCACCACCTTGGTGGTCTTGGCCACAGTGAAACCCTCTCAAGTGGTCACAGGGAACGCATTTACACAGCAGGGGAAACCATTACACAACAGGGAACATCTTGAAACAACAGGGAACACAATTATAGAACAGGCTTGCGATTAGGAGGGCAAATATTACCTATTATTCTCTGCCCTTATAATTATGCTAAATTTCAGGCGCAATGCGGCAGGAATAGTTCAGCGGAGAGAGCGTTAGAAGGAAGATCAAAATGTGCCGGCTATGCTCAGAATTTTATTGCCACAATTGGCAAAATTTTCAAATATTTCCATGTGGAAATGATTATCTTTCTTCCCTCAGGCTCGCTCTCTCCGCTCTCACTGACTGTCTGCCGCCGGTTCTCCCGATTTATTTTGTTGTCCTCTTGCACTGTTTCCCCTCAGGCTCGCACGCTCTGCTCAAAGTTGTATTGCCTTTGCGCCTTTCTCCACCTAAGCACGTCCCAGAGCGCTTTACAACGATTGAAGTATTTTGAAGTGTAGTTACTGTTGTAATGTTGGAAACGCCGCAGCCAATTTGCGCACAGCATCTCCCACAGCGCAGCAATGTGATAATGACCAGCTCATCTAATTTGTTCGTGCTGTAGAATTAGGGATACATTATGAATTATATTTACAATCGGTGCGTTCCAACAAGCATCTATTTATTAGTGAAGCCCTGTGAACACGTAGCTTCTTTTGATCTAGAGGGTTGCATCAGAAGAGAGTTTGCCGTCCACTAATTTAGTTTCCTTTTTTCCCCTGATATTAAACAAGACCAAGCCACATTTCAACCACCAGTCACTAGTTTCAGAAGGCAGGTTGGTCCATGTGGTAGCGTGGCCGAGCGGTCTAAGGCGCTGGATTAAGGCTCCAGTCTCTGCGGGGGCGTGGGTTCGAATCCCACCGCTGCCAGATATTGCGGCATTCATAAATTTCGTCGCTTCATCAACAGCAGTAAACCGTGCAGGCAGAGCGGTTTTGTTCAGTAATATGTCACTTCTTCACCATTTTGTTCATGCTAATCTTTTCATTCAGTTCTAATTGACAGACAGATACGATTTGAACACATTTTCACAAAAGGGAATACCTTTACAGAACAGGGAACACCGTTACACAGCAGGGTGCAATTTACAAAACACGGAGAACCTTTACACAACAGGGAACACATTACGCAATAGCGAAGATCTGTACAAACCAGAGAACAGCTCTGCACAACAAGGCAAATCTTTACACAACAGGGCAAATCTTTACACAACAGGGAACATCTTTACACAGCTGGAAGCAATTTCATGCAAGTCTCTCTCTGTCTGTCTATCACACTCTCTGTGTCTCTCGCTGTCTCTGTCTTTCCCTCAGTCTCTGTCTCTCCCTCGTGTTATTCAGTCTGTTTATCTCTCTCTCTCTGGTTTCCTCAGTGTCTTTCTCTGTCCCTCCCTTTGTGTGGCCTGAAAGAGGCTTGCTGGTTTTCTGTGTGTCATTCTGTGTCTGTCCCATTGTGGGTGGTGTAATACTGAGTGTTCATGTGACATTGTGTCGCCAGGACGAGTCTCCCAACACGGGTGTCCAAAACTCTGGGATATTTGAGGGCCATGCTATCGTTGGATGCTGAAATTTGTCTGGCTAACACACAGCAGTGAGGGCCGTCGAGAGCTCATCACCAGCCGGCAGCAGAGTGGCGCAGCGGAAGCGTGCTGGGCCCATAGCCCAGAGGTCGATGGATGGAAACCATCCTCTGCTATGCGCATTCTTATTTTCACAAACAATAAAAACATCTGTTGCTGCCCACAATCACATCGCACTTATTTTTACACTTTACTTACACCAACTTCCTGCTTGCAATAAACTCAGAAACCTGCAGCACAACTTTCAAGTTATTTTTATTCGCACCAGCATAAGCTGCTAATGCTGCAAAGACGCAGCAGCCTTGGCTTTCCCCTTTCTTTCAACCCATTCCTGCAGCGCCGCCTCTCCACCACCTTGGTGGTCTTGGCCACAGTGAAACCCTCTCACGTGGTCACAGGGAACGCACTTACACAGCAGGGGAAACCATTACACAACAGGGAACATCTTGAAACAACAGGGAACACAATTATAGAACAGGCTTGCGATTAGGAGGGCAAATATTACCTATTATTCTCTGCCCTTATAATTATGCTAAATTTCAGGCGCAATGCGGCAGGAATAGTTCAGCGGAGAGAGCGTTAGAAGGAAGATCAAAATGTGCCGGCTATGCTCAGAATTTTATTGCCACAATTGGCAAAATTTTCAAATATTTCCATGTGGAAATGATTATCTTTCTTCCCTCAGGCTCGCTCTCTCCGCTCTCACTGACTGTCTGCCGCCGGTTCTCCCGATTTATTTTGTTGTCCTCTTGCACTGTTTCCCCTCAGGCTCGCACGCTCTGCTCAAAGTTGTATTGCCTTTGCGCCTTTCTCCACCTAAGCACGTCCCAGAGCGCTTTACAACGATTGAAGTATTTTGAAGTGTAGTTACTGTTGTAATGTTGGAAACGCCGCAGCCAATTTGCGCACAGCATCTCCCACAGCGCAGCAATGTGATAATGACCAGCTCATCTAATTTGTTCGTGCTGTAGAATTAGGGATACATTATGAATTATATTTACAATCGGTGCGTTCCAACAAGCATCTATTTATTAGTGAAGCCCTGTGAACACGTAGCTTCTTTTGATCTAGAGGGTTGCATCAGAAGAGAGTTTGCCGTCCACTAATTTAGTTTCCTTTTTTCCCCTGATATTAAACAAGACCAAGCCACATTTCAACCACCAGTCACTAGTTTCAGAAGGCAGGTTGGTCCATGTGGTAGCGTGGCCGAGCGGTCTAAGGCGCTGGATTAAGGCTCCAGTCTCTGCGGGGGCGTGGGTTCGAATCCCACCGCTGCCAGATATTGCGGCATTCATAAATTTCGTCGCTTCATCAACAGCAGTAAACCGTGCAGGCAGAGCGGTTTTGTTCAGTAATATGTCACTTCTTCACCATTTTGTTCATGCTAATCTTTTCATTCAGTTCTAATTGACAGACAGATACGATTTGAACACATTTTCACAAAAGGGAATACCTTTACAGAACAGGGAACACCGTTACACAGCAGGGTGCAATTTACAAAACACGGAGAACCTTTACACAACAGGGAACACATTACGCAATAGCGAAGATCTGTACAAACCAGAGAACAGCTCTGCACAACAGGGCAAATCTTTACACAACAGGGAACATCTTTACACAGCTGGAAGCAATTTCATGCAAGTCTCTCTCTGTCTGTCTATCACACTCTCTGTGTCTCTCGCTGTCTCTGTCTTTCCCTCAGTCTCTGTCTCTCCCTCGTGTTATTCAGTCTGTTTATCTCTCTCTCTCTGGTTTCCTCAGTGTCTTTCTCTGTCCCTCCCTTTGTGTGGCCTGAAAGAGGCTTGCTGGTTTTCTGTGTGTCATTCTGTGTCTGTCCCATTGTGGGTGGTGTAATACTGAGTGTTCATGTGACATTGTGTCGCCAGGACGAGTCTCCCAACACGGGTGTCCAAAACTCTGGGATATTTGAGGGCCATGCTATCGTTGGATGCTGAAATTTGTCTGGCTAACACACAGCAGTGAGGGCCGTCGAGAGCTCATCACCAGCCGGCAGCAGAGTGGCGCAGCGGAAGCGTGCTGGGCCCATAGCCCAGAGGTCGATGGATGGAAACCATCCTCTGCTATGCGCATTCTTATTTTCACAAACAATAAAAACATCTGTTGCTGCCCACAATCACATCGCACTTATTTTTACACTTTACTTACACCAACTTCCTGCTTGCAATAAACTCAGAAACCTGCAGCACAACTTTCAAGTTATTTTTATTCGCACCAGCATAAGCTGCTAATGCTGCAAAGACGCAGCAGCCTTGGCTTTCCCCTTTCTTTCAACCCATTCCTGCAGCGCCGCCTCTCCACCACCTTGGTGGTCTTGGCCACAGTGAAACCCTCTCACGTGGTCACAGGGAACGCACTTACACAGCAGGGGAAACCATTACACAACAGGGAACATCTTGAAACAACAGGGAACACAATTATAGAACAGGCTTGCGATTAGGAGGGCAAATATTACCTATTATTCTCTGCCCTTATAATTATGCTAAATTTCAGGCGCAATGCGGCAGGAATAGTTCAGCGGAGAGAGCGTTAGAAGGAAGATCAAAATGTGCCGGCTATGCTCAGAATTTTATTGCCACAATTGGCAAAATTTTCAAATATTTCCATGTGGAAATGATTATCTTTCTTCCCTCAGGCTCGCTCTCTCCGCTCTCACTGACTGTCTGCCGCCGGTTCTCCCGATTTATTTTGTTGTCCTCTTGCACTGTTTCCCCTCAGGCTCGCACGCTCTGCTCAAAGTTGTATTGCCTTTGCGCCTTTCTCCACCTAAGCACGTCCCAGAGCGCTTTACAACGATTGAAGTATTTTGAAGTGTAGTTACTGTTGTAATGTTGGAAACGCCGCAGCCAATTTGCGCACAGCATCTCCCACAGCGCAGCAATGTGATAATGACCAGCTCATCTAATTTGTTCGTGCTGTAGAATTAGGGATACATTATGAATTATATTTACAATCGGTGCGTTCCAACAAGCATCTATTTATTAGTGAAGCCCTGTGAACACGTAGCTTCTTTTGATCTAGAGGGTTGCATCAGAAGAGAGTTTGCCGTCCACTAATTTAGTTTCCTTTTTTCCCCTGATATTAAACAAGACCAAGCCACATTTCAACCACCAGTCACTAGTTTCAGAAGGCAGGTTGGTCCATGTGGTAGCGTGGCCGAGCGGTCTAAGGCGCTGGATTAAGGCTCCAGTCTCTGCGGGGGCGTGGGTTCGAATCCCACCGCTGCCAGATATTGCGGCATTCATAAATTTCGTCGCTTCATCAACAGCAGTAAACCGTGCAGGCAGAGCGGTTTTGTTCAGTAATATGTCACTTCTTCACCATTTTGTTCATGCTAATCTTTCATTCAGTTCTAATTGACAGACAGATACGATTTGAACACATTTTCACAAAAGGGAATACCTTTACAGAACAGGGAACACCGTTACACAGCAGGGTGCAATTTACAAAACACGGAGAACCTTTACACAACAGGGAACACATTACGCAATAGCGAAGATCTGTACAAACCAGAGAACAGCTCTGCACAACAGGGCTTAAGGCTTTACACAACAGGGAACATCTTTACACAGCTGGAAGCAATTTCATGCAAGTCTCTCTCTGTCTGTCTATCACACTCTCTGTGTCTCTCGCTGTCTCTGTCTTTCCCTCAGTCTCTGTCTCTCCCTCGTGTTATTCAGTCTGTTTATCTCTCTCTCTCTGGTTTCCTCAGTGTCTTTCTCTGTCCCTCCCTTTGTGTGGCCTGAAAGAGGCTTGCTGGTTTTCTGTGTGTCATTCTGTGTCTGTCCCATTGTGGGTGGTGTAATACTGAGTGTTCATGTGACATTGTGTCGCCAGGACGAGTCTCCCAACACGGGTGTCCAAAACTCTGGGATATTTGAGGGCCATGCTATCGTTGGATGCTGAAATTTGTCTGGCTAACACACAGCAGTGAGGGCCGTCGAGAGCTCATCACCAGCCGGCAGCAGAGTGGCGCAGCGGAAGCGTGCTGGGCCCATAGCCCAGAGGTCGATGGATGGAAACCATCCTCTGCTATGCGCATTCTTATTTTCACAAACAATAAAAACATCTGTTGCTGCCCACAATCACATCGCACTTATTTTTACACTTTACTTACACCAACTTCCTGCTTGCAATAAACTCAGAAACCTGCAGCACAACTTTCAAGTTATTTTTATTCGCACCAGCATAAGCTGCTAATGCTGCAAAGACGCAGCAGCCTTGGCTTTCCCCTTTCTTTCAACCCATTCCTGCAGCGCCGCCTCTCCACCACCTTGGTGGTCTTGGCCACAGTGAAACCCTCTCACGTGGTCACAGGGAACGCACTTACACAGCAGGGGAAACCATTACACAACAGGGAACATCTTGAAACAACAGGGAACACAATTATAGAACAGGCTTGCGATTAGGAGGGCAAATATTACCTATTATTCTCTGCCCTTATAATTATGCTAAATTTCAGGCGCAATGCGGCAGGAATAGTTCAGCGGAGAGAGCGTTAGAAGGAAGATCAAAATGTGCCGGCTATGCTCAGAATTTTATTGCCACAATTGGCAAAATTTTCAAATATTTCCATGTGGAAATGATTATCTTTCTTCCCTCAGGCTCGCTCTCTCCGCTCTCACTGACTGTCTGCCGCCGGTTCTCCCGATTTATTTTGTTGTCCTCTTGCACTGTTTCCCCTCAGGCTCGCACGCTCTGCTCAAAGTTGTATTGCCTTTGCGCCTTTCTCCACCTAAGCACGTCCCAGAGCGCTTTACAACGATTGAAGTATTTTGAAGTGTAGTTACTGTTGTAATGTTGGAAACGCCGCAGCCAATTTGCGCACAGCATCTCCCACAGCGCAGCAATGTGATAATGACCAGCTCATCTAATTTGTTCGTGCTGTAGAATTAGGGATACATTATGAATTATATTTACAATCGGTGCGTTCCAACAAGCATCTATTTATTAGTGAAGCCCTGTGAACACGTAGCTTCTTTTGATCTAGAGGGTTGCATCAGAAGAGAGTTTGCCGTCCACTAATTTAGTTTCCTTTTTTCCCCTGATATTAAACAAGACCAAGCCACATTTCAACCACCAGTCACTAGTTTCAGAAGGCAGGTTGGTCCATGTGGTAGCGTGGCCGAGCGGTCTAAGGCGCTGGATTAAGGCTCCAGTCTCTGCGGGGGCGTGGGTTCGAATCCCACCGCTGCCAGATATTGCGGCATTCATAAATTTCGTCGCTTCATCAACAGCAGTAAACCGTGCAGGCAGAGCGGTTTTGTTCAGTAATATGTCACTTCTTCACCATTTTGTTCATGCTAATCTTTTCATTCAGTTCTAATTGACAGACAGATACGATTTGAACACATTTTCACAAAAGGGAATACCTTTACAGAACAGGGAACACCGTTACACAGCAGGGTGCAATTTACAAAACACGGAGAACCTTTACACAACAGGGAACACATTACGCAATAGCGAAGATCTGTACAAACCAGAGAACAGCTCTGCACAACAAGGCAAATCTTTACACAACAGGGCAAATCTTTACACAACAGGGAACATCTTTACACAGCTGGAAGCAATTTCATGCAAGTCTCTCTCTGTCTGTCTATCACACTCTCTGTGTCTCTCGCTGTCTCTGTCTTTCCCTCAGTCTCTGTCTCTCCCTCGTGTTATTCAGTCTGTTTATCTCTCTCTCTCTGGTTTCCTCAGTGTCTTTCTCTGTCCCTCCCTTTGTGTGGCCTGAAAGAGGCTTGCTGGTTTTCTGTGTGTCATTCTGTGTCTGTCCCATTGTGGGTGGTGTAATACTGAGTGTTCATGTGACATTGTGTCGCCAGGACGAGTCTCCCAACACGGGTGTCCAAAACTCTGGGATATTTGAGGGCCATGCTATCGTTGGATGCTGAAATTTGTCTGGCTAACACACAGCAGTGAGGGCCGTCGAGAGCTCATCACCAGCCGGCAGCAGAGTGGCGCAGCGGAAGCGTGCTGGGCCCATAGCCCAGAGGTCGATGGATGGAAACCATCCTCTGCTATGCGCATTCTTATTTTCACAAACAATAAAAACATCTGTTGCTGCCCACAATCACATCGCACTTATTTTTACACTTTACTTACACCAACTTCCTGCTTGCAATAAACTCAGAAACCTGCAGCACAACTTTCAAGTTATTTTTATTCGCACCAGCATAAGCTGCTAATGCTGCAAAGACGCAGCAGCCTTGGCTTTCCCCTTTCTTTCAACCCATTCCTGCAGCGCCGCCTCTCCACCACCTTGGTGGTCTTGGCCACAGTGAAACCCTCTCACGTGGTCACAGGGAACGCACTTACACAGCAGGGGAAACCATTACACAACAGGGAACATCTTGAAACAACAGGGAACACAATTATAGAACAGGCTTGCGATTAGGAGGGCAAATATTACCTATTATTCTCTGCCCTTATAATTATGCTAAATTTCAGGCGCAATGCGGCAGGAATAGTTCAGCGGAGAGAGCGTTAGAAGGAAGATCAAAATGTGCCGGCTATGCTCAGAATTTTATTGCCACAATTGGCAAAATTTTCAAATATTTCCATGTGGAAATGATTATCTTTCTTCCCTCAGGCTCGCTCTCTCCGCTCTCACTGACTGTCTGCCGCCGGTTCTCCCGATTTATTTTGTTGTCCTCTTGCACTGTTTCCCCTCAGGCTCGCACGCTCTGCTCAAAGTTGTATTGCCTTTGCGCCTTTCTCCACCTAAGCACGTCCCAGAGCGCTTTACAACGATTGAAGTATTTTGAAGTGTAGTTACTGTTGTAATGTTGGAAACGCCGCAGCCAATTTGCGCACAGCATCTCCCACAGCGCAGCAATGTGATAATGACCAGCTCATCTAATTTGTTCGTGCTGTAGAATTAGGGATACATTATGAATTATATTTACAATCGGTGCGTTCCAACAAGCATCTATTTATTAGTGAAGCCCTGTGAACACGTAGCTTCTTTTGATCTAGAGGGTTGCATCAGAAGAGAGTTTGCCGTCCACTAATTTAGTTTCCTTTTTTCCCCTGATATTAAACAAGACCAAGCCACATTTCAACCACCAGTCACTAGTTTCAGAAGGCAGGTTGGTCCATGTGGTAGCGTGGCCGAGCGGTCTAAGGCGCTGGATTAAGGCTCCAGTCTCTGCGGGGGCGTGGGTTCGAATCCCACCGCTGCCAGATATTGCGGCATTCATAAATTTCGTCGCTTCATCAACAGCAGTAAACCGTGCAGGCAGAGCGGTTTTGTTCAGTAATATGTCACTTCTTCACCATTTTGTTCATGCTAATCTTTTCATTCAGTTCTAATTGACAGACAGATACGATTTGAACACATTTTCACAAAAGGGAATACCTTTACAGAACAGGGAACACCGTTACACAGCAGGGTGCAATTTACAAAACACGGAGAACCTTTACACAACAGGGAACACATTACGCAATAGCGAAGATCTGTACAAACCAGAGAACAGCTCTGCACAACAAGGCAAATCTTTACACAACAGGGCAAATCTTTACACAACAGGGAACATCTTTACACAGCTGGAAGCAATTTCATGCAAGTCTCTCTCTGTCTGTCTATCACACTCTCTGTGTCTCTCGCTGTCTCTGTCTTTCCCTCAGTCTCTGTCTCTCCCTCGTGTTATTCAGTCTGTTTATCTCTCTCTCTCTGGTTTCCTCAGTGTCTTTCTCTGTCCCTCCCTTTGTGTGGCCTGAAAGAGGCTTGCTGGTTTTCTGTGTGTCATTCTGTGTCTGTCCCATTGTGGGTGGTGTAATACTGAGTGTTCATGTGACATTGTGTCGCCAGGACGAGTCTCCCAACACGGGTGTCCAAAACTCTGGGATATTTGAGGGCCATGCTATCGTTGGATGCTGAAATTTGTCTGGCTAACACACAGCAGTGAGGGCCGTCGAGAGCTCATCACCAGCCGGCAGCAGAGTGGCGCAGCGGAAGCGTGCTGGGCCCATAGCCCAGAGGTCGATGGATGGAAACCATCCTCTGCTATGCGCATTCTTATTTTCACAAACAATAAAAACATCTGTTGCTGCCCACAATCACATCGCACTTATTTTTACACTTTACTTACACCAACTTCCTGCTTGCAATAAACTCAGAAACCTGCAGCACAACTTTCAAGTTATTTTTATTCGCACCAGCATAAGCTGCTAATGCTGCAAAGACGCAGCAGCCTTGGCTTTCCCCTTTCTTTCAACCCATTCCTGCAGCGCCGCCTCTCCACCACCTTGGTGGTCTTGGCCACAGTGAAACCCTCTCACGTGGTCACAGGGAACGCACTTACACAGCAGGGGAAACCATTACACAACAGGGAACATCTTGAAACAACAGGGAACACAATTATAGAACAGGCTTGCGATTAGGAGGGCAAATATTACCTATTATTCTCTGCCCTTATAATTATGCTAAATTTCAGGCGCAATGCGGCAGGAATAGTTCAGCGGAGAGAGCGTTAGAAGGAAGATCAAAATGTGCCGGCTATGCTCAGAATTTTATTGCCACAATTGGCAAAATTTTCAAATATTTCCATGTGGAAATGATTATCTTTCTTCCCTCAGGCTCGCTCTCTCCGCTCTCACTGACTGTCTGCCGCCGGTTCTCCCGATTTATTTTGTTGTCCTCTTGCACTGTTTCCCCTCAGGCTCGCACGCTCTGCTCAAAGTTGTATTGCCTTTGCGCCTTTCTCCACCTAAGCACGTCCCAGAGCGCTTTACAACGATTGAAGTATTTTGAAGTGTAGTTACTGTTGTAATGTTGGAAACGCCGCAGCCAATTTGCGCACAGCATCTCCCACAGCGCAGCAATGTGATAATGACCAGCTCATCTAATTTGTTCGTGCTGTAGAATTAGGGATACATTATGAATTATATTTACAATCGGTGCGTTCCAACAAGCATCTATTTATTAGTGAAGCCCTGTGAACACGTAGCTTCTTTTGATCTAGAGGGTTGCATCAGAAGAGAGTTTGCCGTCCACTAATTTAGTTTCCTTTTTTCCCCTGATATTAAACAAGACCAAGCCACATTTCAACCACCAGTCACTAGTTTCAGAAGGCAGGTTGGTCCATGTGGTAGCGTGGCCGAGCGGTCTAAGGCGCTGGATTAAGGCTCCAGTCTCTGCGGGGGCGTGGGTTCGAATCCCACCGCTGCCAGATATTGCGGCATTCATAAATTTCGTCGCTTCATCAACAGCAGTAAACCGTGCAGGCAGAGCGGTTTTGTTCAGTAATATGTCACTTCTTCACCATTTTGTTCATGCTAATCTTTTCATTCAGTTCTAATTGACAGACAGATACGATTTGAACACATTTTCACAAAAGGGAATACCTTTACAGAACAGGGAACACCGTTACACAGCAGGGTGCAATTTACAAAACACGGAGAACCTTTACACAACAGGGAACACATTACGCAATAGCGAAGATCTGTACAAACCAGAGAACAGCTCTGCACAACAGGGCAAATCTTTACACAACAGGGAACATCTTTACACAGCTGGAAGCAATTTCATGCAAGTCTCTCTCTGTCTGTCTATCACACTCTCTGTGTCTCTCGCTGTCTCTGTCTTTCCCTCAGTCTCTGTCTCTCCCTCGTGTTATTCAGTCTGTTTATCTCTCTCTCTCTGGTTTCCTCAGTGTCTTTCTCTGTCCCTCCCTTTGTGTGGCCTGAAAGAGGCTTGCTGGTTTTCTGTGTGTCATTCTGTGTCTGTCCCATTGTGGGTGGTGTAATACTGAGTGTTCATGTGACATTGTGTCGCCAGGACGAGTCTCCCAACACGGGTGTCCAAAACTCTGGGATATTTGAGGGCCATGCTATCGTTGGATGCTGAAATTTGTCTGGCTAACACACAGCAGTGAGGGCCGTCGAGAGCTCATCACCAGCCGGCAGCAGAGTGGCGCAGCGGAAGCGTGCTGGGCCCATAGCCCAGAGGTCGATGGATGGAAACCATCCTCTGCTATGCGCATTCTTATTTTCACAAACAATAAAAACATCTGTTGCTGCCCACAATCACATCGCACTTATTTTTACACTTTACTTACACCAACTTCCTGCTTGCAATAAACTCAGAAACCTGCAGCACAACTTTCAAGTTATTTTTATTCGCACCAGCATAAGCTGCTAATGCTGCAAAGACGCAGCAGCCTTGGCTTTCCCCTTTCTTTCAACCCATTCCTGCAGCGCCGCCTCTCCACCACCTTGGTGGTCTTGGCCACAGTGAAACCCTCTCACGTGGTCACAGGGAACGCACTTACACAGCAGGGGAAACCATTACACAACAGGGAACATCTTGAAACAACAGGGAACACAATTATAGAACAGGCTTGCGATTAGGAGGGCAAATATTACCTATTATTCTCTGCCCTTATAATTATGCTAAATTTCAGGCGCAATGCGGCAGGAATAGTTCAGCGGAGAGAGCGTTAGAAGGAAGATCAAAATGTGCCGGCTATGCTCAGAATTTTATTGCCACAATTGGCAAAATTTTCAAATATTTCCATGTGGAAATGATTATCTTTCTTCCCTCAGGCTCGCTCTCTCCGCTCTCACTGACTGTCTGCCGCCGGTTCTCCCGATTTATTTTGTTGTCCTCTTGCACTGTTTCCCCTCAGGCTCGCACGCTCTGCTCAAAGTTGTATTGCCTTTGCGCCTTTCTCCACCTAAGCACGTCCCAGAGCGCTTTACAACGATTGAAGTATTTTGAAGTGTAGTTACTGTTGTAATGTTGGAAACGCCGCAGCCAATTTGCGCACAGCATCTCCCACAGCGCAGCAATGTGATAATGACCAGCTCATCTAATTTGTTCGTGCTGTAGAATTAGGGATACATTATGAATTATATTTACAATCGGTGCGTTCCAACAAGCATCTATTTATTAGTGAAGCCCTGTGAACACGTAGCTTCTTTTGATCTAGAGGGTTGCATCAGAAGAGAGTTTGCCGTCCACTAATTTAGTTTCCTTTTTTCCCCTGATATTAAACAAGACCAAGCCACATTTCAACCACCAGTCACTAGTTTCAGAAGGCAGGTTGGTCCATGTGGTAGCGTGGCCGAGCGGTCTAAGGCGCTGGATTAAGGCTCCAGTCTCTGCGGGGGCGTGGCTTCGAATCCCACCGCTGCCAGATATTGCGGCATTCATAAATTTCGTCGCTTCATCAACAGCAGTAAACCGTGCAGGCAGAGCGGTTTTGTTCAGTAATATGTCACTTCTTCACCATTTTGTTCATGCTAATCTTTTCATTCAGTTCTAATTGACAGACAGATACGATTTGAACACATTTTCACAAAAGGGAATACCTTTACAGAACAGGGAACACCGTTACACAGCAGGGTGCAATTTACAAAACACGGAGAACCTTTACACAACAGGGAACACATTACGCAATAGCGAAGATCTGTACAAACCAGAGAACAGCTCTGCACAACAGGGCAAATCTTTACACAACAGGGAACATCTTTACACAGCTGGAAGCAATTTCATGCAAGTCTCTCTCTGTCTGTCTATCACACTCTCTGTGTCTCTCGCTGTCTCTGTCTTTCCCTCAGTCTCTGTCTCTCCCTCGTGTTATTCAGTCTGTCTGTTTATCTCTCTCTCTCTCTGGTTTCCTCAGTGTCTTTCTCTGTCCCTCCCTTTGTGTGGCCTGAAAGAGGCTTGCTGGTTTTCTGTGTGTCATTCTGTGTCTGTCCCATTGTGGGTGGTGTAATACTGAGTGTTCATGTGACATTGTGTCGCCAGGACGAGTCTCCCAACACGGGTGTCCAAAACTCTGGGATATTTGAGGGCCATGCTATCGTTGGATGCTGAAATTTGTCTGGCTAACACACAGCAGTGAGGGCCGTCGAGAGCTCATCACCAGCCGGCAGCAGAGTGGCGCAGCGGAAGCGTGCTGGGCCCATAGCCCAGAGGTCGATGGATGGAAACCATCCTCTGCTATGCGCATTCTTATTTTCACAAACAATAAAAACATCTGTTGCTGCCCACAATCACATCGCACTTATTTTTACACTTTACTTACACCAACTTCCTGCTTGCAATAAACTCAGAAACCTGCAGCACAACTTTCAAGTTATTTTTATTCGCACCAGCATAAGCTGCTAATGCTGCAAAGACGCAGCAGCCTTGGCTTTCCCCTTTCTTTCAACCCATTCCTGCAGCGCCGCCTCTCCACCACCTTGGTGGTCTTGGCCACAGTGAAACCCTCTCACGTGGTCACAGGGAACGCACTTACACAGCAGGGGAAACCATTACACAACAGGGAACATCTTGAAACAACAGGGAACACAATTATAGAACAGGCTTGCGATTAGGAGGGCAAATATTACCTATTATTCTCTGCCCTTATAATTATGCTAAATTTCAGGCGCAATGCGGCAGGAATAGTTCAGCGGAGAGAGCGTTAGAAGGAAGATCAAAATGTGCCGGCTATGCTCAGAATTTTATTGCCACAATTGGCAAAATTTTCAAATATTTCCATGTGGAAATGATTATCTTTCTTCCCTCAGGCTCGCTCTCTCCGCTCTCACTGACTGTCTGCCGCCGGTTCTCCCGATTTATTTTGTTGTCCTCTTGCACTGTTTCCCCTCAGGCTCGCACGCTCTGCTCAAAGTTGTATTGCCTTTGCGCCTTTCTCCACCTAAGCACGTCCCAGAGCGCTTTACAACGATTGAAGTATTTTGAAGTGTAGTTACTGTTGTAATGTTGGAAACGCCGCAGCCAATTTGCGCACAGCATCTCCCACAGCGCAGCAATGTGATAATGACCAGCTCATCTAATTTGTTCGTGCTGTAGAATTAGGGATACATTATGAATTATATTTACAATCGGTGCGTTCCAACAAGCATCTATTTATTAGTGAAGCCCTGTGAACACGTAGCTTCTTTTGATCTAGAGGGTTGCATCAGAAGAGAGTTTGCCGTCCACTAATTTAGTTTCCTTTTTTCCCCTGATATTAAACAAGACCAAGCCACATTTCAACCACCAGTCACTAGTTTCAGAAGGCAGGTTGGTCCATGTGGTAGCGTGGCCGAGCGGTCTAAGGCGCTGGATTAAGGCTCCAGTCTCTGCGGGGGCGTGGCTTCGAATCCCACCGCTGCCAGATATTGCGGCATTCATAAATTTCGTCGCTTCATCAACAGCAGTAAACCGTGCAGGCAGAGCGGTTTTGTTCAGTAATATGTCACTTCTTCACCATTTTGTTCATGCTAATCTTTTCATTCAGTTCTAATTGACAGACAGATACGATTTGAACACATTTTCACAAAAGGGAATACCTTTACAGAACAGGGAACACCGTTACACAGCAGGGTGCAATTTACAAAACACGGAGAACCTTTACACAACAGGGAACACATTACGCAATAGCGAAGATCTGTACAAACCAGAGAACAGCTCTGCACAACAGGGCAAATCTTTACACAACAGGGAACATCTTTACACAGCTGGAAGCAATTTCATGCAAGTCTCTCTCTGTCTGTCTATCACACTCTCTGTGTCTCTCGCTGTCTCTGTCTTTCCCTCAGTCTCTGTCTCTCCCTCGTGTTATTCAGTCTGTCTGTTTATCTCTCTCTCTCTCTGGTTTCCTCAGTGTCTTTCTCTGTCCCTCCCTTTGTGTGGCCTGAAAGAGGCTTGCTGGTTTTCTGTGTGTCATTCTGTGTCTGTCCCATTGTGGGTGGTGTAATACTGAGTGTTCATGTGACATTGTGTCGCCAGGACGAGTCTCCCAACACGGGTGTCCAAAACTCTGGGATATTTGAGGGCCATGCTATCGTTGGATGCTGAAATTTGTCTGGCTAACACACAGCAGTGAGGGCCGTCGAGAGCTCATCACCAGCCGGCAGCAGAGTGGCGCAGCGGAAGCGTGCTGGGCCCATAGCCCAGAGGTCGATGGATGGAAACCATCCTCTGCTATGCGCATTCTTATTTTCACAAACAATAAAAACATCTGTTGCTGCCCACAATCACATCGCACTTATTTTTACACTTTACTTACACCAACTTCCTGCTTGCAATAAACTCAGAAACCTGCAGCACAACTTTCAAGTTATTTTTATTCGCACCAGCATAAGCTGCTAATGCTGCAAAGACGCAGCAGCCTTGGCTTTCCCCTTTCTTTCAACCCATTCCTGCAGCGCCGCCTCTCCACCACCTTGGTGGTCTTGGCCACAGTGAAACCCTCTCACGTGGTCACAGGGAACGCACTTACACAGCAGGGGAAACCATTACACAACAGGGAACATCTTGAAACAACAGGGAACACAATTATAGAACAGGCTTGCGATTAGGAGGGCAAATATTACCTATTATTCTCTGCCCTTATAATTATGCTAAATTTCAGGCGCAATGCGGCAGGAATAGTTCAGCGGAGAGAGCGTTAGAAGGAAGATCAAAATGTGCCGGCTATGCTCAGAATTTTATTGCCACAATTGGCAAAATTTTCAAATATTTCCATGTGGAAATGATTATCTTTCTTCCCTCAGGCTCGCTCTCTCCGCTCTCACTGACTGTCTGCCGCCGGTTCTCCCGATTTATTTTGTTGTCCTCTTGCACTGTTTCCCCTCAGGCTCGCACGCTCTGCTCAAAGTTGTATTGCCTTTGCGCCTTTCTCCACCTAAGCACGTCCCAGAGCGCTTTACAACGATTGAAGTATTTTGAAGTGTAGTTACTGTTGTAATGTTGGAAACGCCGCAGCCAATTTGCGCACAGCATCTCCCACAGCGCAGCAATGTGATAATGACCAGCTCATCTAATTTGTTCGTGCTGTAGAATTAGGGATACATTATGAATTATATTTACAATCGGTGCGTTCCAACAAGCATCTATTTATTAGTGAAGCCCTGTGAACACGTAGCTTCTTTTGATCTAGAGGGTTGCATCAGAAGAGAGTTTGCCGTCCACTAATTTAGTTTCCTTTTTTCCCCTGATATTAAACAAGACCAAGCCACATTTCAACCACCAGTCACTAGTTTCAGAAGGCAGGTTGGTCCATGTGGTAGCGTGGCCGAGCGGTCTAAGGCGCTGGATTAAGGCTCCAGTCTCTGCGGGGGCGTGGCTTCGAATCCCACCGCTGCCAGATATTGCGGCATTCATAAATTTCGTCGCTTCATCAACAGCAGTAAACCGTGCAGGCAGAGCGGTTTTGTTCAGTAATATGTCACTTCTTCACCATTTTGTTCATGCTAATCTTTTCATTCAGTTCTAATTGACAGACAGATACGATTTGAACACATTTTCACAAAAGGGAATACCTTTACAGAACAGGGAACACCGTTACACAGCAGGGTGCAATTTACAAAACACGGAGAACCTTTACACAACAGGGAACACATTACGCAATAGCGAAGATCTGTACAAACCAGAGAACAGCTCTGCACAACAGGGCAAATCTTTACACAACAGGGAACATCTTTACACAGCTGGAAGCAATTTCATGCAAGTCTCTCTCTGTCTGTCTATCACACTCTCTGTGTCTCTCGCTGTCTCTGTCTTTCCCTCAGTCTCTGTCTCTCCCTCGTGTTATTCAGTCTGTTTATCTCTCTCTCTCTGGTTTCCTCAGTGTCTTTCTCTGTCCCTCCCTTTGTGTGGCCTGAAAGAGGCTTGCTGGTTTTCTGTGTGTCATTCTGTGTCTGTCCCATTGTGGGTGGTGTAATACTGAGTGTTCATGTGACATTGTGTCGCCAGGACGAGTCTCCCAACACGGGTGTCCAAAACTCTGGGATATTTGAGGGCCATGCTATCGTTGGATGCTGAAATTTGTCTGGCTAACACACAGCAGTGAGGGCCGTCGAGAGCTCATCACCAGCCGGCAGCAGAGTGGCGCAGCGGAAGCGTGCTGGGCCCATAGCCCAGAGGTCGATGGATGGAAACCATCCTCTGCTATGCGCATTCTTATTTTCACAAACAATAAAAACATCTGTTGCTGCCCACAATCACATCGCACTTATTTTTACACTTTACTTACACCAACTTCCTGCTTGCAATAAACTCAGAAACCTGCAGCACAACTTTCAAGTTATTTTTATTCGCACCAGCATAAGCTGCTAATGCTGCAAAGACGCAGCAGCCTTGGCTTTCCCCTTTCTTTCAACCCATTCCTGCAGCGCCGCCTCTCCACCACCTTGGTGGTCTTGGCCACAGTGAAACCCTCTCACGTGGTCACAGGGAACGCACTTACACAGCAGGGGAAACCATTACACAACAGGGAACATCTTGAAACAACAGGGAACACAATTATAGAACAGGCTTGCGATTAGGAGGGCAAATATTACCTATTATTCTCTGCCCTTATAATTATGCTAAATTTCAGGCGCAATGCGGCAGGAATAGTTCAGCGGAGAGAGCGTTAGAAGGAAGATCAAAATGTGCCGGCTATGCTCAGAATTTTATTGCCACAATTGGCAAAATTTTCAAATATTTCCATGTGGAAATGATTATCTTTCTTCCCTCAGGCTCGCTCTCTCCGCTCTCACTGACTGTCTGCCGCCGGTTCTCCCGATTTATTTTGTTGTCCTCTTGCACTGTTTCCCCTCAGGCTCGCACGCTCTGCTCAAAGTTGTATTGCCTTTGCGCCTTTCTCCACCTAAGCACGTCCCAGAGCGCTTTACAACGATTGAAGTATTTTGAAGTGTAGTTACTGTTGTAATGTTGGAAACGCCGCAGCCAATTTGCGCACAGCATCTCCCACAGCGCAGCAATGTGATAATGACCAGCTCATCTAATTTGTTCGTGCTGTAGAATTAGGGATACATTATGAATTATATTTACAATCGGTGCGTTCCAACAAGCATCTATTTATTAGTGAAGCCCTGTGAACACGTAGCTTCTTTTGATCTAGAGGGTTGCATCAGAAGAGAGTTTGCCGTCCACTAATTTAGTTTCCTTTTTTCCCCTGATATTAAACAAGACCAAGCCACATTTCAACCACCAGTCACTAGTTTCAGAAGGCAGGTTGGTCCATGTGGTAGCGTGGCCGAGCGGTCTAAGGCGCTGGATTAAGGCTCCAGTCTCTGCGGGGGCGTGGCTTCGAATCCCACCGCTGCCAGATATTGCGGCATTCATAAATTTCGTCGCTTCATCAACAGCAGTAAACCGTGCAGGCAGAGCGGTTTTGTTCAGTAATATGTCACTTCTTCACCATTTTGTTCATGCTAATCTTTTCATTCAGTTCCAATTGACAGACAGATACGATTTGAACACATTTTCACAAAAGGGAATACCTTTACAGAACAGGGAACACCGTTACACAGCAGGGTGCAATTTACAAAACACGGAGAACCTTTACACAACAGGGAACACATTACGCAATAGCGAAGATCTGTACAAACCAGAGAACAGCTCTGCACAACAGGGCAAATCTTTACACAACAGGGAACATCTTTACACAGCTGGAAGCAATTTCATGCAAGTCTCTCTCTGTCTGTCTATCACACTCTCTGTGTCTCTCGCTGTCTCTGTCTTTCCCTCAGTCTCTGTCTCTCCCTCGTGTTATTCAGTCTGTCTGTTTATCTCTCTCTCTCTCTGGTTTCCTCAGTGTCTTTCTCTGTCCCTCCCTTTGTGTGGCCTGAAAGAGGCTTGCTGGTTTTCTGTGTGTCATTCTGTGTCTGTCCCATTGTGGGTGGTGTAATACTGAGTGTTCATGTGACATTGTGTCGCCAGGACGAGTCTCCCAACACGGGTGTCCAAAACTCTGGGATATTTGAGGGCCATGCTATCGTTGGATGCTGAAATTTGTCTGGCTAACACACAGCAGTGAGGGCCGTCGAGAGCTCATCACCAGCCGGCAGCAGAGTGGCGCAGCGGAAGCGTGCTGGGCCCATAGCCCAGAGGTCGATGGATGGAAACCATCCTCTGCTATGCGCATTCTTATTTTCACAAACAATAAAAACATCTGTTGCTGCCCACAATCACATCGCACTTATTTTTACACTTTACTTACACCAACTTCCTGCTTGCAATAAACTCAGAAACCTGCAGCACAACTTTCAAGTTATTTTTATTCGCACCAGCATAAGCTGCTAATGCTGCAAAGACGCAGCAGCCTTGGCTTTCCCCTTTCTTTCAACCCATTCCTGCAGCGCCGCCTCTCCACCACCTTGGTGGTCTTGGCCACAGTGAAACCCTCTCACGTGGTCACAGGGAACGCACTTACACAGCAGGGGAAACCATTACACAACAGGGAACATCTTGAAACAACAGGGAACACAATTATAGAACAGGCTTGCGATTAGGAGGGCAAATATTACCTATTATTCTCTGCCCTTATAATTATGCTAAATTTCAGGCGCAATGCGGCAGGAATAGTTCAGCGGAGAGAGCGTTAGAAGGAAGATCAAAATGTGCCGGCTATGCTCAGAATTTTATTGCCACAATTGGCAAAATTTTCAAATATTTCCATGTGGAAATGATTATCTTTCTTCCCTCAGGCTCGCTCTCTCCGCTCTCACTGACTGTCTGCCGCCGGTTCTCCCGATTTATTTTGTTGTCCTCTTGCACTGTTTCCCCTCAGGCTCGCACGCTCTGCTCAAAGTTGTATTGCCTTTGCGCCTTTCTCCACCTAAGCACGTCCCAGAGCGCTTTACAACGATTGAAGTATTTTGAAGTGTAGTTACTGTTGTAATGTTGGAAACGCCGCAGCCAATTTGCGCACAGCATCTCCCACAGCGCAGCAATGTGATAATGACCAGCTCATCTAATTTGTTCGTGCTGTAGAATTAGGGATACATTATGAATTATATTTACAATCGGTGCGTTCCAACAAGCATCTATTTATTAGTGAAGCCCTGTGAACACGTAGCTTCTTTTGATCTAGAGGGTTGCATCAGAAGAGAGTTTGCCGTCCACTAATTTAGTTTCCTTTTTTCCCCTGATATTAAACAAGACCAAGCCACATTTCAACCACCAGTCACTAGTTTCAGAAGGCAGGTTGGTCCATGTGGTAGCGTGGCCGAGCGGTCTAAGGCGCTGGATTAAGGCTCCAGTCTCTGCGGGGGCGTGGCTTCGAATCCCACCGCTGCCAGATATTGCGGCATTCATAAATTTCGTCGCTTCATCAACAGCAGTAAACCGTGCAGGCAGAGCGGTTTTGTTCAGTAATATGTCACTTCTTCACCATTTTGTTCATGCTAATCTTTTCATTCAGTTCTAATTGACAGACAGATACGATTTGAACACATTTTCACAAAAGGGAATACCTTTACAGAACAGGGAACACCGTTACACAGCAGGGTGCAATTTACAAAACACGGAGAACCTTTACACAACAGGGAACACATTACGCAATAGCGAAGATCTGTACAAACCAGAGAACAGCTCTGCACAACAGGCAAATCTTACACAACAGGGCAAATCTTTACACAACAGGGAACATCTTTACACAGCTGGAAGCAATTTCATGCAAGTCTCTCTCTGTCTGTCTATCACACTCTCTGTGTCTCTCGCTGTCTCTGTCTTTCCCTCAGTCTCTGTCTCTCCCTCGTGTTATTCAGTCTGTTTATCTCTCTCTCTCTGGTTTCCTCAGTGTCTTTCTCTGTCCCTCCCTTTGTGTGGCCTGAAAGAGGCTTGCTGGTTTTCTGTGTGTCATTCTGTGTCTGTCCCATTGTGGGTGGTGTAATACTGAGTGTTCATGTGACATTGTGTCGCCAGGACGAGTCTCCCAACACGGGTGTCCAAAACTCTGGGATATTTGAGGGCCATGCTATCGTTGGATGCTGAAATTTGTCTGGCTAACACACAGCAGTGAGGGCCGTCGAGAGCTCATCACCAGCCGGCAGCAGAGTGGCGCAGCGGAAGCGTGCTGGGCCCATAGCCCAGAGGTCGATGGATGGAAACCATCCTCTGCTATGCGCATTCTTATTTTCACAAACAATAAAAACATCTGTTGCTGCCCACAATCACATCGCACTTATTTTTACACTTTACTTACACCAACTTCCTGCTTGCAATAAACTCAGAAACCTGCAGCACAACTTTCAAGTTATTTTTATTCGCACCAGCATAAGCTGCTAATGCTGCAAAGACGCAGCAGCCTTGGCTTTCCCCTTTCTTTCAACCCATTCCTGCAGCGCCGCCTCTCCACCACCTTGGTGGTCTTGGCCACAGTGAAACCCTCTCACGTGGTCACAGGGAACGCACTTACACAGCAGGGGAAACCATTACACAACAGGGAACATCTTGAAACAACAGGGAACACAATTATAGAACAGGCTTGCGATTAGGAGGGCAAATATTACCTATTATTCTCTGCCCTTATAATTATGCTAAATTTCAGGCGCAATGCGGCAGGAATAGTTCAGCGGAGAGAGCGTTAGAAGGAAGATCAAAATGTGCCGGCTATGCTCAGAATTTTATTGCCACAATTGGCAAAATTTTCAAATATTTCCATGTGGAAATGATTATCTTTCTTCCCTCAGGCTCGCTCTCTCCGCTCTCACTGACTGTCTGCCGCCGGTTCTCCCGATTTATTTTGTTGTCCTCTTGCACTGTTTCCCCTCAGGCTCGCACGCTCTGCTCAAAGTTGTATTGCCTTTGCGCCTTTCTCCACCTAAGCACGTCCCAGAGCGCTTTACAACGATTGAAGTATTTTGAAGTGTAGTTACTGTTGTAATGTTGGAAACGCCGCAGCCAATTTGCGCACAGCATCTCCCACAGCGCAGCAATGTGATAATGACCAGCTCATCTAATTTGTTCGTGCTGTAGAATTAGGGATACATTATGAATTATATTTACAATCGGTGCGTTCCAACAAGCATCTATTTATTAGTGAAGCCCTGTGAACACGTAGCTTCTTTTGATCTAGAGGGTTGCATCAGAAGAGAGTTTGCCGTCCACTAATTTAGTTTCCTTTTTTCCCCTGATATTAAACAAGACCAAGCCACATTTCAACCACCAGTCACTAGTTTCAGAAGGCAGGTTGGTCCATGTGGTAGCGTGGCCGAGCGGTCTAAGGCGCTGGATTAAGGCTCCAGTCTCTGCGGGGGCGTGGCTTCGAATCCCACCGCTGCCAGATATTGCGGCATTCATAAATTTCGTCGCTTCATCAACAGCAGTAAACCGTGCAGGCAGAGCGGTTTTGTTCAGTAATATGTCACTTCTTCACCATTTTGTTCATGCTAATCTTTTCATTCAGTTCCAATTGACAGACAGATACGATTTGAACACATTTTCACAAAAGGGAATACCTTGACTGAACAGGGAACACCGTTACACAGCAGGGTGCAATTTACAAAACACGGAGAACCTTTACACAACAGGGAACACATTACGCAATAGCGAAGATCTGTACAAACCAGAGAACAGCTCTGCACAACAGGGCAAATCTTTACACAACAGGGAACATCTTTACACAGCTGGAAGCAATTTCATGCAAGTCTCTCTCTGTCTGTCTATCACACTCTCTGTGTCTCTCGCTGTCTCTGTCTTTCCCTCAGTCTCTGTCTCTCCCTCGTGTTATTCAGTCTGTTTATCTCTCTCTCTCTGGTTTCCTCAGTGTCTTTCTCTGTCCCTCCCTTTGTGTGGCCTGAAAGAGGCTTGCTGGTTTTCTGTGTGTCATTCTGTGTCTGTCCCATTGTGGGTGGTGTAATACTGAGTGTTCATGTGACATTGTGTCGCCAGGACGAGTCTCCCAACACGGGTGTCCAAAACTCTGGGATATTTGAGGGCCATGCTATCGTTGGATGCTGAAATTTGTCTGGCTAACACACAGCAGTGAGGGCCGTCGAGAGCTCATCACCAGCCGGCAGCAGAGTGGCGCAGCGGAAGCGTGCTGGGCCCATAGCCCAGAGGTCGATGGATGGAAACCATCCTCTGCTATGCGCATTCTTATTTTCACAAACAATAAAAACATCTGTTGCTGCCCACAATCACATCGCACTTATTTTTACACTTTACTTACACCAACTTCCTGCTTGCAATAAACTCAGAAACCTGCAGCACAACTTTCAAGTTATTTTTATTCGCACCAGCATAAGCTGCTAATGCTGCAAAGACGCAGCAGCCTTGGCTTTCCCCTTTCTTTCAACCCATTCCTGCAGCGCCGCCTCTCCACCACCTTGGTGGTCTTGGCCACAGTGAAACCCTCTCACGTGGTCACAGGGAACGCACTTACACAGCAGGGGAAACCATTACACAACAGGGAACATCTTGAAACAACAGGGAACACAATTATAGAACAGGCTTGCGATTAGGAGGGCAAATATTACCTATTATTCTCTGCCCTTATAATTATGCTAAATTTCAGGCGCAATGCGGCAGGAATAGTTCAGCGGAGAGAGCGTTAGAAGGAAGATCAAAATGTGCCGGCTATGCTCAGAATTTTATTGCCACAATTGGCAAAATTTTCAAATATTTCCATGTGGAAATGATTATCTTTCTTCCCTCAGGCTCGCTCTCTCCGCTCTCACTGACTGTCTGCCGCCGGTTCTCCCGATTTATTTTGTTGTCCTCTTGCACTGTTTCCCCTCAGGCTCGCACGCTCTGCTCAAAGTTGTATTGCCTTTGCGCCTTTCTCCACCTAAGCACGTCCCAGAGCGCTTTACAACGATTGAAGTATTTTGAAGTGTAGTTACTGTTGTAATGTTGGAAACGCCGCAGCCAATTTGCGCACAGCATCTCCCACAGCGCAGCAATGTGATAATGACCAGCTCATCTAATTTGTTCGTGCTGTAGAATTAGGGATACATTATGAATTATATTTACAATCGGTGCGTTCCAACAAGCATCTATTTATTAGTGAAGCCCTGTGAACACGTAGCTTCTTTTGATCTAGAGGGTTGCATCAGAAGAGAGTTTGCCGTCCACTAATTTAGTTTCCTTTTTTCCCCTGATATTAAACAAGACCAAGCCACATTTCAACCACCAGTCACTAGTTTCAGAAGGCAGGTTGGTCCATGTGGTAGCGTGGCCGAGCGGTCTAAGGCGCTGGATTAAGGCTCCAGTCTCTGCGGGGGCGTGGGCTTCGAATCCCACCGCTGCCAGATATTGCGGCATTCATAAATTTCGTCGCTTCATCAACAGCAGTAAACCGTGCAGGCAGAGCGGTTTTGTTCAGTAATATGTCACTTCTTCACCATTTTGTTCATGCTAATCTTTTCATTCAGTTCTAATTGACAGACAGATACGATTTGAACACATTTTCACAAAAGGGAATACCTTTACAGAACAGGGAACACCGTTACACAGCAGGGTGCAATTTACAAAACACGGAGAACCTTTACACAACAGGGAACACATTACGCAATAGCGAAGATCTGTACAAACCAGAGAACAGCTCTGCACAACAGGGCAAATCTTTACAACAGGGCAAATCTTTACACAACAGGGAACATCTTTACACAGCTGGAAGCAATTTCATGCAAGTCTCTCTCTGTCTGTCTATCACACTCTCTGTGTCTCTCGCTGTCTCTGTCTTTCCCTCAGTCTCTGTCTCTCCCTCGTGTTATTCAGTCTGTTTATCTCTCTCTCTCTGGTTTCCTCAGTGTCTTTCTCTGTCCCTCCCTTTGTGTGGCCTGAAAGAGGCTTGCTGGTTTTCTGTGTGTCATTCTGTGTCTGTCCCATTGTGGGTGGTGTAATACTGAGTGTTCATGTGACATTGTGTCGCCAGGACGAGTCTCCCAACACGGGTGTCCAAAACTCTGGGATATTTGAGGGCCATGCTATCGTTGGATGCTGAAATTTGTCTGGCTAACACACAGCAGTGAGGGCCGTCGAGAGCTCATCACCAGCCGGCAGCAGAGTGGCGCAGCGGAAGCGTGCTGGGCCCATAGCCCAGAGGTCGATGGATGGAAACCATCCTCTGCTATGCGCATTCTTATTTTCACAAACAATAAAAACATCTGTTGCTGCCCACAATCACATCGCACTTATTTTTACACTTTACTTACACCAACTTCCTGCTTGCAATAAACTCAGAAACCTGCAGCACAACTTTCAAGTTATTTTTATTCGCACCAGCATAAGCTGCTAATGCTGCAAAGACGCAGCAGCCTTGGCTTTCCCCTTTCTTTCAACCCATTCCTGCAGCGCCGCCTCTCCACCACCTTGGTGGTCTTGGCCACAGTGAAACCCTCTCACGTGGTCACAGGGAACGCACTTACACAGCAGGGGAAACCATTACACAACAGGGAACATCTTGAAACAACAGGGAACACAATTATAGAACAGGCTTGCGATTAGGAGGGCAAATATTACCTATTATTCTCTGCCCTTATAATTATGCTAAATTTCAGGCGCAATGCGGCAGGAATAGTTCAGCGGAGAGAGCGTTAGAAGGAAGATCAAAATGTGCCGGCTATGCTCAGAATTTTATTGCCACAATTGGCAAAATTTTCAAATATTTCCATGTGGAAATGATTATCTTTCTTCCCTCAGGCTCGCTCTCTCCGCTCTCACTGACTGTCTGCCGCCGGTTCTCCCGATTTATTTTGTTGTCCTCTTGCACTGTTTCCCCTCAGGCTCGCACGCTCTGCTCAAAGTTGTATTGCCTTTGCGCCTTTCTCCACCTAAGCACGTCCCAGAGCGCTTTACAACGATTGAAGTATTTTGAAGTGTAGTTACTGTTGTAATGTTGGAAACGCCGCAGCCAATTTGCGCACAGCATCTCCCACAGCGCAGCAATGTGATAATGACCAGCTCATCTAATTTGTTCGTGCTGTAGAATTAGGGATACATTATGAATTATATTTACAATCGGTGCGTTCCAACAAGCATCTATTTATTAGTGAAGCCCTGTGAACACGTAGCTTCTTTTGATCTAGAGGGTTGCATCAGAAGAGAGTTTGCCGTCCACTAATTTAGTTTCCTTTTTTCCCCTGATATTAAACAAGACCAAGCCACATTTCAACCACCAGTCACTAGTTTCAGAAGGCAGGTTGGTCCATGTGGTAGCGTGGCCGAGCGGTCTAAGGCGCTGGATTAAGGCTCCAGTCTCTGCGGGGGCGTGGGCGTGGGTTCGTATCCCACCGCTGCCAGATATTGCGGCATTCATAAATTTCGTCGCTTCATCAACAGCAGTAAACCGTGCAGGCAGAGCGGTTTTGTTCAGTAATATGTCACTTCTTCACCATTTTGTTCATGCTAATCTTTTCATTCAGTTCTAATTGACAGACAGATACGATTTGAACACATTTTCACAAAAGGGAATACCTTTACAGAACAGGGAACACCGTTACACAGCAGGGTGCAATTTACAAAACACGGAGAACCTTTACACAACAGGGAACACATTACGCAATAGCGAAGATCTGTACAAACCAGAGAACAGCTCTGCACAAGGCAAATCTTTACACAACAGGGCAAATCTTTACACAACAGGGAACATCTTTACACAGCTGGAAGCAATTTCATGCAAGTCTCTCTCTGTCTGTCTATCACACTCTCTGTGTCTCTCGCTGTCTCTGTCTTTCCCTCAGTCTCTGTCTCTCCCTCGTGTTATTCAGTCTGTTTATCTCTCTCTCTCTGGTTTCCTCAGTGTCTTTCTCTGTCCCTCCCTTTGTGTGGCCTGAAAGAGGCTTGCTGGTTTTCTGTGTGTCATTCTGTGTCTGTCCCATTGTGGGTGGTGTAATACTGAGTGTTCATGTGACATTGTGTCGCCAGGACGAGTCTCCCAACACGGGTGTCCAAAACTCTGGGATATTTGAGGGCCATGCTATCGTTGGATGCTGAAATTTGTCTGGCTAACACACAGCAGTGAGGGCCGTCGAGAGCTCATCACCAGCCGGCAGCAGAGTGGCGCAGCGGAAGCGTGCTGGGCCCATAGCCCAGAGGTCGATGGATGGAAACCATCCTCTGCTATGCGCATTCTTATTTTCACAAACAATAAAAACATCTGTTGCTGCCCACAATCACATCGCACTTATTTTTACACTTTACTTACACCAACTTCCTGCTTGCAATAAACTCAGAAACCTGCAGCACAACTTTCAAGTTATTTTTATTCGCACCAGCATAAGCTGCTAATGCTGCAAAGACGCAGCAGCCTTGGCTTTCCCCTTTCTTTCAACCCATTCCTGCAGCGCCGCCTCTCCACCACCTTGGTGGTCTTGGCCACAGTGAAACCCTCTCACGTGGTCACAGGGAACGCACTTACACAGCAGGGGAAACCATTACACAACAGGGAACATCTTGAAACAACAGGGAACACAATTATAGAACAGGCTTGCGATTAGGAGGGCAAATATTACCTATTATTCTCTGCCCTTATAATTATGCTAAATTTCAGGCGCAATGCGGCAGGAATAGTTCAGCGGAGAGAGCGTTAGAAGGAAGATCAAAATGTGCCGGCTATGCTCAGAATTTTATTGCCACAATTGGCAAAATTTTCAAATATTTCCATGTGGAAATGATTATCTTTCTTCCCTCAGGCTCGCTCTCTCCGCTCTCACTGACTGTCTGCCGCCGGTTCTCCCGATTTATTTTGTTGTCCTCTTGCACTGTTTCCCCTCAGGCTCGCACGCTCTGCTCAAAGTTGTATTGCCTTTGCGCCTTTCTCCACCTAAGCACGTCCCAGAGCGCTTTACAACGATTGAAGTATTTTGAAGTGTAGTTACTGTTGTAATGTTGGAAACGCCGCAGCCAATTTGCGCACAGCATCTCCCACAGCGCAGCAATGTGATAATGACCAGCTCATCTAATTTGTTCGTGCTGTAGAATTAGGGATACATTATGAATTATATTTACAATCGGTGCGTTCCAACAAGCATCTATTTATTAGTGAAGCCCTGTGAACACGTAGCTTCTTTTGATCTAGAGGGTTGCATCAGAAGAGAGTTTGCCGTCCACTAATTTAGTTTCCTTTTTTCCCCTGATATTAAACAAGACCAAGCCACATTTCAACCACCAGTCACTAGTTTCAGAAGGCAGGTTGGTCCATGTGGTAGCGTGGCCGAGCGGTCTAAGGCGCTGGATTAAGGCTCCAGTCTCTGCGGGGGCGTGGGTTCGAATCCCACCGCTGCCAGATATTGCGGCATTCATAAATTTCGTCGCTTCATCAACAGCAGTAAACCGTGCAGGCAGAGCGGTTTTGTTCAGTAATATGTCACTTCTTCACCATTTTGTTCATGCTAATCTTTTCATTCAGTTCTAATTGACAGACAGATACGATTTGAACACATTTTCACAAAAGGGAATACCTTTACAGAACAGGGAACACCGTTACACAGCAGGGTGCAATTTACAAAACACGGAGAACCTTTACACAACAGGGAACACATTACGCAATAGCGAAGATCTGTACAAACCAGAGAACAGCTCTGCACAAGGCAAATCTTTACACAACAGGGCAAATCTTTACACAACAGGGAACATCTTTACACAGCTGGAAGCAATTTCATGCAAGTCTCTCTCTGTCTGTCTATCACACTCTCTGTGTCTCTCGCTGTCTCTGTCTTTCCCTCAGTCTCTGTCTCTCCCTCGTGTTATTCAGTCTGTTTATCTCTCTCTCTCTGGTTTCCTCAGTGTCTTTCTCTGTCCCTCCCTTTGTGTGGCCTGAAAGAGGCTTGCTGGTTTTCTGTGTGTCATTCTGTGTCTGTCCCATTGTGGGTGGTGTAATACTGAGTGTTCATGTGACATTGTGTCGCCAGGACGAGTCTCCCAACACGGGTGTCCAAAACTCTGGGATATTTGAGGGCCATGCTATCGCTGGATGCTGAAATTTGTCTGGCTAACACACAGCAGTGAGGGCCGTCGAGAGCTCATCACCAGCCGGCAGCAGAGTGGCGCAGCGGAAGCGTGCTGGGCCCATAACCCAGAGGTCGATGGATGGAAACCATCCTCTGCTATGCGCATTCTTATTTTCACAAACAATAAAAACATCTGTTGCTGCCCACAATCACATCGCACTTATTTTTACACTTTACTTACACCAACTTCCTGCTTGCAATAAACTCAGAAACCTGCAGCACAACTTTCAAGTTATTTTTATTCGCACCAGCATAAGCTGCTAATGCTGCAAAGACGCAGCAGCCTTGGCTTTCCCCTTTCTTTCAACCCATTCCTGCAGCGCCGCCTCTCCACCACCTTGGTGGTCTTGGCCACAGTGAAACCCTCTCACGTGGTCACAGGGAACGCATTTACACAGCAGGGGAAACCATTACACAACAGGGAACATCTTGAAACAACAGGGAACACAATTATAGAACAGGCTTGTGATTAGGAGGGCAAATATTACCTATTATTCTCTGCCCTTATAATTATGCTAAATTTCAGGCGCAATGCGGCAGGAATAGTTCAGCGGAGAGAGCGTTAGAAGGAAGATCAAAATGTGCCGGCTATGCTCAGAATTTTATTGCCACAATTGGCAAAATTTTCAAATATTTCCATGTGGAAATGATTATCTTTCTTCCCTCAGGCTCGCTCTCTCCGCTCTCACTGACTGTCTGCCGCCGGTTCTCCCGATTTATTTTGTTGTCCTCTTGCACTGTTTCCCCTCAGGCTCGCACGCTCTGCTCAAAGTTGTATTGCCTTTGCGCCTTTCTCCACCTAAGCACGTCCCAGAGCGCTTTACAACGATTGAAGTATTTTGAAGTGTAGTTACTGTTGTAATGTTGGAAACGCCGCAGCCAATTTGCGCACAGCATCTCCCACAGCGCAGCAATGTGATAATGACCAGCTCATCTAATTTGTTCGTGCTGTAGAATTAGGGATACATTATGAATTATATTTACAATCGGTGCGTTCCAACAAGCATCTATTTATTAGTGAAGCCCTGTGAACACGTAGCTTCTTTTGATCTAGAGGGTTGCATCAGAAGAGAGTTTGCCGTCCACTAATTTAGTTTCCTTTTTTCCCCTGATATTAAACAAGACCAAGCCACATTTCAACCACCAGTCACTAGTTTCAGAAGGCAGGTTGGTCCATGTGGTAGCGTGGCCGAGCGGTCTAAGGCGCTGGATTAAGGCTCCAGTCTCTGCGGGGCCAGATATTGCGGCATTCATAAATTTCGTCGCTTCATCAACAGCAGTAAACCGTGCAGGCAGAGCGGTTTTGTTCAGTAATATGTCACTTCTTCACCATTTTGTTCATGCTAATCTTTTCATTCAGTTCTAATTGACAGACAGATACGATTTGAACACATTTTCACAAAAGGGAATACCTTTACAGAACAGGGAACACCGTTACACAGCAGGGTGCAATTTACAAAACACGGAGAACCTTTACACAACAGGAACACATTACGCAATAGCGAAGATCTGTACAAACCAGAGAACAGCTCTGCACAACAAGGCAAATCTTTACACAACAGGGCAAATCTTTACACAACAGGGAACATCTTTACACAGCTGGAAGCAATTTCATGCAAGTCTCTCTCTGTCTGTCTATCACACTCTCTGTGTCTCTCGCTGTCTCTGTCTTTCCCTCAGTCTCTGTCTCTCCCTCGTGTTATTCAGTCTGTTTATCTCTCTCTCTCTGGTTTCCTCAGTGTCTTTCTCTGTCCCTCCCTTTGTGTGGCCTGAAAGAGGCTTGCTGGTTTTCTGTGTGTCATTCTGTGTCTGTCCCATTGTGGGTGGTGTAATACTGAGTGTTCATGTGACATTGTGTCGCCAGGACGAGTCTCCCAACACGGGTGTCCAAAACTCTGGGATATTTGAGGGCCATGCTATCGCTGGATGCTGAAATTTGTCTGGCTAACACACAGCAGTGAGGGCCGTCGAGAGCTCATCACCAGCCGGCAGCAGAGTGGCGCAGCGGAAGCGTGCTGGGCCCATAACCCAGAGGTCGATGGATGGAAACCATCCTCTGCTATGCGCATTCTTATTTTCACAAACAATAAAAACATCTGTTGCTGCCCACAATCACATCGCACTTATTTTTACACTTTACTTACACCAACTTCCTGCTTGCAATAAACTCAGAAACCTGCAGCACAACTTTCAAGTTATTTTTATTCGCACCAGCATAAGCTGCTAATGCTGCAAAGACGCAGCAGCCTTGGCTTTCCCCTTTCTTTCAACCCATTCCTGCAGCGCCGCCTCTCCACCACCTTGGTGGTCTTGGCCACAGTGAAACCCTCTCACGTGGTCACAGGGAACGCATTTACACAGCAGGGGAAACCATTACACAACAGGGAACATCTTGAAACAACAGGGAACACAATTATAGAACAGGCTTGTGATTAGGAGGGCAAATATTACCTATTATTCTCTGCCCTTATAATTATGCTAAATTTCAGGCGCAATGCGGCAGGAATAGTTCAGCGGAGAGAGCGTTAGAAGGAAGATCAAAATGTGCCGGCTATGCTCAGAATTTTATTGCCACAATTGGCAAAATTTTCAAATATTTCCATGTGGAAATGATTATCTTTCTTCCCTCAGGCTCGCTCTCTCCGCTCTCACTGACTGTCTGCCGCCGGTTCTCCCGATTTATTTTGTTGTCCTCTTGCACTGTTTCCCCTCAGGCTCGCACGCTCTGCTCAAAGTTGTATTGCCTTTGCGCCTTTCTCCACCTAAGCACGTCCCAGAGCGCTTTACAACGATTGAAGTATTTTGAAGTGTAGTTACTGTTGTAATGTTGGAAACGCCGCAGCCAATTTGCGCACAGCATCTCCCACAGCGCAGCAATGTGATAATGACCAGCTCATCTAATTTGTTCGTGCTGTAGAATTAGGGATACATTATGAATTATATTTACAATCGGTGCGTTCCAACAAGCATCTATTTATTAGTGAAGCCCTGTGAACACGTAGCTTCTTTTGATCTAGAGGGTTGCATCAGAAGAGAGTTTGCCGTCCACTAATTTAGTTTCCTTTTTTCCCCTGATATTAAACAAGACCAAGCCACATTTCAACCACCAGTCACTAGTTTCAGAAGGCAGGTTGGTCCATGTGGTAGCGTGGCCGAGCGGTCTAAGGCGCTGGATTAAGGCTCCAGTCTCTGCGGGGGCGTGGGTTCGAATCCCACCGCTGCCAGATATTGCGGCATTCATAAATTTCGTCGCTTCATCAACAGCAGTAAACCGTGCAGGCAGAGCGGTTTTGTTCAGTAATATGTCACTTCTTCACCATTTTGTTCATGCTAATCTTTTCATTCAGTTCTAATTGACAGACAGATACGATTTGAACACATTTTCACAAAAGGGAATACCTTTACAGAACAGGGAACACCGTTACACAGCAGGGTGCAATTTACAAAACACGGAGAACCTTTACACAACAGGGAACACATTACGCAATAGCGAAGATCTGTACAAACCAGAGAACAGCTCTGCACAACAAGGCAAATCTTTACACAACAGGGCAAATCTTTACACAACAGGGAACATCTTTACACAGCTGGAAGCAATTTCATGCAAGTCTCTCTCTGTCTGTCTATCACACTCTCTGTGTCTCTCGCTGTCTCTGTCTTTCCCTCAGTCTCTGTCTCTCCCTCGTGTTATTCAGTCTGTTTATCTCTCTCTCTCTGGTTTCCTCAGTGTCTTTCTCTGTCCCTCCCTTTGTGTGGCCTGAAAGAGGCTTGCTGGTTTTCTGTGTGTCATTCTGTGTCTGTCCCATTGTGGGTGGTGTAATACTGAGTGTTCATGTGACATTGTGTCGCCAGGACGAGTCTCCCAACACGGGTGTCCAAAACTCTGGGATATTTGAGGGCCATGCTATCGCTGGATGCTGAAATTTGTCTGGCTAACACACAGCAGTGAGGGCCGTCGAGAGCTCATCACCAGCCGGCAGCAGAGTGGCGCAGCGGAAGCGTGCTGGGCCCATAACCCAGAGGTCGATGGATGGAAACCATCCTCTGCTATGCGCATTCTTATTTTCACAAACAATAAAAACATCTGTTGCTGCCCACAATCACATCGCACTTATTTTTACACTTTACTTACACCAACTTCCTGCTTGCAATAAACTCAGAAACCTGCAGCACAACTTTCAAGTTATTTTTATTCGCACCAGCATAAGCTGCTAATGCTGCAAAGACGCAGCAGCCTTGGCTTTCCCCTTTCTTTCAACCCATTCCTGCAGCGCCGCCTCTCCACCACCTTGGTGGTCTTGGCCACAGTGAAACCCTCTCACGTGGTCACAGGGAACGCATTTACACAGCAGGGGAAACCATTACACAACAGGGAACATCTTGAAACAACAGGGAACACAATTATAGAACAGGCTTGTGATTAGGAGGGCAAATATTACCTATTATTCTCTGCCCTTATAATTATGCTAAATTTCAGGCGCAATGCGGCAGGAATAGTTCAGCGGAGAGAGCGTTAGAAGGAAGATCAAAATGTGCCGGCTATGCTCAGAATTTTATTGCCACAATTGGCAAAATTTTCAAATATTTCCATGTGGAAATGATTATCTTTCTTCCCTCAGGCTCGCTCTCTCCGCTCTCACTGACTGTCTGCCGCCGGTTCTCCCGATTTATTTTGTTGTCCTCTTGCACTGTTTCCCCTCAGGCTCGCACGCTCTGCTCAAAGTTGTATTGCCTTTGCGCCTTTCTCCACCTAAGCACGTCCCAGAGCGCTTTACAACGATTGAAGTATTTTGAAGTGTAGTTACTGTTGTAATGTTGGAAACGCCGCAGCCAATTTGCGCACAGCATCTCCCACAGCGCAGCAATGTGATAATGACCAGCTCATCTAATTTGTTCGTGCTGTAGAATTAGGGATACATTATGAATTATATTTACAATCGGTGCGTTCCAACAAGCATCTATTTATTAGTGAAGCCCTGTGAACACGTAGCTTCTTTTGATCTAGAGGGTTGCATCAGAAGAGAGTTTGCCGTCCACTAATTTAGTTTCCTTTTTTCCCCTGATATTAAACAAGACCAAGCCACATTTCAACCACCAGTCACTAGTTTCAGAAGGCAGGTTGGTCCATGTGGTAGCGTGGCCGAGCGGTCTAAGGCGCTGGATTAAGGCTCCAGTCTCTGCGGGGGCGTGGGTTCGAATCCCACCGCTGCCAGATATTGCGGCATTCATAAATTTCGTCGCTTCATCAACAGCAGTAAACCGTGCAGGCAGAGCGGTTTTGTTCAGTAATATGTCACTTCTTCACCATTTTGTTCATGCTAATCTTTTCATTCAGTTCTAATTGACAGACAGATACGATTTGAACACATTTTCACAAAAGGGAATACCTTTACAGAACAGGGAACACCGTTACACAGCAGGGTGCAATTTACAAAACACGGAGAACCTTTACACAACAGGGAACACATTACGCAATAGCGAAGATCTGTACAAACCAGAGAACAGCTCTGCACAACAAGGCAAATCTTTACACAACAGGGCAAATCTTTACACAACAGGGAACATCTTTACACAGCTGGAAGCAATTTCATGCAAGTCTCTCTCTGTCTGTCTATCACACTCTCTGTGTCTCTCGCTGTCTCTGTCTTTCCCTCAGTCTCTGTCTCTCCCTCGTGTTATTCAGTCTGTTTATCTCTCTCTCTCTGGTTTCCTCAGTGTCTTTCTCTGTCCCTCCCTTTGTGTGGCCTGAAAGAGGCTTGCTGGTTTTCTGTGTGTCATTCTGTGTCTGTCCCATTGTGGGTGGTGTAATACTGAGTGTTCATGTGACATTGTGTCGCCAGGACGAGTCTCCCAACACGGGTGTCCAAAACTCTGGGATATTTGAGGGCCATGCTATCGCTGGATGCTGAAATTTGTCTGGCTAACACACAGCAGTGAGGGCCGTCGAGAGCTCATCACCAGCCGGCAGCAGAGTGGCGCAGCGGAAGCGTGCTGGGCCCATAACCCAGAGGTCGATGGATGGAAACCATCCTCTGCTATGCGCATTCTTATTTTCACAAACAATAAAAACATCTGTTGCTGCCCACAATCACATCGCACTTATTTTTACACTTTACTTACACCAACTTCCTGCTTGCAATAAACTCAGAAACCTGCAGCACAACTTTCAAGTTATTTTTATTCGCACCAGCATAAGCTGCTAATGCTGCAAAGACGCAGCAGCCTTGGCTTTCCCCTTTCTTTCAACCCATTCCTGCAGCGCCGCCTCTCCACCACCTTGGTGGTCTTGGCCACAGTGAAACCCTCTCACGTGGTCACAGGGAACGCATTTACACAGCAGGGGAAACCATTACACAACAGGGAACATCTTGAAACAACAGGGAACACAATTATAGAACAGGCTTGTGATTAGGAGGGCAAATATTACCTATTATTCTCTGCCCTTATAATTATGCTAAATTTCAGGCGCAATGCGGCAGGAATAGTTCAGCGGAGAGAGCGTTAGAAGGAAGATCAAAATGTGCCGGCTATGCTCAGAATTTTATTGCCACAATTGGCAAAATTTTCAAATATTTCCATGTGGAAATGATTATCTTTCTTCCCTCAGGCTCGCTCTCTCCGCTCTCACTGACTGTCTGCCGCCGGTTCTCCCGATTTATTTTGTTGTCCTCTTGCACTGTTTCCCCTCAGGCTCGCACGCTCTGCTCAAAGTTGTATTGCCTTTGCGCCTTTCTCCACCTAAGCACGTCCCAGAGCGCTTTACAACGATTGAAGTATTTTGAAGTGTAGTTACTGTTGTAATGTTGGAAACGCCGCAGCCAATTTGCGCACAGCATCTCCCACAGCGCAGCAATGTGATAATGACCAGCTCATCTAATTTGTTCGTGCTGTAGAATTAGGGATACATTATGAATTATATTTACAATCGGTGCGTTCCAACAAGCATCTATTTATTAGTGAAGCCCTGTGAACACGTAGCTTCTTTTGATCTAGAGGGTTGCATCAGAAGAGAGTTTGCCGTCCACTAATTTAGTTTCCTTTTTTCCCCTGATATTAAACAAGACCAAGCCACATTTCAACCACCAGTCACTAGTTTCAGAAGGCAGGTTGGTCCATGTGGTAGCGTGGCCGAGCGGTCTAAGGCGCTGGATTAAGGCTCCAGTCTCTGCGGGGGCGTGGGTTCGAATCCCACCGCTGCCAGATATTGCGGCATTCATAAATTTCGTCGCTTCATCAACAGCAGTAAACCGTGCAGGCAGAGCGGTTTTGTTCAGTAATATGTCACTTCTTCACCATTTTGTTCATGCTAATCTTTTCATTCAGTTCTAATTGACAGACAGATACGATTTGAACACATTTTCACAAAAGGGAATACCTTTACAGAACAGGGAACACCGTTACACAGCAGGGTGCAATTTACAAAACACGGAGAACCTTTACACAACAGGGAACACATTACGCAATAGCGAAGATCTGTACAAACCAGAGAACAGCTCTGCACAACAAGGCAAATCTTTACACAACAGGGCAAATCTTTACACAACAGGGAACATCTTTACACAGCTGGAAGCAATTTCATGCAAGTCTCTCTCTGTCTGTCTATCACACTCTCTGTGTCTCTCGCTGTCTCTGTCTTTCCCTCAGTCTCTGTCTCTCCCTCGTGTTATTCAGTCTGTTTATCTCTCTCTCTCTGGTTTCCTCAGTGTCTTTCTCTGTCCCTCCCTTTGTGTGGCCTGAAAGAGGCTTGCTGGTTTTCTGTGTGTCATTCTGTGTCTGTCCCATTGTGGGTGGTGTAATACTGAGTGTTCATGTGACATTGTGTCGCCAGGACGAGTCTCCCAACACGGGTGTCCAAAACTCTGGGATATTTGAGGGCCATGCTATCGCTGGATGCTGAAATTTGTCTGGCTAACACACAGCAGTGAGGGCCGTCGAGAGCTCATCACCAGCCGGCAGCAGAGTGGCGCAGCGGAAGCGTGCTGGGCCCATAACCCAGAGGTCGATGGATGGAAACCATCCTCTGCTATGCGCATTCTTATTTTCACAAACAATAAAAACATCTGTTGCTGCCCACAATCACATCGCACTTATTTTTACACTTTACTTACACCAACTTCCTGCTTGCAATAAACTCAGAAACCTGCAGCACAACTTTCAAGTTATTTTTATTCGCACCAGCATAAGCTGCTAATGCTGCAAAGACGCAGCAGCCTTGGCTTTCCCCTTTCTTTCAACCCATTCCTGCAGCGCCGCCTCTCCACCACCTTGGTGGTCTTGGCCACAGTGAAACCCTCTCACGTGGTCACAGGGAACGCATTTACACAGCAGGGGAAACCATTACACAACAGGGAACATCTTGAAACAACAGGGAACACAATTATAGAACAGGCTTGCTGATTAGGAGGGCAAATATTACCTATTATTCTCTGCCCTTATAATTATGCTAAATTTCAGGCGCAATGCGGCAGGAATAGTTCAGCGGAGAGAGCGTTAGAAGGAAGATCAAAATGTGCCGGCTATGCTCAGAATTTTATTGCCACAATTGGCAAAATTTTCAAATATTTCCATGTGGAAATGATTATCTTTCTTCCCTCAGGCTCGCTCTCTCCGCTCTCACTGACTGTCTGCCGCCGGTTCTCCCGATTTATTTTGTTGTCCTCTTGCACTGTTTCCCCTCAGGCTCGCACGCTCTGCTCAAAGTTGTATTGCCTTTGCGCCTTTCTCCACCTAAGCACGTCCCAGAGCGCTTTACAACGATTGAAGTATTTTGAAGTGTAGTTACTGTTGTAATGTTGGAAACGCCGCAGCCAATTTGCGCACAGCATCTCCCACAGCGCAGCAATGTGATAATGACCAGCTCATCTAATTTGTTCGTGCTGTAGAATTAGGGATACATTATGAATTATATTTACAATCGGTGCGTTCCAACAAGCATCTATTTATTAGTGAAGCCCTGTGAACACGTAGCTTCTTTTGATCTAGAGGGTTGCATCAGAAGAGAGTTTGCCGTCCACTAATTTAGTTTCCTTTTTTCCCCTGATATTAAACAAGACCAAGCCACATTTCAACCACCAGTCACTAGTTTCAGAAGGCAGGTTGGTCCATGTGGTAGCGTGGCCGAGCGGTCTAAGGCGCTGGATTAAGGCTCCAGTCTCTGCGGGGGCGTGGCTTCGAATCCCACCGCTGCCAGATATTGCGGCATTCATAAATTTCGTCGCTTCATCAACAGCAGTAAACCGTGCAGGCAGAGCGGTTTTGTTCAGTAATATGTCACTTCTTCACCATTTTGTTCATGCTAATCTTTTCATTCAGTTCTAATTGACAGACAGATACGATTTGAACACATTTTCACAAAAGGGAATACCTTTACAGAACAGGGAACACCGTTACACAGCAGGGTGCAATTTACAAAACACGGAGAACCTTTACACAACAGGGAACACATTACGCAATAGCGAAGATCTGTACAAACCAGAGAACAGCTCTGCACAACAGGGCAAATCTTTACACAACAGGGAACATCTTTACACAGCTGGAAGCAATTTCATGCAAGTCTCTCTCTGTCTGTCTATCACACTCTCTGTGTCTCTCGCTGTCTCTGTCTTTCCCTCAGTCTCTGTCTCTCCCTCGTGTTATTCAGTCTGTTTATCTCTCTCTCTCTGGTTTCCTCAGTGTCTTTCTCTGTCCCTCCCTTTGTGTGGCCTGAAAGAGGCTTGCTGGTTTTCTGTGTGTCATTCTGTGTCTGTCCCATTGTGGGTGGTGTAATACTGAGTGTTCATGTGACATTGTGTCGCCAGGACGAGTCTCCCAACACGGGTGTCCAAAACTCTGGGATATTTGAGGGCCATGCTATCGCTGGATGCTGAAATTTGTCTGGCTAACACACAGCAGTGAGGGCCGTCGAGAGCTCATCACCAGCCGGCAGCAGAGTGGCGCAGCGGAAGCGTGCTGGGCCCATAACCCAGAGGTCGATGGATGGAAACCATCCTCTGCTATGCGCATTCTTATTTTCACAAACAATAAAAACATCTGTTGCTGCCCACAATCACATCGCACTTATTTTTACACTTTACTTACACCAACTTCCTGCTTGCAATAAACTCAGAAACCTGCAGCACAACTTTCAAGTTATTTTTATTCGCACCAGCATAAGCTGCTAATGCTGCAAAGACGCAGCAGCCTTGGCTTTCCCCTTTCTTTCAACCCATTCCTGCAGCGCCGCCTCTCCACCACCTTGGTGGTCTTGGCCACAGTGAAACCCTCTCACGTGGTCACAGGGAACGCATTTACACAGCAGGGGAAACCATTACACAACAGGGAACATCTTGAAACAACAGGGAACACAATTATAGAACAGGCTTGCGATTAGGAGGGCAAATATTACCTATTATTCTCTGCCCTTATAATTATGCTAAATTTCAGGCGCAATGCGGCAGGAATAGTTCAGCGGAGAGAGCGTTAGAAGGAAGATCAAAATGTGCCGGCTATGCTCAGAATTTTATTGCCACAATTGGCAAAATTTTCAAATATTTCCATGTGGAAATGATTATCTTTCTTCCCTCAGGCTCGCTCTCTCCGCTCTCACTGACTGTCTGCCGCCGGTTCTCCCGATTTATTTTGTTGTCCTCTTGCACTGTTTCCCCTCAGGCTCGCACGCTCTGCTCAAAGTTGTATTGCCTTTGCGCCTTTCTCCACCTAAGCACGTCCCAGAGCGCTTTACAACGATTGAAGTATTTTGAAGTGTAGTTACTGTTGTAATGTTGGAAACGCCGCAGCCAATTTGCGCACAGCATCTCCCACAGCGCAGCAATGTGATAATGACCAGCTCATCTAATTTGTTCGTGCTGTAGAATTAGGGATACATTATGAATTATATTTACAATCGGTGCGTTCCAACAAGCATCTATTTATTAGTGAAGCCCTGTGAACACGTAGCTTCTTTTGATCTAGAGGGTTGCATCAGAAGAGAGTTTGCCGTCCACTAATTTAGTTTCCTTTTTTCCCCTGATATTAAACAAGACCAAGCCACATTTCAACCACCAGTCACTAGTTTCAGAAGGCAGGTTGGTCCATGTGGTAGCGTGGCCGAGCGGTCTAAGGCGCTGGATTAAGGCTCCAGTCTCTGCGGGGGCGTGGGTTCGAATCCCACCGCTGCCAGATATTGCGGCATTCATAAATTTCGTCGCTTCATCAACAGCAGTAAACCGTGCAGGCAGAGCGGTTTTGTTCAGTAATATGTCACTTCTTCACCATTTTGTTCATGCTAATCTTTTCATTCAGTTCTAATTGACAGACAGATACGATTTGAACACATTTTCACAAAAGGGAATACCTTTACAGAACAGGGAACACCGTTACACAGCAGGGTGCAATTTACAAAACACGGAGAAGCCTTTACACAACAGGGAACACATTACGCAATAGCGAAGATCTGTACAAACCAGAGACAGCCTCACACAAGGCAATCTTTACACAACAGGGCAAATCTTTACACAACAGGGAACATCTTTACACAGCTGGAAGCAATTTCATGCAAGTCTCTCTCTGTCTGTCTATCACACTCTCTGTGTCTCTCGCTGTCTCTGTCTTTCCCTCAGTCTCTGTCTCTCCCTCGTGTTATTCAGTCTGTTTATCTCTCTCTCTCTGGTTTCCTCAGTGTCTTTCTCTGTCCCTCCCTTTGTGTGGCCTGAAAGAGGCTTGCTGGTTTTCTGTGTGTCATTCTGTGTCTGTCCCATTGTGGGTGGTGTAATACTGAGTGTTCATGTGACATTGTGTCGCCAGGACGAGTCTCCCAACACGGGTGTCCAAAACTCTGGGATATTTGAGGGCCATGCTATCGTTGGATGCTGAAATTTGTCTGGCTAACACACAGCAGTGAGGGCCGTCGAGAGCTCATCACCAGCCGGCAGCAGAGTGGCGCAGCGGAAGCGTGCTGGGCCCATAGCCCAGAGGTCGATGGATGGAAACCATCCTCTGCTATGCGCATTCTTATTTTCACAAACAATAAAAACATCTGTTGCTGCCCACAATCACATCGCACTTATTTTTACACTTTACTTACACCAACTTCCTGCTTGCAATAAACTCAGAAACCTGCAGCACAACTTTCAAGTTATTTTTATTCGCACCAGCATAAGCTGCTAATGCTGCAAAGACGCAGCAGCCTTGGCTTTCCCCTTTCTTTCAACCCATTCCTGCAGCGCCGCCTCTCCACCACCTTGGTGGTCTTGGCCACAGTGAAACCCTCTCACGTGGTCACAGGGAACGCACTTACACAGCAGGGGAAACCATTACACAACAGGGAACATCTTGAAACAACAGGGAACACAATTATAGAACAGGCTTGCGATTAGGAGGGCAAATATTACCTATTATTCTCTGCCCTTATAATTATGCTAAATTTCAGGCGCAATGCGGCAGGAATAGTTCAGCGGAGAGAGCGTTAGAAGGAAGATCAAAATGTGCCGGCTATGCTCAGAATTTTATTGCCACAATTGGCAAAATTTTCAAATATTTCCATGTGGAAATGATTATCTTTCTTCCCTCAGGCTCGCTCTCTCCGCTCTCACTGACTGTCTGCCGCCGGTTCTCCCGATTTATTTTGTTGTCCTCTTGCACTGTTTCCCCTCAGGCTCGCACGCTCTGCTCAAAGTTGTATTGCCTTTGCGCCTTTCTCCACCTAAGCACGTCCCAGAGCGCTTTACAACGATTGAAGTATTTTGAAGTGTAGTTACTGTTGTAATGTTGGAAACGCCGCAGCCAATTTGCGCACAGCATCTCCCACAGCGCAGCAATGTGATAATGACCAGCTCATCTAATTTGTTCGTGCTGTAGAATTAGGGATACATTATGAATTATATTTACAATCGGTGCGTTCCAACAAGCATCTATTTATTAGTGAAGCCCTGTGAACACGTAGCTTCTTTTGATCTAGAGGGTTGCATCAGAAGAGAGTTTGCCGTCCACTAATTTAGTTTCCTTTTTTCCCCTGATATTAAACAAGACCAAGCCACATTTCAACCACCAGTCACTAGTTTCAGAAGGCAGGTTGGTCCATGTGGTAGCGTGGCCGAGCGGTCTAAGGCGCTGGATTAAGGCTCCAGTCTCTGCGGGGGCGTGGCTTCGAATCCCACCGCTGCCAGATATTGCGGCATTCATAAATTTCGTCGCTTCATCAACAGCAGTAAACCGTGCAGGCAGAGCGGTTTTGTTCAGTAATATGTCACTTCTTCACCATTTTGTTCATGCTAATCTTTTCATTCAGTTCCAATTGACAGACAGATACGATTTGAACACATTTTCACAAAAGGGAATACCTTGACTGAACAGGGAACACCGTTACACAGCAGGGTGCAATTTACAAAACACGGAGAACCTTTACACAACAGGAACACATTACGCAATAGCGAAGATCTGTACAAACCAGAGAACAGCTCTGCACAACAGGGCAAATCTTTACACAACAGGGAACATCTTTACACAGCTGGAAGCAATTTCATGCAAGTCTCTCTCTGTCTGTCTATCACACTCTCTGTGTCTCTCGCTGTCTCTGTCTTTCCCTCAGTCTCTGTCTCTCCCTCGTGTTATTCAGTCTGTTTATCTCTCTCTCTCTGGTTTCCTCAGTGTCTTTCTCTGTCCCTCCCTTTGTGTGGCCTGAAAGAGGCTTGCTGGTTTTCTGTGTGTCATTCTGTGTCTGTCCCATTGTGGGTGGTGTAATACTGAGTGTTCATGTGACATTGTGTCGCCAGGACGAGTCTCCCAACACGGGTGTCCAAAACTCTGGGATATTTGAGGGCCATGCTATCGCTGGATGCTGAAATTTGTCTGGCTAACACACAGCAGTGAGGGCCGTCGAGAGCTCATCACCAGCCGGCAGCAGAGTGGCGCAGCGGAAGCGTGCTGGGCCCATAAGCCCAGAGGTCGATGGATGGAAACCATCCTCTGCTATGCGCATTCTTATTTTCACAAACAATAAAAACATCTGTTGCTGCCCACAATCACATCGCACTTATTTTTACACTTTACTTACACCAACTTCCTGCTTGCAATAAACTCAGAAACCTGCAGCACAACTTTCAAGTTATTTTTATTCGCACCAGCATAAGCTGCTAATGCTGCAAAGACGCAGCAGCCTTGGCTTTCCCCTTTCTTTCAACCCATTCCTGCAGCGCCGCCTCTCCACCACCTTGGTGGTCTTGGCCACAGTGAAACCCTCTCACGTGGTCACAGGGAACGCACTTACACAGCAGGGGAAACCATTACACAACAGGGAACATCTTGAAACAACAGGGAACACAATTATAGAACAGGCTTGCGATTAGGAGGGCAAATATTACCTATTATTCTCTGCCCTTATAATTATGCTAAATTTCAGGCGCAATGCGGCAGGAATAGTTCAGCGGAGAGAGCGTTAGAAGGAAGATCAAAATGTGCCGGCTATGCTCAGAATTTTATTGCCACAATTGGCAAAATTTTCAAATATTTCCATGTGGAAATGATTATCTTTCTTCCCTCAGGCTCGCTCTCTCCGCTCTCACTGACTGTCTGCCGCCGGTTCTCCCGATTTATTTTGTTGTCCTCTTGCACTGTTTCCCTCAGGCTCGCACGCTCTGCTCAAAGTTGTATTGCCTTTGCGCCTTTCTCCACCTAAGCACGTCCCAGAGCGCTTTACAACGATTGAAGTATTTTGAAGTGTAGTTACTGTTGTAATGTTGGAAACGCCGCAGCCAATTTGCGCACAGCATCTCCCACAGCGCAGCAATGTGATAATGACCAGCTCATCTAATTTGTTCGTGCTGTAGAATTAGGGATACATTATGAATTATATTTACAATCTGGTGCGTTCCAACAAGCATCTATTTATTAGTGAAGCCCTGTGAACACGTAGCTTCTTTTGATCTAGAGGGTTGCATCAGAAGAGAGTTTGCCGTCCACTAATTTAGTTTCCTTTTTTCCCCTGATATTATAACAAGACCAAGCCACATTTCAACCACCAGTCACTAGTTTCAGAAGGCAGGTTGGTCCATGTGGTAGCGTGGCCGAGCGGTCTAAGGCGCTGGATTAAGGCTCCAGTTCTGCGGGGGCTGGGTTCGAATCCCACCGCTTGCCAATATTGCGGAATTCATAAATTTCGTCGCTTCATCAACAGCAGTAAACCGTGCTAGGCAGAGCGGTTTTGTTCACTAATAAATGCTTGTTGACCATTTTGTTAATGCTAATCTATTCCTAATTCTAAGCACGACAACAGATACGGTCATTATCACATTGCTGCGCTGTGGGAGATGCTTGCGAAAGGGAACACCGTTACAACAGCAGGGTGCACTTTACAAAACACGTTGAACGCTCTGGACGTGCTTAGGGAAAACGCAACGCAATACAACTTTGAGCAGAGCGTGCGAGCCTGAGAAACAGCTGCTGACAACAAAATAAATCGGAGAAACGGGGCAAATCAGTGACAACAGGGAAGAAAATTTACACAGCTGGAAGCAATTTCATGCAAGTCTCTCTCTGTCTGTCTATCACACTTCTGAGCTCTAGCTGTCTCATCTTTCCCTCAGTCTCTGTCTCTCCCTCGTGTTATTCAGTCTGTTTATCGTCTCTCTCTGTCTGGTTTCCTTCAGTGTCTTTCTCTGTCTCCTCCTTGTGTGGCCTGAAAGAGGCTTGCTGGTTTTCTGTGTTCATTCTGTTCTGTCCCATTGTGGTGGTGTTAATACTGAGTGTTCATGTGACATTGTGTCGCCAGACGAGTCTCCCACACGGGTGTCCAAAAACTCTGGGATATTGAGGGCCAGTGTCTATCGCTGGATGCTGAATTTGTCTGGGCTTAACACACAGCAGGTGAGGGCCGGCGAGAGCTCAACACCAGCGCGGTCAGCAGAGTGGCGCAGCGGAAGCGTGCTGGGCCCATAGCCCAGTAGGTCGATGGATGGAAACCATCCTCTGCTATGCGCATTCTTATTTCACAAAAATTAAAACATCTGTTGCAGGCACACAATCACATCGCACTTAATTTTACACTTTACTTACACCTACTTCCTGCTTGCAATAAACTCAGAAACCTGCAGCACAACTTTCAAGTTATTTTTATTCGCACCAGCATAAGCTGCTAATGCTGCAAAGACCGCAGCAGCCTTGGCTTTCCCCTTTCTTTCAACCCATTCCTGCAGCGCCGCCTCTCCACCACCTTGGTGGTCTTGCCACAGTGAAACCCTCTCACGTGGTCACAGGGAACGCACTTATGCAACAGCAGGGGAAAACCATTACACAACAGGAACATCTTGAAACAACAGGGAACACAAATATAGAACAGGCTTGCGATTAGGAGTTGTGTAAAGATTGCCCTGTTGTGTAAAGATTTGCCTTGTTGTGCAGAGCTGTTCTCTGGTTTGTACAGATCTTCGCTATTGCGTAATGTGTTCCCTGTTGTGTAAAGCTCTCCGTGTTTTGTAAATTGCACCCTGCTGTGTAACGTGGTCCCTGTTTCTGTAAAGGTATTCCCTTTTGTGAAAATGTGTTCAAATCCTATCTGTCTGTCAATTAGAACTGAATGAAAAGATCAGCATGAACAAAATGGTGAAGAAGTGACATATTACTGAACAAAACCGCTCTGCCTGCACGGTTTACTGCTGTTGATGAAGCGACGAAATTTATGAATGCCGCAAAATCTGACAGCGGTGGGATTCGAACCCACGCCCCCGCAGAGACTGGAGCTTAATCCAGCGCCTTAGACCGCTCGGCCACGCTACCACATGGACCAACCTGCCTTCTGAAACTAGTGACTGGTGGTTGAAATGTGGCTTGGTCTTGTTTAATATCAGGGGAAAAAAGGAAACTAAATTAGTGGACGGCAAACTCTCTTCTGATGCAACCCTCTAGATCAAAAGAAGCTACGTGTTCACAGGGCTTCACTAATAAATAGATGCTTGTTGGAACGCACCGATTGTAAATATAATTCATAATGTATCCCTAATTCTACAGCACGAACAAATTAGATGAGCTGGTCATTATCACATTGCTGCGCTGTGGGAGATGCTGTGCGCAAATTGGCTGCGGCGTTTCCAACATTACAACAGTAACTACACTTCAAAATACTTCAATCGTTGTAAAGCGCTCTGGGACGTGCTTAGGTGGAGAAAGGCGCAAAGGCAATACAACTTTGAGCAGAGCGTGCGAGCCTGAGGGGAAACAGTGCAAGAGGACAACAAAATAAATCGGGAGAACCGGCGGCAGACAGTCAGTGAGAGCGGAGAGAGCGAGCCTGAGGGAAGAAAGATAATCATTTCCACATGGAAATATTGGAAAATTTTGCCAATTGTGGCAATAAAATTCTGAGCATAGCGGCACATTTTGATCTTCCTTCTAACGCTCTCTCCGCTGAACTATTCCTGCCGCATTGCGCCTTAAATTTAGCATAATTATAAGGGGAGAGAAAAATAGGTAATACTTGCCCTCCTAATCACAAGCCTGTTCTATAATTGTGTTCCCTGTTGTTTCAAGATGTTCCCTGTTGTGTAATGGTTTCCCCTGCTGTGTAAATGCGTTCCCTGTGACCACGTGAGAGGGTTTCACTGTGGCCAAGACCACCATCTGGTGGTGGAGAGCCGGCGCTGCAGGAATGGGTTGAAAGAAAGGGGAAAGCCAAGGCTGCTGCGTCTTTGCAGCATTAGCAGCTTATGCTGGTGCGAATAAAAATAACTTGAAAGTTGTGCTGCAGGTTTCTGAGTTTATTGCAAGCAGGAAGTTGGTGCAAGTAAAGTGTAAAAATAAGTGCGATGTGATTGTGGGCAGCAACAGATGTTTTTATTGTTTGTGAAAATAAGAATGCGCATAGCAGAGGATGGTTTCCATCCATCGACCTCTGGGTTATGGGCCCAGCACGCTTCCGCTGCGCCACTCTGCTGCCGGCTGGTGATGAGCTCTCGACGGCCCTCACTGCTGTGTGTTAGCCAGACAAATTTCAGCATCCAGCGATAGCATGGCCCTCAAATATCCCAGAGTTTTGGACACCCGTGTTGGGAGACTCGTCCTGGCGACACAATGTCACATGAACACTCAGTATTACACCACCCACAATGGGACAGACACAGAATGACACACAGAAAACCAGCAAGCCTCTTTCAGGCCACACAAAGGGAGGGACAGAGAAAGACACTGAGGAAACCAGAGAGAGAGAGATAAACAGACTGAATAACACGAGGGAGAGACAGAGACTGAGGGAAAGACAGAGACAGCGAGAGACACAGAGAGTGTGATAGACAGACAGAGAGAGACTTGCATGAAATTGCTTCCAGCTGTGTAAAGATGTTCCCTGTTGTGTAAAGATTTGCCCTGTTGTGTAAAGATTTGCCTTGTTGTGAAGAGCTGTTCTCTGGTTGGTACAGATCTTCGCTATTGCGTAATGTGTTCCCTGTTGTGTAAAGCTTCTCCGTGTTTTGTAAATTGCACCCTGCTGTGTAACGGTGTTCCCTGTTCTGTAAAGGTGTTCCCTTTTGTGAAAATGTGTTCAAATCGTATCTGTCTGTCAATTAGAACTGAATGAAAAGATCAGCATGAACAAAATGGTGAAGAAGTGACATATTACTGAACAAAACCGCTCTGCCTGCACGGTTTACTGCTGTTGATGAAGCGACGAAATTTATGAATGCCGCAATATCTGACAGCGGTGGGATTCGAACCCACGCCCCCGCAGAGACTGGAGCCTTAATCCAGCGCCTTAGACCGCTCGGCCACGCTACCACATGGACCAACCTGCCTTCTGAAACTAGTGACTGGTGGTTGAAATGTGGCTTGGTCTTGTTTAATATCAGGGGAAAAAAGGAAACTAAATTAGTGGACGGCAAACTCTCTTCTGATGCAACCCTCTAGATCAAAAGAAGCTACGTGTTCACAGGGCTTCACTAATAAATAGATGCTTGTTGGAACGCACCGATTGTAAATATAATTCATAATGTATCCCTAATTCTACAGCACGAACAAATTAGATGAGCTGGTCATTATCACATTGCTGCGCTGTGGGAGATGCTGTGCGCAAATTGGCTGCGGCGTTTCCAACATTACAACAGTAACTACACTTCAAAATACTTCAATCGTTGTAAAGCGCTCTGGGACGTGCTTAGGTGGAGAAAGGCGCAAAGGCAATACAACTTTGAGCAGAGCGTGCGAGCCTGAGGGGAAACAGTGCAAGAGGACAACAAAATAAATCGGGAGAACCGGCGGCAGACAGTCAGTGAGAGCGGAGAGAGCGAGCCTGAGGGAAGAAAGATAATCATTTCCACATGGAAATATTGGAAAATTTTGCCAATTGTGGCAATAAAATTCTGAGCATAGCCGGCACATTTTGATCTTCCTTCTAACGCTCTCTCCGCTGAACTATTCCTGCCGCATTGCGCCTTAAATTTAGCATAATTATAAGGGGAGAGAAAAATAGGTAATACTTGCCCTCCTAATCACAAGCCTGTTCTATAATTGTGTTCCCTGTTGTTTAAAGATGTTCCCTGTTGTGTAATGGTTTCCCCTGCTGTGTAAATGCATTCCCTGTGACCACGTGAGAGGGTTTCACTGTGGCCAAGACCACCATCTGGTGGTGGAGAGCCGGCGCTGCAGGAATGGGTTGAAAGAAAGGGGAAAGCCAAGGCTGCTGCGTCTTTGCAGCATTAGCAGCTTATGCTGGTGCGAATAAAAATAACTTGAAAGTTGTGCTGCAGGTTTCTGAGTTTATTGCAAGCAGGAAGTTGGTGTAAGTAAAGTGTAAAAATAAGTGCGATGTGATTGTGGGCAGCAACAGATGTTTTTATTGTTTGTGAAAATAAGAATGCGCATAGCAGAGGATGGTTTCCATCCATCGACCTCTGGGTTATGGGCCCAGCACGCTTCCGCTGCGCCACTCTGCTGCCGGCTGGTGATGAGCTCTCGACGGCCCTCACTGCTGTGTGTTAGCCAGACAAATTTCAGCATCCAGCGATAGCATGGCCCTCAAATATCCCAGAGTTTTGGACACCCGTGTTGGGAGACTCGTCCTGGCGACACAATGTCACATGAACACTCAGTATTACACCACCCACAATGGGACAGACACAGAATGACACACAGAAAACCAGCAAGCCTCTTTCAGGCCACACAAAGGGAGGGACAGAGAAAGACACTGAGGAAACCAGAGAGAGAGAGATAAACAGACTGAATAACACGAGGGAGAGACAGAGACTGAGGGAAAGACAGAGACAGCGAGAGACACAGAGAGTGTGATAGACAGACAGAGAGAGACTTGCATGAAATTGCTTCCAGCTGTGTAAAGATGTTCCCTGTTGTGTAAAGATTTGCCCTGTTGTGTAAAGATTTGCCTTGTTGTGAAGAGCTGTTCTCTGGTTTGTACAGATCTTCGCTATTGCGTAATGTGTTCCCTGTTGTGTAAAGCTTCTCCGTGTTTTGTAAATTGCACCCTGCTGTGTAACGGTGTTCCCTGTTCTGTAAAGGTGTTCCCTTTTGTGAAAATGTGTTCAAATCGTATCTGTCTGTCAATTAGAACTGAATGAAAAGATTAGCATGAACAAAATGGTGAAGAAGTGACATATTACTGAACAAAACCGCTCTGCCTGCACGGTTTACTGCTGTTGATGAAGCGACGAAATTTATGAATGCCGCAATATCTGACAGCGGTGGGATTCGAACCCACGCCCCCGCAGAGACTGGAGCCTTAATCCAGCGCCTTAGACCGCTCGGCCACGCTACCACATGGACCAACCTGCCTTCTGAAACTAGTGACTGGTGGTTGAAATGTGGCTTGGTCTTGTTTAATATCAGGGGAAAAAAGGAAACTAAATTAGTGGACGGCAAACTCTCTTCTGATGCAACCCTCTAGATCAAAAGAAGCTACGTGTTCACAGGGCTTCACTAATAAATAGATGCTTGTTGGAACGCACCGATTGTAAATATAATTCATAATGTATCCCTAATTCTACAGCACGAACAAATTAGATGAGCTGGTCATTATCACATTGCTGCGCTGTGGGAGATGCTGTGCGCAAATTGGCTGCGGCGTTTCCAACATTACAACAGTAACTACACTTCAAAATACTTCAATCGTTGTAAAGCGCTCTGGGACGTGCTTAGGTGGAGAAAGGCGCAAAGGCAATACAACTTTGAGCAGAGCGTGCGAGCCTGAGGGGAAACAGTGCAAGAGGACAACAAAATAAATCGGGAGAACCGGCGGCAGACAGTCAGTGAGAGCGGAGAGAGCGAGCCTGAGGGAAGAAAGATAATCATTTCCACATGGAAATATTGGAAAATTTTGCCAATTGTGGCAATAAAATTCTGAGCATAGCCGGCACATTTTGATCTTCCTTCTAACGCTCTCTCCGCTGAACTATTCCTGCCGCATTGCGCCTTAAATTTAGCATAATTATAAGGGGAGAGAAAAATAGGTAATACTTGCCCTCCTAATCACAAGCCTGTTCTATAATTGTGTTCCCTGTTGTTTAAAGATGTTCCCTGTTGTGTAATGGTTTCCCCTGCTGTGTAAATGCATTCCCTGTGACCACGTGAGAGGGTTTCACTGTGGCCAAGACCACCATCTGGTGGTGGAGAGCCGGCGCTGCAGGAATGGGTTGAAAGAAAGGGGAAAGCCAAGGCTGCTGCGTCTTTGCAGCATTAGCAGCTTATGCTGGTGCGAATAAAAATAACTTGAAAGTTGTGCTGCAGGTTTCTGAGTTTATTGCAAGCAGGAAGTTGGTGTAAGTAAAGTGTAAAAATAAGTGCGATGTGATTGTGGGCAGCAACAGATGTTTTTATTGTTTGTGAAAATAAGAATGCGCATAGCAGAGGATGGTTTCCATCCATCGACCTCTGGGTTATGGGCCCAGCACGCTTCCGCTGCGCCACTCTGCTGCCGGCTGGTGATGAGCTCTCGACGGCCCTCACTGCTGTGTGTTAGCCAGACAAATTTCAGCATCCAGCGATAGCATGGCCCTCAAATATCCCAGAGTTTTGGACACCCGTGTTGGGAGACTCGTCCTGGCGACACAATGTCACATGAACACTCAGTATTACACCACCCACAATGGGACAGACACAGAATGACACACAGAAAACCAGCAAGCCTCTTTCAGGCCACACAAAGGGAGGGACAGAGAAAGACACTGAGGAAACCAGAGAGAGAGAGATAAACAGACTGAATAACACGAGGGAGAGACAGAGACTGAGGGAAAGACAGAGACAGCGAGAGACACAGAGTGTGTGATAGACAGACAGAGAGAGACTTGCATGAAATTGCTTCCAGCTGTGTAAAGATGTTCCCTGTTGTGTAAAGATGTTCCCTGTTGTGTAAAGATTTGCCTTGTTGTGAAGAGCTGTTCTCTGGTTGGTACAGATCTTCGCTATTGCGTAATGTGTTCCCTGTTGTGTAAAGCTTCTCCGTGTTTTGTAAATTGCACCCTGCTGTGTAACGGTGTTCCCTGTTCTGTAAAGGTGTTCCCTTTTGTGAAAATGTGTTCAAATCGTATCTGTCTGTCAATTAGAACTGAATGAAAAGATCAGCATGAACAAAATGGTGAAGAAGTGACATATTACTGAACAAAACCGCTCTGCCTGCACGGTTTACTGCTGTTGATGAAGCGACGAAATTTATGAATGCCGCAATATCTGACAGCGGTGGGATTCGAACCCACGCCCCCGCAGAGACTGGAGCCTTAATCCAGCGCCTTAGACCGCTCGGCCACGCTACCACATGGACCAACCTGCCTTCTGAAACTAGTGACTGGTGGTTGAAATGTGGCTTGGTCTTGTTTAATATCAGGGGAAAAAAGGAAACTAAATTAGTGGACGGCAAACTCTCTTCTGATGCAACCCTCTAGATCAAAAGAAGCTACGTGTTCACAGGGCTTCACTAATAAATAGATGCTTGTTGGAACGCACCGATTGTAAATATAATTCATAATGTATCCCTAATTCTACAGCACGAACAAATTAGATGAGCTGGTCATTATCACATTGCTGCGCTGTGGGAGATGCTGTGCGCAAATTGGCTGCGGCGTTTCCAACATTACAACAGTAACTACACTTCAAAATACTTCAATCGTTGTAAAGCGCTCTGGGACGTGCTTAGGTGGAGAAAGGCGCAAAGGCAATACAACTTTGAGCAGAGCGTGCGAGCCTGAGGGGAAACAGTGCAAGAGGACAACAAAATAAATCGGGAGAACCGGCGGCAGACAGTCAGTGAGAGCGGAGAGAGCGAGCCTGAGGGAAGAAAGATAATCATTTCCACATGGAAATATTGGAAAATTTTGCCAATTGTGGCAATAAAATTCTGAGCATAGCCGGCACATTGTGATCTTCCTTCTAACGCTCTCTCCGCTGAACTATTCCTGCCGCATTGCGCCTTAAATTTAGCATAATTATAAGGGGAGAGAAAAATAGGTAATACTTGCCCTCCTAATCACAAGCCTGTTCTATAATTGTGTTCCCTGTTGTTTAAAGATGTTCCCTGTTGTGTAATGGTTTCCCCTGCTGTGTAAATGCATTCCCTGTGACCACGTGAGAGGGTTTCACTGTGGCCAAGACCACCATCTGGTGGTGGAGAGCCGGCGCTGCAGGAATGGGTTGAAAGAAAGGGGAAAGCCAAGGCTGCTGCGTCTTTGCAGCATTAGCAGCTTATGCTGGTGCGAATAAAAATAACTTGAAAGTTGTGCTGCAGGTTTCTGAGTTTATTGCAAGCAGGAAGTTGGTGTAAGTAAAGTGTAAAAATAAGTGCGATGTGATTGTGGGCAGCAACAGATGTTTTTATTGTTTGTGAAAATAAGAATGCGCATAGCAGAGGATGGTTTCCATCCATCGACCTCTGGGTTATGGGCCCAGCACGCTTCCGCTGCGCCACTCTGCTGCCGGCTGGTGATGAGCTCTCGACGGCCCTCACTGCTGTGTGTTAGCCAGACAAATTTCAGCATCCAGCGATAGCATGGCCCTCAAATATCCCAGAGTTTTGGACACCCGTGTTGGGAGACTCGTCCTGGCGACACAATGTCACATGAACACTCAGTATTACACCACCCACAATGGGACAGACACAGAATGACACACAGAAAACCAGCAAGCCTCTTTCAGGCCACACAAAGGGAGGGACAGAGAAAGACACTGAGGAAACCAGAGAGAGAGAGATAAACAGACTGAATAACACGAGGGAGAGACAGAGACTGAGGGAAAGACAGAGACAGCGAGAGACACAGAGAGTGTGATAGACAGACAGAGAGAGACTTGCATGAAATTGCTTCCAGCTGTGTAAAGATGTTCCCTGTTGTGTAAAGATTTGCCCTGTTGTGTAAAGATTTGCCTTGTTGTGAAGAGCTGTTCTCTGGTTGGTACAGATCTTCGCTATTGCGTAATGTGTTCCCTGTTGTGTAAAGCTTCTCCGTGTTTTGTAAATTGCACCCTGCTGTGTAACGGTGTTCCCTGTTCTGTAAAGGTGTTCCCTTTTGTGAAAATGTGTTCAAATCGTATCTGTCTGTCAATTAGAACTGAATGAAAAGATTAGCATGAACAAAATGGCGAAGAAGTGACATATTACTGAACAAAAACGCTCTACCTGCACGGTTTACTGCTGTTGATGAAGCGACGAAATTTATGAATGCCGCAATATCTGGCAGCGGTGGGATTCGAACCCACGCCCCCGCAGAGACTGGAGCCTTAATCCAGCGCCTTAGACCGCTCGGCCACGCTACCACATGGACCAACCTGCCTTCTGAAACTAGTGACTGGTGGTTGAAATGTGGCTTGGTCTTGTTTAATATCAGGGGAAAAAAGGAAACTAAATTAGTGGACGGCAAACTCTCTTCTGATGCAACCCTCTAGATCAAAAGAAGCTACGTGTTCACAGGGCTTCACTAATAAATAGATGCTTGTTGGAACGCACCGATTGTAAATATAATTCATAATGTATCCCTAATTCTACAGCACGAACAAATTAGATGAGCTGGTCATTATCACATTGCTGCGCTGTGGGAGATGCTGTGCGCAAATTGGCTGCGGCGTTTCCAACATTACAACAGTAACTACACTTCAAAATACTTCAATCGTTGTAAAGCGCTCTGGGACGTGCTTAGGTGGAGAAAGGCGCAAAGGCAATACAACTTTGAGCAGAGCGTGCGAGCCTGAGGGGAAACAGTGCAAGAGGACAACAAAATAAATCGGGAGAACCGGCGGCAGACAGTCAGTGAGAGCGGAGAGAGCGAGCCTGAGGGAAGAAAGATAATCATTTCCACATGGAAATATTGGAAAATTTTGCCAATTGTGGCAATAAAATTCTGAGCATAGCCGGCACATTTTGATCTTCCTTCTAACGCTCTCTCCGCTGAACTATTCCTGCCGCATTGCGCCTTAAATTTAGCATAATTATAAGGGGAGAGAAAAATAGGTAATACTTGCCCTCCTAATCACAAGCCTGTTCTATAATTGTGTTCCCTGTTGTTTAAAGATGTTCCCTGTTGTGTAATGGTTTCCCCTGCTGTGTAAATGCATTCCCTGTGACCACGTGAGAGGGTTTCACTGTGGCCAAGACCACCATCTGGTGGTGGAGAGCCGGCGCTGCAGGAATGGGTTGAAAGAAAGGGGAAAGCCAAGGCTGCTGCGTCTTTGCAGCATTAGCAGCTTATGCTGGTGCGAATAAAAATAACTTGAAAGTTGTGCTGCAGGTTTCTGAGTTTATTGCAAGCAGGAAGTTGGTGTAAGTAAAGTGTAAAAATAAGTGCGATGTGATTGTGGGCAGCAACAGATGTTTTTATTGTTTGTGAAAATAAGAATGCGCATAGCAGAGGATGGTTTCCATCCATCGACCTCTGGGTTATGGGCCCAGCACGCTTCCGCTGCGCCACTCTGCTGCCGGCTGGTGATGAGCTCTCGACGGCCCTCACTGCTGTGTGTTAGCCAGACAAATTTCAGCATCCAGCGATAGCATGGCCCTCAAATATCCCAGAGTTTTGGACACCCGTGTTGGGAGACTCGTCCTGGCGACACAATGTCACATGAACACTCAGTATTACACCACCCACAATGGGACAGACACAGAATGACACACAGAAAACCAGCAAGCCTCTTTCAGGCCACACAAAGGGAGGGACAGAGAAAGACACTGAGGAAACCAGAGAGAGAGAGATAAACAGACTGAATAACACGAGGGAGAGACAGAGACTGAGGGAAAGACAGAGACAGCGAGAGACACAGAGAGTGTGATAGACAGACAGAGAGAGACTTGCATGAAATTGCTTCCAGCTGTGTAAAGATGTTCCCTGTTGTGTAAAGATTTGCCCTGTTGTGTAAAGATTTGCCTTGTTGTGCAGAGCTGTTCTCTGGTTTGTACAGATCTTCGCTATTGCGTAATGTGTTCCCTGTTGTGTAAAGCTTCTCCGTGTTTTGTAAATTGCACCCTGCTGTGTAACGGTGTTCCCTGTTCTGTAAAGGTGTTCCCTTTTGTGAAAATGTGTTCAAATCGTATCTGTCTGTCAATTAGAACTGAATGAAAAGATCTAGCATGAACAAAATGGTGAAGAAGTGACATATTACTGAACAAAACCGCTCTGCCTGCACGGTTTACTGCTGTTGATGAAGCGACGAAATTTATGAATGCCGCAATATCTGGCAGCGGTGGGATTCGAACCCACGCCCCCGCAGAGACTGGAGCCTTAATCCAGCGCCTTAGACCGCTCGGCCACGCTACCACATGGACCAACCTGCCTTCTGAAACTAGTGACTGGTGGTTGAAATGTGGCTTGGTCTTGTTTAATATCAGGGGAAAAAAGGAAACTAAATTAGTGGACGGCAAACTCTCTTCTGATGCAACCCTCTAGATCAAAAGAAGCTACGTGTTCACAGGGCTTCACTAATAAATAGATGCTTGTTGGAACGCACCGATTGTAAATATAATTCATAATGTATCCCTAATTCTACAGCACGAACAAATTAGATGAGCTGGTCATTATCACATTGCTGCGCTGTGGGAGATGCTGTGCGCAAATTGGCTGCGGCGTTTCCAACATTACAACAGTAACTACACTTCAAAATACTTCAATCGTTGTAAAGCGCTCTGGGACGTGCTTAGGTGGAGAAAGGCGCAAAGGCAATACAACTTTGAGCAGAGCGTGCGAGCCTGAGGGGAAACAGTGCAAGAGGACAACAAAATAAATCGGGAGAACCGGCGGCAGACAGTCAGTGAGAGCGGAGAGAGCGAGCCTGAGGGAAGAAAGATAATCATTTCCACATGGAAATATTGGAAAATTTTGCCAATTGTGGCAATAAAATTCTGAGCATAGCCGGCACATTTTGATCTTCCTTCTAACGCTCTCTCCGCTGAACTATTCCTGCCGCATTGCGCCTTAAATTTAGCATAATTATAAGGGGAGAGAAAAATAGGTAATACTTGCCCTCCTAATCACAAGCCTGTTCTATAATTGTGTTCCCTGTTGTTTAAAGATGTTCCCTGTTGTGTAATGGTTTCCCCTGCTGTGTAAATGCATTCCCTGTGACCACGTGAGAGGGTTTCACTGTGGCCAAGACCACCATCTGGTGGTGGAGAGCCGGCGCTGCAGGAATGGGTTGAAAGAAAGGGGAAAGCCAAGGCTGCTGCGTCTTTGCAGCATTAGCAGCTTATGCTGGTGCGAATAAAAATAACTTGAAAGTTGTGCTGCAGGTTTCTGAGTTTATTGCAAGCAGGAAGTTGGTGTAAGTAAAGTGTAAAAATAAGTGCGATGTGATTGTGGGCAGCAACAGATGTTTTTATTGTTTGTGAAAATAAGAATGCGCATAGCAGAGGATGGTTTCCATCCATCGACCTCTGGGTTATGGGCCCAGCACGCTTCCGCTGCGCCACTCTGCTGCCGGCTGGTGATGAGCTCTCGACGGCCCTCACTGCTGTGTGTTAGCCAGACAAATTTCAGCATCCAGCGATAGCATGGCCCTCAAATATCCCAGAGTTTTGGACACCCGTGTTGGGAGACTCGTCCTGGCGACACAATGTCACATGAACACTCAGTATTACACCACCCACAATGGGACAGACACAGAATGACACACAGAAAACCAGCAAGCCTCTTTCAGGCCACACAAAGGGAGGGACAGAGAAAGACACTGAGGAAACCAGAGAGAGAGAGAGATAAACATACTGAATAACACGAGGGAGAGACAGAGACTGAGGGAAAGACAGAGACAGCGAGAGACACAGAGAGTGTGATAGACAGACAGAGAGAGACTTGCATGAAATTGCTTCCAGCTGTGTAAAGATGTTCCCTGTTGTGTAAAGATTTGCCCTGTTGTGTAAAGATTTGCCTTGTTGTGCAGAGCTGTTCTCTGGTTTGTACAGATCTTCGCTATTGCGTAATGTGTTCCCTGTTGTGTAAAGCTTCTCCGTGTTTTGTAAATTGCACCCTGCTGTGTAACGGTGTTCCCTGTTCTGTAAAGGTGTTCCCTTTTGTGAAAATGTGTTCAAATCGTATCTGTCTGTCAATTAGAACTGAATGAAAAGATTAGCATGAACAAAATGGTGAAGAAGTGACATATTACTGAACAAAACCGCTCTGCCTGCACGGTTTACTGCTGTTGATGAAGCGACGAAATTTATGAATGCCGCAATATCTGGCAGCGGTGGGATTCGAACCCACGCCCCCGCAGAGACTGGAGCCTTAATCCAGCGCCTTAGACCGCTCGGCCACGCTACCACATGGACCAACCTGCCTTCTGAAACTAGTGACTGGTGGTTGAAATGTGGCTTGGTCTTGTTTAATATCAGGGGAAAAAAGGAAACTAAATTAGTGGACGGCAAACTCTCTTCTGATGCAACCCTCTAGATCAAAAGAAGCTACGTGTTCACAGGGCTTCACTAATAAATAGATGCTTGTTGGAACGCACCGATTGTAAATATAATTCATAATGTATCCCTAATTCTACAGCACGAACAAATTAGATGAGCTGGTCATTATCACATTGCTGCGCTGTGGGAGATGCTGTGCGCAAATTGGCTGCGGCGTTTCCAACATTACAACAGTAACTACACTTCAAAATACTTCAATCGTTGTAAAGCGCTCTGGGACGTGCTTAGGTGGAGAAAGGCGCAAAGGCAATACAACTTTGAGCAGAGCGTGCGAGCCTGAGGGGAAACAGTGCAAGAGGACAACAAAATAAATCGGGAGAACCGGCGGCAGACAGTCAGTGAGAGCGGAGAGAGCGAGCCTGAGGGAAGAAAGATAATCATTTCCACATGGAAATATTGGAAAATTTTGCCAATTGTGGCAATAAAATTCTGAGCATAGCCGGCACATTTTGATCTTCCTTCTAACGCTCTCTCCGCTGAACTATTCCTGCCGCATTGCGCCTTAAATTTAGCATAATTATAAGGGGAGAGAAAAATAGGTAATACTTGCCCTCCTAATCACAAGCCTGTTCTATAATTGTGTTCCCTGTTGTTTAAAGATGTTCCCTGTTGTGTAATGGTTTCCCCTGCTGTGTAAATGCATTCCCTGTGACCACGTGAGAGGGTTTCACTGTGGCCAAGACCACCATCTGGTGGTGGAGAGCCGGCGCTGCAGGAATGGGTTGAAAGAAAGGGGAAAGCCAAGGCTGCTGCGTCTTTGCAGCATTAGCAGCTTATGCTGGTGCGAATAAAAATAACTTGAAAGTTGTGCTGCAGGTTTCTGAGTTTATTGCAAGCAGGAAGTTGGTGCAAGTAAAGTGTAAAAATAAGTGCGATGTGATTGTGGGCAGCAACAGATGTTTTTATTGTTTGTGAAAATAAGAATGCGCATAGCAGAGGATGGTTTCCATCCATCGACCTCTGGGTTATGGGCCCAGCACGCTTCCGCTGCGCCACTCTGCTGCCGGCTGGTGATGAGCTCTCGACGGCCCTCACTGCTGTGTGTTAGCCAGACAAATTTCAGCATCCAGCGATAGCATGGCCCTCAAATATCCCAGAGTTTTGGACACCCGTGTTGGGAGACTCGTCCTGGCGACACAATGTCACATGAACACTCAGTATTACACCACCCACAATGGGACAGACACAGAATGACACACAGAAAACCAGCAAGCCTCTTTCAGGCCACACAAAGGGAGGGACAGAGAAAGACACTGAGGAAACCAGAGAGAGAGAGAGATAAACATACTGAATAACACGAGGGAGAGACAGAGACTGAGGGAAAGACAGAGACAGCGAGAGACACAGAGAGTGTGATAGACAGACAGAGAGAGACTTGCATGAAATTGCTTCCAGCTGTGTAAAGATGTTCCCTGTTGTGTAAAGATTTGCCCTGTTGTGTAAAGATTTGCCTTGTTGTGCAGAGCTGTTCTCTGGTTTGTACAGATCTTCGCTATTGCGTAATGTGTTCCCTGTTGTGTAAAGCTTCTCCGTGTTTTGTAAATTGCACCCTGCTGTGTAACGGTGTTCCCTGTTCTGTAAAGGTGTTCCCTTTTGTGAAAATGTGTTCAAATCGTATCTGTCTGTCAATTAGAACTGAATGAAAAGATTAGCATGAACAAAATGGTGAAGAAGTGACATATTACTGAACAAAACCGCTCTGCCTGCACGGTTTACTGCTGTTGATGAAGCGACGAAATTTATGAATGCCGCAATATCTGGCAGCGGTGGGATTCGAACCCACGCCCCCGCAGAGACTGGAGCCTTAATCCAGCGCCTTAGACCGCTCGGCCACGCTACCACATGGACCAACCTGCCTTCTGAAACTAGTGACTGGTGGTTGAAATGTGGCTTGGTCTTGTTTAATATCAGGGGAAAAAAGGAAACTAAATTAGTGGACGGCAAACTCTCTTCTGATGCAACCCTCTAGATCAAAAGAAGCTACGTGTTCACAGGGCTTCACTAATAAATAGATGCTTGTTGGAACGCACCGATTGTAAATATAATTCATAATGTATCCCTAATTCTACAGCACGAACAAATTAGATGAGCTGGTCATTATCACATTGCTGCGCTGTGGGAGATGCTGTGCGCAAATTGGCTGCGGCGTTTCCAACATTACAACAGTAACTACACTTCAAAATACTTCAATCGTTGTAAAGCGCTCTGGGACGTGCTTAGGTGGAGAAAGGCGCAAAGGCAATACAACTTTGAGCAGAGCGTGCGAGCCTGAGGGGAAACAGTGCAAGAGGACAACAAAATAAATCGGGAGAACCGGCGGCAGACAGTCAGTGAGAGCGGAGAGAGCGAGCCTGAGGGAAGAAAGATAATCATTTCCACATGGAAATATTGGAAAATTTTGCCAATTGTGGCAATAAAATTCTGAGCATAGCCGGCACATTTTGATCTTCCTTCTAACGCTCTCTCCGCTGAACTATTCCTGCCGCATTGCGCCTTAAATTTAGCATAATTATAAGGGGAGAGAAAAATAGGTAATACTTGCCCTCCTAATCACAAGCCTGTTCTATAATTGTGTTCCCTGTTGTTTAAAGATGTTCCCTGTTGTGTAATGGTTTCCCCTGCTGTGTAAATGCATTCCCTGTGACCACGTGAGAGGGTTTCACTGTGGCCAAGACCACCATCTGGTGGTGGAGAGCCGGCGCTGCAGGAATGGGTTGAAAGAAAGGGGAAAGCCAAGGCTGCTGCGTCTTTGCAGCATTAGCAGCTTATGCTGGTGCGAATAAAAATAACTTGAAAGTTGTGCTGCAGGTTTCTGAGTTTATTGCAAGCAGGAAGTTGGTGCAAGTAAAGTGTAAAAATAAGTGCGATGTGATTGTGGGCAGCAACAGATGTTTTTATTGTTTGTGAAAATAAGAATGCGCATAGCAGAGGATGGTTTCCATCCATCGACCTCTGGGTTATGGGCCCAGCACGCTTCCGCTGCGCCACTCTGCTGCCGGCTGGTGATGAGCTCTCGACGGCCCTCACTGCTGTGTGTTAGCCAGACAAATTTCAGCATCCAGCGATAGCATGGCCCTCAAATATCCCAGAGTTTTGGACACCCGTGTTGGGAGACTCGTCCTGGCGACACAATGTCACATGAACACTCAGTATTACACCACCCACAATGGGACAGACACAGAATGACACACAGAAAACCAGCAAGCCTCTTTCAGGCCACACAAAGGGAGGGACAGAGAAAAACACTGAGGAAACCAGAGAGAGAGAGATAAACAGACTGAATAACACGAGGGAGAGACAGAGACTGAGGGAAAGACAGAGACAGCGAGAGACACAGAGAGTGTGATAGACAGACAGAGAGAGACTTGCATGAAATTGCTTCCAGCTGTGTAAAGATGTTCCCTGTTGTGTAAAGATTTGCCCTGTTGTGTAAAGATTTGCCTTGTTGTGAAGAGCTGTTCTCTGGTTTGTACAGATCTTCGCTATTGCGTAATGTGTTCCCTGTTGTGTAAAGCTTCTCCGTGTTTTGTAAATTGCACCCTGCTGTGTAACGGTGTTCCCTGTTCTGTAAAGGTATTCCCTTTTGTGAAAATGTGTTCAAATCGTATCTGTCTGTCAATTAGAACTGAATGAAAAGATGAGCATGAACAAAATGGTGAAGAAGTGACATATTACTGAACAAAACCGCTCTGCCTGCACGGTTTACTGCTGTTGATGAAGCGACGAAATTTATGAATGCCGCAATATCTGACAGCGGTGGGATTCGAACCCACGCCCCCGCAGAGACTGGAGCCTTAATCCAGCGCCTTAGACCGCTCGGCCACGCTACCACATGGACCAACCTGCCTTCTGAAACTAGTGACTGGTGGTTGAAATGTGGCTTGGTCTTGTTTAATATCAGGGGAAAAAAGGAAACTAAATTAGTGGACGGCAAACTCTCTTCTGATGCAACCCTCTAGATCAAAAGAAGCTACGTGTTCACAGGGCTTCACTAATAAATAGATGCTTGTTGGAACGCACCGATTGTAAATATAATTCATAATGTATCCCTAATTCTACAGCACGAACAAATTAGATGAGCTGGTCATTATCACATTGCTGCGCTGTGGGAGATGCTGTGCGCAAATTGGCTGCGGCGTTTCCAACATTACAACAGTAACTACACTTCAAAATACTTCAATCGTTGTAAAGCGCTCTGGGACGTGCTTAGGTGGAGAAAGGCGCAAAGGCAATACAACTTTGAGCAGAGCGTGCGAGCCTGAGGGGAAACAGTGCAAGAGGACAACAAAATAAATCGGGAGAACCGGCGGCAGACAGTCAGTGAGAGCGGAGAGAGCGAGCCTGAGGGAAGAAAGATAATCATTTCCACATGGAAATATTGGAAAATTTTGCCAATTGTGGCAATAAAATTCTGAGCATAGCCGGCACATTTTGATCTTCCTTCTAACGCTCTCTCCGCTGAACTATTCCTGCCGCATTGCGCCTTAAATTTAGCATAATTATAAGGGGAGAGAAAAATAGGTAATACTTGCCCTCCTAATCACAAGCCTGTTCTATAATTGTGTTCCCTGTTGTTTAAAGATGTTCCCTGTTGTGTAATGGTTTCCCCTGCTGTGTAAATGCATTCCCTGTGACCACGTGAGAGGGTTTCACTGTGGCCAAGACCACCATCTGGTGGTGGAGAGCCGGCGCTGCAGGAATGGGTTGAAAGAAAGGGGAAAGCCAAGGCTGCTGCGTCTTTGCAGCATTAGCAGCTTATGCTGGTGCGAATAAAAATAACTTGAAAGTTGTGCTGCAGGTTTCTGAGTTTATTGCAAGCAGGAAGTTGGTGTAAGTAAAGTGTAAAAATAAGTGCGATGTGATTGTGGGCAGCAACAGATGTTTTTATTGTTTGTGAAAATAAGAATGCGCATAGCAGAGGATGGTTTCCATCCATCGACCTCTGGGTTATGGGCCCAGCACGCTTCCGCTGCGCCACTCTGCTGCCGGCTGGTGATGAGCTCTCGACGGCCCTCACTGCTGTGTGTTAGCCAGACAAATTTCAGCATCCAGCGATAGCATGGCCCTCAAATATCCCAGAGTTTTGGACACCCGTGTTGGGAGACTCGTCCTGGCGACACAATGTCACATGAACACTCAGTATTACACCACCCACAATGGGACAGACACAGAATGACACACAGAAAACCAGCAAGCCTCTTTCAGGCCACACAAAGGGAGGGACAGAGAAAGACACTGAGGAAACCAGAGAGAGAGAGATAAACAGACTGAATAACACGAGGGAGAGACAGAGACTGAGGGAAAGACAGAGACAGCGAGAGACACAGAGAGTGTGATAGACAGACAGAGAGAGACTTGCATGAAATTGCTTCCAGCTGTGTAAAGATGTTCCCTGTTGTGTAAAGATTTGCCCTGTTGTGTAAAGATTTGCCTTGTTGTGCAGAGCTGTTCTCTGGTTTGTACAGATCTTCGCTATTGCGTAATGTGTTCCCTGTTGTGTAAAGCTTCTCCGTGTTTTGTAAATTGCACCCTGCTGTGTAACGGTGTTCCCTGTTCTGTAAAGGTGTTCCCTTTTGTGAAAATGTGTTCAAATCGTATCTGTCTGTCAATTAGAACTGAATGAAAAGATTAGCATGAACAAAATGGTGAAGAAGTGACATATTACTGAACAAAACCGCTCTGCCTGCACGGTTTACTGCTGTTGATGAAGCGACGAAATTTATGAATGCCGCAATATCTGGCAGCGGTGGGATTCGAACCCACGCCCCCGCAGAGACTGGAGCCTTAATCCAGCGCCTTAGACCGCTCGGCCACGCTACCACATGGACCAACCTGCCTTCTGAAACTAGTGACTGGTGGTTGAAATGTGGCTTGGTCTTGTTTAATATCAGGGGAAAAAAGGAAACTAAATTAGTGGACGGCAAACTCTCTTCTGATGCAACCCTCTAGATCAAAAGAAGCTACGTGTTCACAGGGCTTCACTAATAAATAGATGCTTGTTGGAACGCACCGATTGTAAATATAATTCATAATGTATCCCTAATTCTACAGCACGAACAAATTAGATGAGCTGGTCATTATCACATTGCTGCGCTGTGGGAGATGCTGTGCGCAAATTGGCTGCGGCGTTTCCAACATTACAACAGTAACTACACTTCAAAATACTTCAATCGTTGTAAAGCGCTCTGGGACGTGCTTAGGTGGAGAAAGGCGCAAAGGCAATACAACTTTGAGCAGAGCGTGCGAGCCTGAGGGGAAACAGTGCAAGAGGACAACAAAATAAATCGGGAGAACCGGCGGCAGACAGTCAGTGAGAGCGGAGAGAGCGAGCCTGAGGGAAGAAAGATAATCATTTCCACATGGAAATATTGGAAAATTTTGCCAATTGTGGCAATAAAATTCTGAGCATAGCCGGCACATTTTGATCTTCCTTCTAACGCTCTCTCCGCTGAACTATTCCTGCCGCATTGCGCCTTAAATTTAGCATAATTATAAGGGGAGAGAAAAATAGGTAATACTTGCCCTCCTAATCACAAGCCTGTTCTATAATTGTGTTCCCTGTTGTTTAAAGATGTTCCCTGTTGTGTAATGGTTTCCCCTGCTGTGTAAATGCATTCCCTGTGACCACGTGAGAGGGTTTCACTGTGGCCAAGACCACCATCTGGTGGTGGAGAGCCGGCGCTGCAGGAATGGGTTGAAAGAAAGGGGAAAGCCAAGGCTGCTGCGTCTTTGCAGCATTAGCAGCTTATGCTGGTGCGAATAAAAATAACTTGAAAGTTGTGCTGCAGGTTTCTGAGTTTATTGCAAGCAGGAAGTTGGTGCAAGTAAAGTGTAAAAATAAGTGCGATGTGATTGTGGGCAGCAACAGATGTTTTTATTGTTTGTGAAAATAAGAATGCGCATAGCAGAGGATGGTTTCCATCCATCGACCTCTGGGTTATGGGCCCAGCACGCTTCCGCTGCGCCACTCTGCTGCCGGCTGGTGATGAGCTCTCGACGGCCCTCACTGCTGTGTGTTAGCCAGACAAATTTCAGCATCCAGCGATAGCATGGCCCTCAAATATCCCAGAGTTTTGGACACCCGTGTTGGGAGACTCGTCCTGGCGACACAATGTCACATGAACACTCAGTATTACACCACCCACAATGGGACAGACACAGAATGACACACAGAAAACCAGCAAGCCTCTTTCAGGCCACACAAAGGGAGGGACAGAGAAAGACACTGAGGAAACCAGAGAGAGAGAGAGATAAACATACTGAATAACACGAGGGAGAGACAGAGACTGAGGGAAAGACAGAGACAGCGAGAGACACAGAGAGTGTGATAGACAGACAGAGAGAGACTTGCATGAAATTGCTTCCAGCTGTGTAAAGATGTTCCCTGTTGTGTAAAGATTTGCCCTGTTGTGTAAAGATTTGCCTTGTTGTGCAGAGCTGTTCTCTGGTTTGTACAGATCTTCGCTATTGCGTAATGTGTTCCCTGTTGTGTAAAGCTTCTCCGTGTTTTGTAAATTGCACCCTGCTGTGTAACGGTGTTCCCTGTTCTGTAAAGGTGTTCCCTTTTGTGAAAATGTGTTCAAATCGTATCTGTCTGTCAATTAGAACTGAATGAAAAGATTAGCATGAACAAAATGGTGAAGAAGTGACATATTACTGAACAAAACCGCTCTGCCTGCACGGTTTACTGCTGTTGATGAAGCGACGAAATTTATGAATGCCGCAATATCTGGCAGCGGTGGGATTCGAACCCACGCCCCCGCAGAGACTGGAGCCTTAATCCAGCGCCTTAGACCGCTCGGCCACGCTACCACATGGACCAACCTGCCTTCTGAAACTAGTGACTGGTGGTTGAAATGTGGCTTGGTCTTGTTTAATATCAGGGGAAAAAAGGAAACTAAATTAGTGGACGGCAAACTCTCTTCTGATGCAACCCTCTAGATCAAAAGAAGCTACGTGTTCACAGGGCTTCACTAATAAATAGATGCTTGTTGGAACGCACCGATTGTAAATATAATTCATAATGTATCCCTAATTCTACAGCACGAACAAATTAGATGAGCTGGTCATTATCACATTGCTGCGCTGTGGGAGATGCTGTGCGCAAATTGGCTGCGGCGTTTCCAACATTACAACAGTAACTACACTTCAAAATACTTCAATCGTTGTAAAGCGCTCTGGGACGTGCTTAGGTGGAGAAAGGCGCAAAGGCAATACAACTTTGAGCAGAGCGTGCGAGCCTGAGGGGAAACAGTGCAAGAGGACAACAAAATAAATCGGGAGAACCGGCGGCAGACAGTCAGTGAGAGCGGAGAGAGCGAGCCTGAGGGAAGAAAGATAATCATTTCCACATGGAAATATTGGAAAATTTTGCCAATTGTGGCAATAAAATTCTGAGCATAGCCGGCACATTTTGATCTTCCTTCTAACGCTCTCTCCGCTGAACTATTCCTGCCGCATTGCGCCTTAAATTTAGCATAATTATAAGGGGAGAGAAAAATAGGTAATACTTGCCCTCCTAATCACAAGCCTGTTCTATAATTGTGTTCCCTGTTGTTTAAAGATGTTCCCTGTTGTGTAATGGTTTCCCCTGCTGTGTAAATGCATTCCCTGTGACCACGTGAGAGGGTTTCACTGTGGCCAAGACCACCATCTGGTGGTGGAGAGCCGGCGCTGCAGGAATGGGTTGAAAGAAAGGGGAAAGCCAAGGCTGCTGCGTCTTTGCAGCATTAGCAGCTTATGCTGGTGCGAATAAAAATAACTTGAAAGTTGTGCTGCAGGTTTCTGAGTTTATTGCAAGCAGGAAGTTGGTGCAAGTAAAGTGTAAAAATAAGTGCGATGTGATTGTGGGCAGCAACAGATGTTTTTATTGTTTGTGAAAATAAGAATGCGCATAGCAGAGGATGGTTTCCATCCATCGACCTCTGGGTTATGGGCCCAGCACGCTTCCGCTGCGCCACTCTGCTGCCGGCTGGTGATGAGCTCTCGACGGCCCTCACTGCTGTGTGTTAGCCAGACAAATTTCAGCATCCAGCGATAGCATGGCCCTCAAATATCCCAGAGTTTTGGACACCCGTGTTGGGAGACTCGTCCTGGCGACACAATGTCACATGAACACTCAGTATTACACCACCCACAATGGGACAGACACAGAATGACACACAGAAAACCAGCAAGCCTCTTTCAGGCCACACAAAGGGAGGGACAGAGAAAAACACTGAGGAAACCAGAGAGAGAGAGATAAACAGACTGAATAACACGAGGGAGAGACAGAGACTGAGGGAAAGACAGAGACAGCGAGAGACACAGAGAGTGTGATAGACAGACAGAGAGAGACTTGCATGAAATTGCTTCCAGCTGTGTAAAGATGTTCCCTGTTGTGTAAAGATTTGCCCTGTTGTGTAAAGATTTGCCTTGTTGTGAAGAGCTGTTCTCTGGTTTGTACAGATCTTCGCTATTGCGTAATGTGTTCCCTGTTGTGTAAAGCTTCTCCGTGTTTTGTAAATTGCACCCTGCTGTGTAACGGTGTTCCCTGTTCTGTAAAGGTATTCCCTTTTGTGAAAATGTGTTCAAATCGTATCTGTCTGTCAATTAGAACTGAATGAAAAGATGAGCATGAACAAAATGGTGAAGAAGTGACATATTACTGAACAAAACCGCTCTGCCTGCACGGTTTACTGCTGTTGATGAAGCGACGAAATTTATGAATGCCGCAATATCTGACAGCGGTGGGATTCGAACCCACGCCCCCGCAGAGACTGGAGCCTTAATCCAGCGCCTTAGACCGCTCGGCCACGCTACCACATGGACCAACCTGCCTTCTGAAACTAGTGACTGGTGGTTGAAATGTGGCTTGGTCTTGTTTAATATCAGGGGAAAAAAGGAAACTAAATTAGTGGACGGCAAACTCTCTTCTGATGCAACCCTCTAGATCAAAAGAAGCTACGTGTTCACAGGGCTTCACTAATAAATAGATGCTTGTTGGAACGCACCGATTGTAAATATAATTCATAATGTATCCCTAATTCTACAGCACGAACAAATTAGATGAGCTGGTCATTATCACATTGCTGCGCTGTGGGAGATGCTGTGCGCAAATTGGCTGCGGCGTTTCCAACATTACAACAGTAACTACACTTCAAAATACTTCAATCGTTGTAAAGCGCTCTGGGACGTGCTTAGGTGGAGAAAGGCGCAAAGGCAATACAACTTTGAGCAGAGCGTGCGAGCCTGAGGGGAAACAGTGCAAGAGGACAACAAAATAAATCGGGAGAACCGGCGGCAGACAGTCAGTGAGAGCGGAGAGAGCGAGCCTGAGGGAAGAAAGATAATCATTTCCACATGGAAATATTGGAAAATTTTGCCAATTGTGGCAATAAAATTCTGAGCATAGCCGGCACATTTTGATCTTCCTTCTAACGCTCTCTCCGCTGAACTATTCCTGCCGCATTGCGCCTTAAATTTAGCATAATTATAAGGGGAGAGAAAAATAGGTAATACTTGCCCTCCTAATCACAAGCCTGTTCTATAATTGTGTTCCCTGTTGTTTAAAGATGTTCCCTGTTGTGTAATGGTTTCCCCTGCTGTGTAAATGCATTCCCTGTGACCACGTGAGAGGGTTTCACTGTGGCCAAGACCACCATCTGGTGGTGGAGAGCCGGCGCTGCAGGAATGGGTTGAAAGAAAGGGGAAAGCCAAGGCTGCTGCGTCTTTGCAGCATTAGCAGCTTATGCTGGTGCGAATAAAAATAACTTGAAAGTTGTGCTGCAGGTTTCTGAGTTTATTGCAAGCAGGAAGTTGGTGTAAGTAAAGTGTAAAAATAAGTGCGATGTGATTGTGGGCAGCAACAGATGTTTTTATTGTTTGTGAAAATAAGAATGCGCATAGCAGAGGATGGTTTCCATCCATCGACCTCTGGGTTATGGGCCCAGCACGCTTCCGCTGCGCCACTCTGCTGCCGGCTGGTGATGAGCTCTCGACGGCCCTCACTGCTGTGTGTTAGCCAGACAAATTTCAGCATCCAGCGATAGCATGGCCCTCAAATATCCCAGAGTTTTGGACACCCGTGTTGGGAGACTCGTCCTGGCGACACAATGTCACATGAACACTCAGTATTACACCACCCACAATGGGACAGACACAGAATGACACACAGAAAACCAGCAAGCCTCTTTCAGGCCACACAAAGGGAGGGACAGAGAAAGACACTGAGGAAACCAGAGAGAGAGAGATAAACAGACTGAATAACACGAGGGAGAGACAGAGACTGAGGGAAAGACAGAGACAGCGAGAGACACAGAGAGTGTGATAGACAGACAGAGAGAGACTTGCATGAAATTGCTTCCAGCTGTGTAAAGATGTTCCCTGTTGTGTAAAGATTTGCCCTGTTGTGTAAAGATTTGCCTTGTTGTGCAGAGCTGTTCTCTGGTTTGTACAGATCTTCGCTATTGCGTAATGTGTTCCCTGTTGTGTAAAGCTTCTCCGTGTTTTGTAAATTGCACCCTGCTGTGTAACGGTGTTCCCTGTTCTGTAAAGGTATTCCCTTTTGTGAAAATGTGTTCAAATCGTATCTGTCTGTCAATTAGAACTGAATGAAAAGATCAGCATGAACAAAATGGTGAAGAAGTGACATATTACTGAACAAAACCGCTCTGCCTGCACGGTTTACTGCTGTTGATGAAGCGACGAAATTTATGAATGCCGCAAAATCTGACAGCGGTGGGATTCGAACCCACGCCCCCGCAGAGACTGGAGCCTTAATCCAGCGCCTTAGACCGCTCGGCCACGCTACCACATGGACCAACCTGCCTTCTGAAACTAGTGACTGGTGGTTGAAATGTGGCTTGGTCTTGTTTAATATCAGGGGAAAAAAGGAAACTAAATTAGTGGACGGCAAACTCTCTTCTGATGCAACCCTCTAGATCAAAAGAAGCTACGTGTTCACAGGGCTTCACTAATAAATAGATGCTTGTTGGAACGCACCGATTGTAAATATAATTCATAATGTATCCCTAATTCTACAGCACGAACAAATTAGATGAGCTGGTCATTATCACATTGCTGCGCTGTGGGAGATGCTGTGCGCAAATTGGCTGCGGCGTTTCCAACATTACAACAGTAACTACACTTCAAAATACTTCAATCGTTGTAAAGCGCTCTGGGACGTGCTTAGGTGGAGAAAGGCGCAAAGGCAATACAACTTTGAGCAGAGCGTGCGAGCCTGAGGGGAAACAGTGCAAGAGGACAACAAAATAAATCGGGAGAACCGGCGGCAGACAGTCAGTGAGAGCGGAGAGAGCGAGCCTGAGGGAAGAAAGATAATCATTTCCACATGGAAATATTGGAAAATTTTGCCAATTGTGGCAATAAAATTCTGAGCATAGCCGGCACATTTTGATCTTCCTTCTAACGCTCTCTCCGCTGAACTATTCCTGCCGCATTGCGCCTTAAATTTAGCATAATTATAAGGGCAGAGAAAAATAGGTAATACTTGCCCTCCTAATCACAAGCCTGTTCTATAATTGTGTTCCCTGTTGTTTAAAGATGTTCCCTGTTGTGTAATGGTTTCCCCTGCTGTGTAAATGCATTCCCTGTGACCACGTGAGAGGGTTTCACTGTGGCCAAGACCACCATCTGGTGGTGGAGAGCCGGCGCTGCAGGAATGGGTTGAAAGAAAGGGGAAAGCCAAGGCTGCTGCGTCTTTGCAGCATTAGCAGCTTATGCTGGTGCGAATAAAAATAACTTGAAAGTTGTGCTGCAGGTTTCTGAGTTTATTGCAAGCAGGAAGTTGGTGTAAGTAAAGTGTAAAAATAAGTGCGATGTGATTGTGGGCAGCAACAGATGTTTTTATTGTTTGCGAAAATAAGAATGCGCATAGCAGAGGATGGTTTCCATCCATCGACCTCTGGGTTATGGGCCCAGCACGCTTCCGCTGCGCCACTCTGCTGCCGGCTGGTGATGAGCTCTCGACGGCCCTCACTGCTGTGTGTTAGCCAGACAAATTTCAGCATCCAGCGATAGCATGGCCCTCAAATATCCCAGAGTTTTGGACACCCGTGTTGGGAGACTCGTCCTGGCGACACAATGTCACATGAACACTCAGTATTACACCACCCACAATGGGACAGACACAGAATGACACACAGAAAACCAGCAAGCCTCTTTCAGGCCACACAAAGGGAGGGACAGAGAAAGACACTGAGGAAACCAGAGAGAGAGAGATAAACATACTGAATAACACGAGGGAGAGACAGAGACTGAGGGAAAGACAGAGACAGCGAGAGACACAGAGAGTGTGATAGACAGACAGAGAGAGACTTGCATGAAATTGCTTCCAGCTGTGTAAAGATGTTCCCTGTTGTGTAAAGATTTGCCCTGTTGTGTAAAGATTTGCCTTGTTGTGCAGAGCTGTTCTCTGGTTTGTACAGATCTTCGCTATTGCGTAATGTGTTCCCTGTTGTGTAAAGGTTCTCCGTGTTTTGTAAATTGCACCCTGCTGTGTAACGGTGTTCCCTGTTCTGTAAAGGTATTCCCTTTTGTGAAAATGTGTTCAAATCGTATCTGTCTGTCAATTAGAACTGAATGAAAAGATTAGCATGAACAAAATGGTGAAGAAGTGACATATTACTGAACAAAACCGCTCTGCCTGCACGGTTTACTGCTGTTGATGAAGCGACGAAATTTATGAATGCCGCAATATCTGGCAGCGGTGGGATTCGAACCCACGCCCCCGCAGAGACTGCAGCCTTAATCCAGCGCCTTAGACCGCTCGGCCACGCTACCACATGGACCAACCTGCCTTCTGAAACTAGTGACTGGTGGTTGAAATGTGGCTTGGTCTTGTTTAATATCAGGGGAAAAAAGGAAACTAAATTAGTGGACGGCAAACTCTCTTCTGATGCAACCCTCTAGATCAAAAGAAGCTACGTGTTCACAGGGCTTCACTAATAAATAGATGCTTGTTGGAACGCACCGATTGTAAATATAATTCATAATGTATCCCTAATTCTACAGCACGAACAAATTAGATGAGCTGGTCATTATCACATTGCTGCGCTGTGGGAGATGCTGTGCGCAAATTGGCTGCGGCGTTTCCAACATTACAACAGTAACTACACTTCAAAATACTTCAATCGTTGTAAAGCGCTCTGGGACGTGCTTAGGTGGAGAAAGGCGCAAAGGCAATACAACTTTGAGCAGAGCGTGCGAGCCTGAGGGGAAACAGTGCAAGAGGACAACAAAATAAATCGGGAGAACCGGCGGCAGACAGTCAGTGAGAGCGGAGAGAGCGAGCCTGAGGGAAGAAAGATAATCATTTCCACATGGAAATATTGGAAAATTTTGCCAATTGTGGCAATAAAATTCTGAGCATAGCCGGCACATTTTGATCTTCCTTCTAACGCTCTCTCCGCTGAACTATTCCTGCCGCATTGCGCCTTAAATTTAGCATAATTATAAGGGGAGAGAAAAATAGGTAATACTTGCCCTCCTAATCACAAGCCTGTTCTATAATTGTGTTCCCTGTTGTTTAAAGATGTTCCCTGTTGTGTAATGGTTTCCCCTGCTGTGTAAATGCGTTCCCTGTGACCACGTGAGAGGGTTTCACTGTGGCCAAGACCACCAAGGTGGTGGAGAGGCGGCGCTGCAGGAATGGGTTGAAAGAAAGGGGAAAGCCAAGGCTGCTGTGTGTTTGCAGCATTCAGCAGCTTATGCTGGTGCGAATAAAAATAACTTGAAAGTTGTGCTGCAGGTTTCTGAGTTTATTGCAAGCAGGAAGTTGGTGTAAGTAAAGTGTAAAAATAAATGCGATGTGATTGTGGGCAGCAACAGATGATTTTATTGTTTGTGAAAATAAGAATGCGCATAGCAGAGGATGGTTTCCATCCATCGACCTCTGGGTTATGGGCCCAGCAGCATCTAATCACAAGTCCCTCAGAAGAAGGGAATGACACATCTGACCATCATCCTGAACACAGAGTCCAGCTCATCGCCTCTTTATAGAGAATGGATCTTCTCTTATCCTTGACTTCATATAACTTGCACTGTCTGGATAGGTTAGATTGAAAAAAATATTCGTGTTATATTAATCGGATTGGAGCACAGGATCAGATGGGAGGTGCGGTTCAACCGGGAAGTTTGGAAGGGCGAACGGAGAAACGGCGGAGAGATGGTGGGTGCGAGAGTGGCAGCAATGGGGGGCGCGGTCGATAGATTGTAAGAAAAAGGGAAGAAACAAAAATGTGAAAGTGGTGGACATCTGAATAAGTGAGTCAAAGCGGGTGTGGAGACGAGTGAGTGAACGGTCTGAATTCAGTTGGCTGGGTGACGATGTTTGTAGTATCCGGGTGCTGAGTTCAGGCCAATTATTGACAAGAGGAAATTCTGCAAATCATAATTGCCTATCAATAACAACTGTAGGGAAAGGTTAGCATGGACATCCGTGAACCAAATGGTGAAGAAGTAATATGATACTGAATTCTTTAAAGGCGCTCCCTGTTCTGTAACGCTAGTGTCGGGAGCGGAGAGAGCAGCAGCACAGTGAGTAGTTAAACTTACTTTCGTGGGCTTTTTACAGAGGCCAGTGTCGGGAAAGGGCCCTTGAGTATATCATTTAATTGAAGTGAAATTGGTGGGATTCGTCTCAGTTGCAGTTGACGAAAAAGTTGGCTCCAGGAGAACAATGTTGATTGGTATTACCCACAGTGATGAGACACGGGGTAATTGCCAACATTGCTACCTGGGCAAGTAACCTGATGGGGCAGATCGCCTGGCCTTTATAGAACCCATCCAATGTTCGCTCCATTGATTTTAATGGCAATAGAAATGGTGTGGGTTCTACAACGGACCGTCTGGCTCCATCAGCTGCCCAGGCAGTGAAGTTGAAAATGACCCCATACTGTTTTCAAATGATATCAGCCATTTACTACCATGCCAACCATTTTGTTCCTCAGATGCAGTTAGAGGAGGAACAACAGCTGCGGCGTGCCGAGGAGGAGCTTGATTACCTCGCACCCTTCCTCGCCCGGCTTGGACAGCCCAAAAGAATTACAAAGCAAGTAGCCCTTCTGCTCAGGAACGACTGCCTGAAGAACATGAAGCAGAGGCTGATCGATAAAGCCAATCTCATCCAAAGCCGGTTTGAGAAGGTATTGAACATCCTTCTACGCTCAGCATTATTCACTCTCGACCGCCACAATCCCACCCAGTTTTGCTTGAAAGGCAGAGTGTTCCACCAAGCTGTCCCGCAGAGTGATGGGAGGCAGGTTTGTAGCTGCATATCCCCACGTGGTGAGCTCTTGATTTCCATCATGTGAGTCCAAGGACTTTCACTTGCTGCATGGAAGCTGTGACAGCTCTGACTCTGAACGGCATTCTCTTACTTTCTTTTGCTGGAGAGCAGGAATTGAAAGGGAACACCACTGAATTTCCAGCTCAGTGATAATGGAGGGACAGAGGCATACGGAGAAGGTTACAAGTGAAAGGAAAGTAGTCTGCAAATACCCTCAGAGCCCATTAAAAGTACGATAACAACTTGCCTTTATATTAGCGCCTTTAACGTAGCAAAACTTCCCAAGGAGGGTTAGCACTAACCAAGGGTTGAAGCTGACTTTAAAGCTCACTTTTGCATTAGTTTATCAGTGTCAGGATTTCTTGATTTTATTTCTTTATTTAATTTAACTTTCTTCCCAAACCGTGCGCTAATCTGCAGCCAAAAAGGGTAGCCAACCTATGCGCAGGCGTTCGCCCCGATCTGGCGGAGACCAGGCACTTATCGTGTCGGAACTTATATGTACGAAATCATATCCTACCACCCTGTAGCGTAGTGCATTGGAGCACCAGCATACTGTGTCACAAGGCCGTGGTAATATTTTCTCTCCGTTTTCTCTGCTCCCATCCTGAAAGTGCTACCTCTTGCAAGAGTGCCATGAACATTACCCATCTCCGTGAACACTGCCCACCTCCGTGAACACTGCCCACCTCCGAGAACACAGAATCATAGAATGGTTACAGCACAGAAGGAGGCCATTCGGCCTGTCGAGCCCATGCCGGTTCTCTGCAAGAGCACTTCACCTAGTCTCACTCCCCCGCCCTTTCCCCGTAACCCTGCAAATGTTTTTCCTTCAGGTACTTATCCAATTCCCTTTTGAAAGCCGTGATTGAATCTGCCTCCACCACCCTTTCAGGCAGTGCATTCCAGATCCTAACCACTCGCTGCGTAAAAAAGTTTTTTCTCATGTTGTCTTTGGTTCTTCTGCCAATCACCTTAAATCTGTGTCCTCTGGTTCTCGACCCTTCCGCCAATGGGAACAGTTTCTCTCTATCTACTCTGTCTCGACCCCTCATGATTTTGAACACCTCTATCAAATCTCCTCTCAACCTTCTCTGCTCTAAGCAGAAGCTCCTGCAGCTCACCAACCTTACTTACTACACTTTGTGTGTTTACATACATGCACTGTAAACCTATCTTAGACCTTCTTGCATTCTCTCTTAGTCTGACCTCACCTGATACCGTATTATTTCTTACTCTAGAGCTATCTGTCTCTCCTAATCCTTTGTGCACCTTGTTTCTCCTTTACATCCTGGTGCCCAGCCCCCTTCCAAATTAGTTTAAACCCTCCCCAACAGCACTAGCAAGCGCCCCCACGAGGATATTCGTTCCGGCTCTGTTGAGGTGCAACCCGTCCGGCCTGTACAGGTCTCACCTGCCCCAGAACTGGTCCCAATGTCCCAGGAATCTAAAGCCCTCGCTCCTGCACCATCTCTCCGGCCATGCATTCATCTGCTCTATCCTCCTATTTCTGTACTTACTAGCTCGTGGAACCAGGAGTAATCCGGAGATTACTACCTTTGAGGTCCTGCTTTTTAATCTCTTTCCTAGCTCCCTAAAATCTGCCTGCAGGACCTCAACCCTCTTTCTACCTATGTCGTTGGTGCCAATATGGACCACAACCTCTGGATGTTCACCCTCCCCCCCCCCCCACCCCTCAGAATGTCCTGCAGCCGCTCAGTGACACCCTTGATCCTGGCACCAGGTAGACATCTCCATGAACACTACCCATCTCTGGGAACACTGCCCAAACTCCATCACTCCTCCCAAGTGCCCATTGTTTATGTGCGAGCCTAGAAAGTGAGTGTTGACAGAACTTTTGGCCATGAGACCTCACAACCTGATCTTATCCTCACTCAATGTTCACACTGCACTTTCCAGCCGGGATCACTGGATAGCAGTCAGGAGCGCAAATCTAGACTTATTCCTCCCCCTCCCACCCCACTTCCCGCCCAGCCCAGGGAGACAGAAGCCAATCCACTACCACCCTGACTGAGATCAGCTAACTCAGCAGGAACCAGGGATTGATACTGGGATTTTTCTGGTCCCACTAGACAGTGCACTTCTCAACTGAGCTGTGGGGAGAGCTCCACAATATCCTTTAATAAAACCTTGAAACTAAAATAAACATGTGATTTGCAGCAACAGGTTTGAAATTTATGGGCTTTGCTGTGTTTTACTGGCACCCTCGTTGATGTAAGTCATTTAAACCAGAGGCTGGGAATCCTTCCAGAATCCAACTTTGGACTTTGCACCACTAGCTCCTCTCATGTTTCTGTCTGTATCTGTAACATGGACATCTTTTCCTGCACAGTCTCAGCATTTCTTACTTTTATTTCTTTATTTAATTAATTTAACCTTCTTCTCACACCACTCAGTAGAGGCTGGGTCTCCATGGAGGTGGTGCGGTTACACACATACCTCTGAGAGCGCCTAGCTCCTGCGTGTTGTTCACAGCGCCATCTACCTTGGAGCTTTTAAAATCAGGCCTATTACCTAGCTCCTCTCTGCTGCCACCTCTGGCGGCTATCTGTTTTATATGATACAGATTTCACACGGTCATCAATGCAGAAATGCTTCTCTAAATTTCTGGGAGTGAAGGGAATTAATTCTCCTTCTCCCCCTTCCACCCTATGCTCCCACCTGCACCTTTAGGTGTTAGCCGTGGCTCAGTGGTAGCTCTCTCGGCTCTAAGGCAGAAGGTTGTCAGTTCAAGTTCCACTCCAGAGACTTGAGCACAAAATCCAGGCTGACACTCCAGTGCAGTACTGAGGGAGCGCTGCACTGTCAGAGGTGCTGTCTTTTGGATGAGTCGTTAAACCAAGGCCCCATCTGCCCTCTCAGGTGGATGTAAAAGTTCCAAAAATGTGTGGGTTAGGTTGATTTGGCTATGATAAATTGACCCTTAGTGTTAGGGGGGATTAAATATGTGGGGTTATGGGGATAGGATGGGATATGTTAGGGGGAATTAAATACGTGGGGTTACGGGGGTAGGGTGGGATATGTGTACTGTGGGGATTAAAGCAGGGACAGGGTACTGGATTTGGATGATCAGCCATGATCGTATTGAATGGCGGAGCAGGCTCGACGGGCCGAATGGCCTACTCCTGCTCCTAGATTCTATGTTTCTATGTTTCTATGGCACTATTCCAAGAAGAGCAGGGGAGTTCTCCTGAGATGAGGAGAAATTTCTTCAGTCAGAAACTAAAAGGTAGGCATAAAAATATTTACTGAACTTTAAAAAAAAGTCAAATGTTAATCTTTGGAATTCTCTACCCCAGAGTGCTGTGGATACTCAGTTGTTGAGTATATTCAAGACTTAGATCGATAGATTTTTGGACATCAAGGGATATGGGAATAGGGCAGGAAAGTGGAGTTGAGGTAGAAGATCAGCCATGATCTTATTGAATGGTGGCGCAGGCTCAAGGGGCTGTATGGCCTACTCCTGCTCCTATTTCTTATGTGTCCTAACCCATATTTGTCCCTCAACCAACATCACTGAAACAGATAATCTGGTCGTTATAGCAATGCTGTTTGTGGGATCTTGCTGTGCACAAATTGCTGCTATGTTCCTACAGTACAACAGTGACTACACTTCAAACGTACTTCATTGGCTGTAAAGCACTTTGGGACATCCAGAGATCGTGAAAGGTGCTATATAAATTCAAGTCTTTATTTCTTTTTTCCCCCCTTTCCTCTAACCACCTCTTGCTGCTCCTGCGCCCCACCCTGAGGTGTCATTGAAGGGAAGCACGTAAATAGGGAATGGGGGGAACGAAAGAATAGATCCATGAACAACCCCAGAGATTATGCTGTGGGGGAGAGAAGATGACACCATTGCTGGAGAAGTACCAGCTGTGTTAGGAATGGAAATATGCCAGGGCAGTCCCGTGGAACTGGATGAGAAAGGAGAGCCATTGGCGGAGGATGGTATAATAAACTGTATTGAATGCTATGCAAAAATTAAGAAAGATAAGGAGGGATAATGCACTGTGGTCACAGTCACAGAGAATGCTATTCATGACTTTGGCCAGTTTCAGCACTGTGAGAAGGACAGAGAGTCAAACAGGGTGTTTCAGGAGAGATGATCTTCAAGCTCGGAGGTGACATGCTGGAGGACCTTAGAGAGGAAAGGAAGGCTGGAGATAGGGCGGTAGTTGGGAGAGGATTTCTTTTTGAGGAATGGGAGGTGATGTCAGTTTTGAAGAGTGAAGGAACGGTGCCTGGAAACCAGTGCGTGTCAGCTAGCATGCAAGGTGAGTTAAATGGTCATTGCAGGATCAAGCTCCATTGCGAATTTGAGCACATAATCTCAGCTGACACTTAAGTGCAGTACTGAGGGAGTGCTGCATGTCAGAGGTGCCGTCTTTTGGATGAGATGTTAAATGGAGGCCCTGTCAGCCTGCACTTCAAACGTAATCTATTGGTGGCAAAATACTTTGGTACATATGATAACATACGATCAAATGCAAATTCTTTTAGGGCTGTCTGGAGAGGCAGCACCCATTGCCTCCCCATCAGTCACATCACTGCAGTGATACAGAGGCAAGAAGACATGGCAGGCCTCCATGGAGGTGGGTTGTTTGACTTTTTTTTAAAGTTCAGTAAATATTTTTATGCCTACCTTTTAGTTTCAGTAGACAAGGAACAAAGTGTAGTCCAACTAGACTTCGATTCGCCTGTAAGAGCCATGTTCAAGATGGCTGCTTAACTTTTTCATGCTCTTTCTTTCTTGGAGGCCATGGAGCTGCAGAATAAACCACAATGGTACCAGCAGAACCAGATATCCATGACCAAGGAAGATGAACAGGCCTACTTGTCCTACTGCTCTGAGGCTATGTTCCGTATCCACATCCTTGAAATGCGCCTCAACAAGTAAGGATTCTCATTCCACTTTTAATTGTGGAATCTTTAATGTTTGTTCCCTCCTTCCTCTCCTGACGATGCTAACTTGCTGGGGTAGAGTTGCACTGATACCATCGGTTCTCCAGAATCTCCGCCAAGTCTGCGTGTGTCCATCAATGAGGATCAGCAGGCTAGTTGACCACGTTGGGCACAGAAGCCAAGTCTGATCCCTGCCTTTGTGCACTTTCTAGCTGGGGGTCACTGGACAGTGATCAAAAGTGGAAACCCTGGCTGATTTGCTACTATTTGGCTGGACCCTCTACCATTGGCCTGGCTGAGATCAGCTGACTCTGCACAGACTAGGGATTGGCCCCTGTGGCTCAGATACACACTGGGCCGTGCGCTTCATAATGGAGTCACCAGGAGGTCTGCTTTCTGTTCCTTTTGAATCATGAATAAGCTGGGCAGAGTGAGTACATATCTTAGAGTCATATCCATCACCACTTTCTGCAGGCAACTTAAGCAGGTTTAAATAGGGATGTTACCTACATAATTAAAAGTCCTGCTTCCAGTGTGTACGTCACATCACACCATTCACATGAAAATGTCATACTTCAGGTGCCACACCTCTGTAAAGGAAAGATTAATGATTTGGTCACTTAACAGAGAAGTTTTAATTTCAGTCAGTCAAGTATTAACTAAATGTAGGTGATTCAAAAGCAGATTAATCTAATTACATACCAGCGACTAAAAATGAAACAATTCAGAACAAAATGGCTTATTCTTAATCAAAGACCTGGCCTGATGCCCATGGCCCAGCTACGTACTTTGACCTGCTTGTAATCCCCATCTCCCTTCATTGCTCCCAGCACCTACCTTTTCCCACCCCTCTCAGTACTTTCAGTCCCTGTCTTGTTTAAATCCTTTGCATTGATGTCATAATTTGTTTTGGAAGAATTATATTGCCTGCCTTATAGTGTGAGGGAGCTGAATTAACAGCTGCAGAGATACCAGGTTAGATCAATCCTAGCAGCATTTAGATATAGCAGTGTCTGACAATATACTGATTCTTTATTTGGGCAGTGATTCAACTTTAGCTGATGTCACTGTCTTGTCACATTTTACAGTGATTTAATCATAGGTACAGTAGTTACCACTCAAAGGGATATTGAATTAGCGTCAAACACAGCTAATTTCAAATTTCTGCCACAAAAGTAATGTCAACATGGCTTAGTTAGTTACACTCTGAATGCTGTACTGTTGGAGATGCCATTCTTCAGGTGAGATGTTAAGCTGAGGCCCGTCTGCCTGTTCCAATGGGTGTTAAAGATTCCTTGACACTTTTTGAAGAAGAGCAGGGTTTCTCCTGGTGTCCCGTCCAACATTCCTCCCTCGACCAACATTACCAAAAATAGATAAAATAGATTTTAAAAAACAGCCATGGATGACTAAAGACGTAAAGGACAGCATAAAACTAAAGGAAAATCATACAAAAATGCAAAAAATAGCACAAATCCTGGTGAATGGGAAAGATACAAAGAACAGCAACGGGTCACAAAGCAGATAGTAGGAGCTACAAAAAGGAGTATGAAAAGAAACTTGCAAGGGATATCAAAATCAACACAGAATTTTTACAGTTACATTAGGAAAAAGAGGGTGGTCAGGAGCAATGTTGACCCCTTAAAAACTGAAAGTGGTGATATTGTCAATGATAACAAGGAAATGACAGACATGTCGAATAATTACTTTGTCTCAGTTTTTACAGATAGCATGCCGGAAATCCCAAGGAAACTAATATTGAATCAGGGACAGGGACTCAATAAAATTAACGTAAGCAAAATAACAGTAATGAAGAAAATAATGGCACGGAAGAGTGACAAATCCCCAGGACCAGATTGTTTCCATCCCAGTGTTTTAAAGGAAGTAGGTGAGCACATTGCAGATGCCCTAACTATAATCTTCCAAAGTTCTCTCGCTTCAGAAATGGTTCCTTTAGATTGGAAAATTGCCCATGTCCATTTAAGAATGGCGAGAGCGGGAAACCAGGGAATTATAGACCAGTTAGCCTAACATCTGTTGTTGGGAAATTACTAGCGTCTATAATTAAGGATAGGGTGACTGAACACTTCAAAAATTTTCAGTTGATCAGAGAGAGCCAGCATGGATTTGTGAAAGGTGGGTCATCCTGACAATCCTGATTGAATTTTTTGAGGAGGTGACTAAAGTAGTGGACAGGGGCATGTCGATGGATGTTATCTTTATGGACTTCCAGAAGGCATTTGATAAAGTCCCACATAAGAGACTGTTAACTAAGGTAGAAGTGCATGGAATTGAAGACAAATTATTGACCTGGTTAGGAAATTGGCTGAGCGGCAGGAGACAGAGAGTAGGGATAATGGGCAGGTACTCTAATTGGCAGGATGTGACTAGTGGTGTCCTGCAGTGATCTGTGTTGGGACCTCAATTATTCACAGTATTTATTAACGACTTAGATAATGGCATAGAAAGCCATATATCCAAATTTGCCAATGACACAAAGATAGGCGGCATTGAAGGCAGTGTAGATGAAAGAATAAAATTACAAAGGGATATTGATAGAGTAAGTGAATGGGCAAAACTGTGGCAAATGGATTTGAATGTAGGCAAATGTGAGGTCATCCACTTTTGGCCTAGAAAGGATAGCGCAGGGTACTTTCTAAATGGTGAAAAGCTAAAAACAGTGGATGTCCAAAGAGACTTAGGGGGTCAGGTACATAGATCATTAAAATGTCATGAAAAGGTACAGAAAATAATCAAATGGAATGCTGGTCTTTATATCTCGAGGATTAGAGTACAAGGGGGTAGAAGTTATGCTGCAGCTATACAAAACCCTGGTCAGACCACACCTGGAGTACTGTGAGCAGTTCTGGACACCACACCTTAGGAAGAATATATTGGCCTTGGAGGGAGCAGCGTAGGTTTACCAGAATGATACCTGGACTCCAAGGGTTAAATTACAAGGAGAGATTACACAAATTAGGGTTGTATTCCTTAGAATTTAGAAGGTTAAGGGGTGATCTGATCGAAGTTTTCAAGATATTAAGGGGAACTGATAGGGTAGATAGAAACTATTTCCGCTGGTTGGGGAATTCTAGGACTAGGGGGCATAGTCTAAATATTAGAGCCAGACCTTTCAGGAGTGAAATTAGGAAACACTTCCACACACAAAGGGTGGTAGAAGTTTGGAACTCTCTTCCGCAAATGGCAATTGATGCTAGATCAATTGTTAATTTTAAAACTGAGATTGATAGATTTGTGTTAACCAAAGGTATTAAGGAATATGGGCCAAAGGCAGGTATATGGAGTTAGATTGCAGATCAGTCATGATCTCATTGAATGGCGGAACAGGCTCGAGGGGCTCAATGGCCTACTCCCGTTCCTATGTTCCTCGTCATTTATCTCTTTGCTGCATCTGCCTCCCTACATAACACTCAGTCACTGTACTTCATTCTTTCAATGTGAAGTTGCGACACTTCTGAGAGACATGATAGAAATACAACTCTTCCCTATTTTCACAATTTACTGAATTAACACAGCTATTATGAGGCTAATTGAAAGAGTTGGATAGTGCTCTCAGTTATCAGGATCCTTTCTGTTCCTGTTCTGGATGATCTTTTTCTTTGTTTCCTGCATTGTATTTTGTAGGCAAACATTTCATGTTCATGCAGTTAAGGGATGTCGGTGCTGGGGAGTGGCGCACTTTCCCACTTTGAGTACTCAATGTCTGGCAACGCCTCAAATTTAAAATTCTCATCCTTGTGTTCAAATTGTTCCATGGCCTCGCCCCTTCCTATCTCTGTAACCTCCTCCAGCCCTACAACACTGTGTGATCTCTGCGCTTCTCCAATCTTGCGCACCCCCAATTTCTATCGCCCCACCATTGGCGGCCGTGCTTTCAACTGCCTAGTCCCCAAGTTCTGGAATTCCCTCTGTAAACCTCTTTATCTCTCTCTCCTCCTTTAAGTCACTCCTTAAAACCTACCTCTTTGACCAAGCTTTTAGTCACCTGTCCGAAAATCTCTTAATATGGCTCGCTGTCAAATTTTGTTTGATAACACTCCTGTGAAGCCCCTTGGGACGTTTTACTACGTTAAAGCCGCTATATAAATACAAGTTGTTGTTGTTAGAACTTCATTTCCCACACCAGTCATGCTTATGTAAGATTGTCAAGTTAGTGTCAATTTGTGCCATGTTATGAACTGATTCGTGCTATGGGCCTACACCTACTGGAACTGGGTTGAAACTGCCCAAATATCATTTCATGTTGGGTCCTTATAGCCAATGGTGAGAGGAGTCTTCTATCCTATCAATTTGGGCTGGATTTGAAGCTGACTCTGAGGTGATCAGACAGCATACTAATCCATTCCCCATGATTTAAGAATGAAATACTCATTGTTAATTGGATTCCTTCCACCTTCCAGTACTGAGGTTAACACTATAATCCTTGACATGTTCAGAGGCACAAAGAGACAGCACCAATCAAGTACCTAGCCCTGGAAGACAAGCTCCGCAAGGACACGTGGTTGGCCAAGAAATTAAAGGGATGCTGAACATATGGAACTGTCCATCACAGTGGAAACCAGTACCCAGAGAAAATGATTTGATGTGCAGGAATGCTTTTGCTATTCCACAAGCACACATTCAAAATCAAAAGAGGTTTCACATGAATAATTTGCATCTACAACTGTTTATGATTTAACTATGTCCATTGGCATATTTTATGTAATGAAGTTCTGAAATGCGATCAGCCTGTGTATTGTTCAGGTGAAGGATGCCAGGTGATGAGACTCAAATTTCCCTCATTCAACTGACGTATACAAATATACACAGAGGAGTAACATCACCTTCGGGCACTGTCCCTTCATCAAATTCCCAGCATGGCCATGGCACACATGATTTCGCCCCTTCTATTGTAGACAATGTGAAATACACCTCTGGTTCTTTTCCTCCTTGCTGTTGTCCATTAGATCCAGAAATGATTTTATTGCTGTTTATTTGCATTTGGTTTTTCAGAGTCCTGTAAATAGTCTTCCGGTTTTGAAGGTTTTTACTCTAGCTTTATCAGATATAATTTCCTTCAGCTGATTCTCAATGTTGGCTCACCAGACCTACTTCAGTTAACTCAGTTCTGGTTGACTTATCTTTGGCCTCCAGCCATTAATCAGCTTCCAGTCTGAAATTTGTGTTGAAACTGAGATTTCCCCATTGACCAGTATCCACATCACTTGCTTACACCATGTTTAGACAGTGCATTACACTTAAAAACAAAAAAAAACCTGGTGCAAACTCCGGAATGGGGCTTGATGGGACCATGTTAATCCTTGGCAGAGCATAAAGACTGCAAGATCCAATTTCATCCAAGTGGAACGGAAGGTTGGATTCCAGTTCTGTAAAGCACACTTCAGCTTAGACTAGGTATTGAGAATGTTCCCAGGAAAGACGTCAACAGTTCACACCATCCTGTATGCATTTTGGACCCACCAAGTCTTAACGTGTCTCCTTCATCATTAATTACAAGTCTAATCAACCTCAGGGCTCAGCCTGAGAGAGACAGACTGACATCCTTTGGCTCAGTAGACAAGTTGGTATTGGCTACGCAAGATCAGATAGGTCTTACTCAACACCTTCCTAGGATGCAGAATACAACACCAAGTGCCTTCAACAGGACCAAGGTGAAACCTCACGAATGGAGTCTTCACACTGCCAACTTCACTTATTTTCAAGAAGTGAGCTACCCAGAGGTGGACTTCAAGAGACTTAATGAGGGTACACTGCTCCATACAAAAGTCTATTGATTGCTAATATTTATATAGGACCGTTTCACATCAAAAGGTTTCAAATAATACTTTATCCAATGAGTTATTCCTGTAGAAAGACTTCCCTTTCAGATCACCACGCGTGTTGCCAATGCATACGTTTAGAAAGAGGCCCATTTAATTTGATATTTTTCTATTTTCAGTCTATAAATTGGTCCGACAGTAATAAAACCAACGATTTTCTTTAAAACAAAGATTTGCATTGGGAAGAGACAGTCTATACTGTGGTTGAGATGGGTCTCTTTACTGTAATAGTGAAAACTACATGTGATGCAAGTGGTCACTGCCTGGTGATAGTGAGCCATGTATATGCATGAGAGAGGATTGGTGGGGTGGAGGAATATTTTGAACGGAGGGACTGATTGGGTCTTGTGGCATCTAAAGCTTTTGTCCTACAAGAAGTTTGACCAGAGAGATGCAGGAGTGTGTGCTTTTGACCACAAGCCTCTGGCAGAGTAGAGTGGGATTTTTGTGGAGCAGGTCTGCTTGGTATATAGTTTTGAGCTGTTCTAATCATTCTGCTGCAGGTGGAGAAGCGGCAATTAGTAATGTCGATTGCTATTCGACTGAAGAGGATTCAATAGTTATGTGTGTACTTCTGCTGGTTGGGTTTTTATGCTTTCTTTAAATCTAAAGTTAGAAATGTACATGTCCCTTTTTGGGGGTGGTGGGCTGGCGTGCAGAAGAAAGAAAATTGTGTATTGATTGTGAGGATCCATGAGTTAATGGTACAATAGTATCACATTTTCCGAAATGTTTAATATCAGTAATGAGAAGGGAAAGCAAGGTTTAAGGCTGACACTTTGAAACAAAACTGGCAGTAATTCTAGTCAGCATTCTTTTTTGTCAGAAAAGAAAGAAGTGATGGTTGTCTTACAAGTAGAATGTGTTCCACACATCAGATCTTATGTACAGCCTTGTAAAAGGACACCCAGGAATCCTTCAACCTAAATTACTGCTTTCAGCTAGGACTCTACTTGATTTTTGCACTTTTTCAACACAAAGTGTAGTGGAAATTTGGAACTCACTCCCCAAAAGGCTGTGGATGCTGGGGGACAATTGAAATTTTCAAGACTGAGATCAATAGATTTTTGTTGGGTAAGGGTATCAACGGACATGGATAAAAGGCGGGTAAATGGGGTTGAGCTACAGACCAATCTTGACCTAATTGAAAAGCAGAACTGGCTCAAGGGGCTGAATGGCCAACTCCTGTTCCTATGCAGCAACAAAGGAAGCCACTTCAAGTGGTAAGTAACTCAATTCTGGTTAACTCAATGATTCATATGTAAATAATTAGGTTGTAGAGCTGGTGAATATAAAAGTATAAACAGATTGTAAGAGCTTTCACAAGTATGCAAAAAGGAAGAGAGTAGCTAAAGTAAACATGGGTCCCTTAGAGGCTGAGACAGGAGAGATTATAATGAGGAAAAAAGAAACGGCAGAGACATTAAATAAATATTTTGTGTGTCTTCACAGAAGAAGACACAAAGAACATATTGGAAAATGTGGGGAGCCAAGGGTCTAGTGAGAGTGCGGAACTTAAAGTAATTAATATTAGTAAAGAAAAAGTACTGGTGAAATTAATGGGACTAAAAGCCAACAAATCCCCTGGACCTGATGGCCTACATCCTAGGTTTTTAAAAGAGGTGGCTTCAGAGATAATGGATGCATTGGTTTTGATCTTCCAGAATTCCCTAGATTCTAGAACAGTCCCCATGGATTGGAAGGTAGCAAATGTAATCCCGCAGTTCAAGAAAGGAGGGAGAGAGAAAGCAGGGAACTATAGGACAGTTAGCCTGGCATCAGTAGTAGGGAAAATGCTAGAATCTATTATTAAGGATGTGGTAACAAGGCACTTGGAAAATCACAATATGATTAGGCAGAGTCAATACGGTTTTATGAAAGGGAAATAGTGTTTGACAAATCTATTAGAGTTTTTTTGAGGGTGTAACTAGCAGGGTAGGTAAGGGGGAACCACTGGATGCAGTATAGAAGGCATTCAACAAGGTGCCACACAATAGATTGTTACACAGATTAGGGCTCATGGAATTGGGGTAATATATTAGCATGGATTAATGGTTGATTCATGGACAGAAAACAGAGAGTAGGAATATACGGGTCATTTTCAGGATGGCAGGGTATAACTAGTGGAGTTCTGCAAGGATCATGCTTGGGCCTCAGCTATTTATAATCTATATCAATGACTTAGATGAGGGGCTGAGTGTAATATATCCAAGTTTGCTAACGATACAAAGCTACGTGAGAAAGTAAGCTGTGGGGAAGATGCAGGAAGGATGTTCCCGATGGTGGGGGATTCCAGAACCAGGGGTCAGAGTCTAAGGATAAGGGGTAAGCCATTTAGGACTGAGATGAGGAGGAATTTCTTCACCCAGAGAGTGGTGAACCTGTGGAATTCTCTACCACAGAAGGCAGTTGAGGCCAATTCATTAAATATATTCAAGAAGGAGTTAGATATATTTCTTAAGGCTAAGGGGATCAAGGGATATGGGGAGAAAGCAGGGACAGGGTACTGAATTTGGACGATCAACCATGATCGAATTGAATGGCGGAGCAGACTCGAGGGGCCGAATGGCCTGCTCCTGCTCCTATCTTCTATGTTTCTAAGAGAAATTTCTTCACTAAGAGGGCTGTGAATCTTTGGAATTCTCTACCCCCGAGGGCTGTGGATGCTCAGTCGCTGAGTATATCAATAGATTTTTGGGCACTAAGGGAATCAAGGGATTTGGGGATAGGGTGGGAAAGTGGAGTTGATGTAAAAGTTCAGCCATGATCTTATTGAATGGCAGAGCAGGATCGAAGGGCTGTATGGCTTGCTCCTGCTCCTATTTCTTATCTTATGTTCCTGGCAATTAGGAGGACAACATTCAGAGACTAAAAGGAATTAGAATTGGAAACAAAATGCTGCCAAAGTTAAAATATTCTAACTAGCAACTAGATATGAAATATAGTTTAAACAATGTCAAGGTCTTGTTCTCTACCACTGTCACATATCCCCCTTAAGGATATAGAAAACTGTGACTGTCTAGGGAATCACCACATTGCTTTGAACAGGCTTGTGAATTTTTATTTCCATTTTTTAATTGTAGCCAACTTCCATGTATCTGTGTGAAACACTTGTTCTTTATTACCACTATGGGGAAATTGTGTAAGCTACCCTCCTCCAAATCATATGGTGAATAGTGATTAAAAGCCACACAATCTACCAGAGTGGCCTCAGTTCCAAATGGTCAAATTTTCCAGCCACATACATGATACCCTGGTTTTCTACTGAGCCCCGAAGGAGGGTAGCAGAGTTTGAATAGTCCTCTACAAGAAACAGAATTTAGATCACAGGAAGCTTTAATTATTTCAGTAGCAAACCGTGCTGCAGCACAGTCAGATTCACTAACATGCAAAAAACACAAGTGCACATTAGAGAAATACATAATTGCTGCATGAAACACGAGAACCAATTACTTCAAAATCTGGCTCGCACCTTCCAGTCTGGTTTTTATGATTAAAAGTCCTGGGATGCAACTGCATTCTTTTTCTACTTTGAATGAAAAATCATTCAACTAGTCACTGGTTTTTATGTTAAGATTTTCCAGCTGCCTGCACCATGCAGGCCCCAGCTAAGAAGGGAGACTGCTGCCAATGATATCGGCTATTTAGAAAAAAAAAATTTGTTCATGGGATGTGGGCATCGCTGACAAGGCCAGCATTTATTGCCCATCCCTTATTGGCCTTGAGAAGATGGTGGTGAGCCGTCGCTTTGAACCGCGGTTAAGAGTGATTGCTGTGGGACTGGAGTCACATATAGGCCAGACTGGGTAAGGACGGCAGATTTCCTTCCCAAAAGGACATTAGTGAACTAGATGGGTTTTAACAACAATCCAGTAGTTTCATGGTCATCATTACTGATACTAGCTTTTTATCCCAAATTTATTTAATGAACTGAATTTAAATTCCCCAGCTGCCGTGGTGGGATTTGAACTCATGTCTCTGGATCATTAGTCCAGGCCTCTGGATTACTAGTCCAATAACATAACCATTATGCTACCGTACCCTCTTTATGAATATGAATTGCAGGCAACCATTGCTAACTGCAACAGAATGCAGTGTTTGGGACAGAACATTTCTTTGTTTTTTTATTCGGCAAACTTGGTTTTTGACCCTGAAGATGCATGAAGTTAGGGAGGTACAACAGCCCAAGCAGTGCATTCCAGATCATAACTCGCTGTGTAAAAACAATTCTCATTTCCCCCCTGGATATTGCCAATTATCTTAAATCTGTGTCCTCTGGTTACCGACTCTCCTAGTGGAAACAGTTTCTCCTTATCTACTCTATCAAAACCCCTCATAATTTTGAACACCTCGATCAAATCCCGCCCCCCCGCATAACCTCTCCGCTCCAAGTAGTACAATCCCAACTTCTTTAGTCTCTCCACATAATTGAAGTCCCTCATCCCTGGTACCATTCTGGTAAATATCCTCTGCACCCTCTCCAAAGTCTTGACATCCTTCCTAAACTGTAGCGCCCAGAATTGGACACAATACTCTATAAATCACTGGTTAGGCCTCAATAAAGGTTAACTTAACTTGCTTTTATATGGTATGCCTCTATTTAAAGCACCAAGGATTCCATATTTTTTTACATTAAAAAATACATAGCCTTATCAACTTGTCCTGTCACCTTCAAAGATTTGTGTATGTGAATGCCTAGGTCACTCTGTTCCTGCCCCCCGCCCTTTAAAATTGTACCATTCAGTTTATCTGATTGCTTTGTCCCAAGAGTTCAAAAGGGGCTGTAACAACACGATGACAGTTGGATTGGTGCACCAGTTATTAGGGGTGAAGTGGTCCTCGCTGGCTTTTTGATGAGGTACCTTTGCATATATTTCTGGTGAGCGGCTTACATGCAAATTAAATTGGGCAGATTCCCAAGATCACCTTGGGGATAGTTTCTAAAAAAAAAAACAGCCCTATTTACCCTTCATATCCTGTGGATACTCGACAGCCTAATACAATCATGAGATACATTTGATTTCCCCCATTCCACTTTAACTTCAAGGGAGTTGCAAGTATATCACAGGCACAGTTGCTCCAGATTAGCAGTTTGAAACAGCAATGAGAGAAAGCTCCAGGGTGGGAGTGGAGATTACCCAGCAAACTGCACATAGTCGTTGGAAAGGGAGGTTATCAGGTCCAATTTTACTGTGGGCTTTAATGCAAGAGGCAGGGTAGTTGTAGATTTGTTGTATAATTTTCTATTTTACAGTATCACATTATGGCTACAAATTTATTGGAATGCTTATTCATCCCGCTTTCAATCTTACAAGGCAAGCTGAAAGCATTAAAGAGAGTTTCTATTTTGAACCTGGAGCTCTTTAGTTACCCAGATTGAGTGTGTGAAAACACATGATGTGCACAAGAGAGTTACGAGAGGTAAAAGCCCACTTGCACCTGTACCACACCCAGGTAAGAGGGCAGGCCTTGACCAGGGCTACTAATGGTAGGGCTTTCAGGCAAGTGCAAGTAGGTGATGCAGATTGGTTTATCTACCAAACTCAGCCCATGGGCAACTACCAGGCACAAATTTTCAGCATCGACTGGTTGGGCCAAATGGCCTGTTTCTGTGCTGTATATGCTATGTAAACATTCCCAACGTTCCCCTCTGCAGCAGTGCATACCATGCTACCTCATCAAGGACTGAAATCAACATTGGCATGTTGATAACTATTATGTGCAACTTCCATCAGACAATATGTAACAGCAGCTTGAGTCAGCATTCAGTTGCTTAAATTTTTAAAATTTGTTTTATGGGATGTGGGCGTCTCTGGCAAGGCCAGCATTTATTGCCCATCCCTAATTGCCCTCGAGAAGGTCGGTGGTCAGCCGCCTTCTTGAACCGCTGCAGTCCATGTGGTGAAGGTACTCCCACAGTGCTGTTAGGTAGGGAGTTCCAGGATTTTGACCCAGCGACGATGAAGGATCGGCGATATACTTCTAAGTCAGGATGGTGTGTGACTTGGAGAGGAACTTGGAGGTGGTGGTGTTCCCATGCGCCTGCTGCCATTGTCCTTCTAGGTGGCAGAGGTCGCGGGTTTGGGAGGTGCTGTCGAAGAAGCCTTGGTGAGTTGCTGCAGTGCATCTTGTAGATGGTACACACTGCAGCCACGGTACGCCGGTGGTGGAGGGAGTGAATGTTTAAGGTGGTGGATGGGATGCCAATCAAGCGGGCTGCTTTGTCCTGGATGGTGTCGAGCTTCTTGAGTGCTGTTGGAGCTGCACTCATCCAGACAAGTGGAGAGTATTCCATCACACTCCTTACTTGTGCCTTGTAGATGGTGGAAAGGATTGGGGAGTCAGAAGGTGAGACACTCACCACAGAATACCTCGCCTCTGACCTGCTGTTGTTGCCACAGTATTGATGTGGCTCGTCCAGTTAAGTTTCTGGTCAATGGTGACCCCCAGGATGTTGTTGTTGGGGGATTCGGCGATGGTAATGCCGTTGAATGTCAAGGGGAGGTGGTTAGACTCTCACTTGTTGGAGATAGTCATTGCCTGGCACTTCTATGGCACGAATGTTACCTGCCACTTATCAGCCCAAGCCTGAACGTCGTCTGGGTCTTGTTGCATGCGGGCATGGACTGCTTCATTATCTGATGTCAATGGCAGTCACTCTCACCGCACCTCTGGAATTCAGCTCCATTGTCCATGTTTGGACCAAGGCTGTAATGAGGTCGGGAACCGAGTGGTCTTGGCGGAACCCAAACTGGGCATCAGTGAGCAGGTTATTGGTAAGTGCCACTTGATAGCACTGTCGATGACACCTTCCATCACTTTGCTGATGATTGAGAGTAGACTGATGGGGCGGTAATTGGCCGGGTTGGATTTGTCCTGCTTTTTGTGGACAGAACATACCTGGGCAGTTTTCCACATTGTCGGATAGATGCCAGTGTTGTAGCTGTACTGGAACAGCTTGGCTAGAGGCCCGGCTAGTTCTGGAGCACAAGTCTTCAGCACGATAGCCTTTGCTGTATCCAGTGTGCTCAGCCGTTTCTTGATATCACGTGGAGTGAATCGAATTGGCTGAAGACTGGCTTCTGTGATGGTGGGGACCTCAGGAATAGGCCGATATGGATCATCCACTCTGCACTTCTGGCTGAAGATGGTTGCAAACACTTCAGCCTTGTCTTTTGCACTCGCGTGCTGGGCTCCACCATCATTGAGGATGGGGATATTCATGGAGCCTGCTCCTCCCGTTAGTTGTTTAATGGTCCACCACCATTCACGACTGGATGTGGCAGGACTGCAGAGCTTTGATCTGATTCCGTTGATTGTGGGATCGCTTAGCCCTGTCTATAGCATGCTGCTTCCGCTTTTTAGCATGCATGTAGTCCTGTGTTGCAGCTTCCCCAGGTTGGCACCTCATTTTTAGGTACGCCTTGTGCTGCTCCTGGCATGCTCTTCTACACTCCTTATTGAACCAGGGTTGGTCCCCTGGCTTGATGGTAATGGTAGAGTGAGGACTATGCCGGGCCATGAGGTTACAGATTGCGGTGGAATACAATTCTGCTGCTACTGATGGCCCACAGCACCTCATGGATGCCCAGTTTTGAGCTGCTAGATCTGTTCTGAATCTATCCCATTGAGCACGGTGGTCGTGCCACACAAGACGATGGAGGGTGTCCTCAATGTGAAGATGGTACTTCGTCTCCACAATGACAGTGCGGTGGTCACTGCTACTAATACTATCATGGACAGACGCATCTGTGACAGGTAGATTGGTGAGGACGAGGTCAAGTAGGTTTTTCCCTCATGTTGGTTCTCTCACTTTTGCGGGCTTTTTTTCCCCAGAGGGCGGCGTCGAGAGAAGCAGGAGAGTACAGTGAGTATTTAAAACTCACTTTCGTGGGCTTTTTTTCAGAGGCCGGTGTCAAGAGAAGCAGGAGAGTACAGTGAGTATATAAACTCACTTTTGCGGGCTTTTTTTCAGAAGGCGGTGTCGGGAGAAGCAGGAGAGTAAAGTGAGTATTTAAAACTCACTTTCGCGGGGTTTTTTTTCCCCAAGAGGCCGGAGTCGAGAGAAGCAGGAGAGTACAGTGAGTATTTAAACTCACTTTTGCAGGCTTTTTTTCAGAAGCCGGTGTCGGGAGAAGCAGGAGAGTACAGTGAGTATTTAAAGTCACTTTCGCGGGCTTTTTTTCCAGAGGCCGGCGTCGAGAGAAGCAGGAGAGTACAGTGAGTATTTAAAGTCACTTTCGCTGGCTTTTTTTCCAGAGGCTTACCAATCTCGCAGACCGGCGGCGGCGTTCCAGAGCCAAGTCATGATTCAAAAAGTGACGCGGGCAAGAGGAAGCAGCTGATTGGGTGAGTACAGCTAGGTGAGTATTTATACTACTCTATAGTTTGACAGTTAAGGTTAATAGTTTATAAAGTTTACAAGGTCTTAATTTATGTGGTTATAGTTTCTAAGGTCTCTGTTGTGTAGCGGGGAGTGCTAGTAAACAAGGGCCCTTGAGTATATCATTTAATTGTTGTGTAATTAGTGGTATTGACTTGATTTAATTTAAATTAATTGAAGGGTAAGTCATGGCAGCACAGCTCGGCATGCTCCTCCTGCACTCTGTGGGAAATCAGGGACACTTCCTGTCTCCCTGACGACCGTGTGTGCGGAAAGTGTATCCAGTTGCAGCTACTGGCAGACCGCATTGCGGCGCTGGAGCTGTGAATGGATACATACTGGAGCATTCGCGATGCTGAGGCCGTCGTGGAAAGCATGTTTAATGAGTTGGTCACACCGCAGGTAAAGGCTGCACAGGCAGGAAGGGAATGGGTGACCGCCAGGCAGAGTAGTAGGCGCAGGCAGGTAGTGCAGGGGTCCCCTGTGGCTATCCCCCTCTCCAACAGATATACCGCTTTGGATATAGTTGAGGGAGATGGCTTATCGGGGGAAGGCAGCAGCAGCCAACTTGCTGGCACCATGGGTGGTTCTGCTGCACAGGACGGGAGGAAAAAGAGCAGGAGAGCTATAGTGATAGGGGATTCTATTGTAAGGGGAATAGATAGGCGTTTGTGCGGCCGCAAACGAGACTCCAGGATGGTATGTTGCCTCCCTGGTGCAAGGGTCAAGGATGTCTCGGAGCGGCTGCAGGGCATTCTGGAGGGGGAGGATGAACAGCCAGTTGTCATGGTGCATATAGGTACCAACGATATAGGTAAAAAACAGGATGAGGTCCTAAAAGCTGAATATAGGGAGTTAGGAGGTAAATTTAAAAATAGGACCTCAAAAGGTAGTAATCTCAGGATTGCTACCAGTGCGACATGCTAGTAAGAGTAGAAATAGAAGGATATTTCAGATGAATACGTGGCTAGAGGAATGGTGCAAGGGGGAGGGATACAAATTCCTGGGACATTGGAACCGGTTCTGAGGGAGGTGGGAGTAGTACAAACTGGACGGTTTGCACCTGGGCAGGACCGGGACCGATGTCCAAGGCGGAGTGTTTGCTAGTGCTGTTGGGGAGGGTTTAAACTAAAATGGCAGGGGGTTGGGAACCTGTGCAGGGAGACAGAGGAAAGGGAAGCAAGGATAGAAGCAAAAGACAGGAAGGAGAAAAGCAAAAGTGGCAGTCAGAGAAATCAAGGATGTAAATCAAACATGGCCACAATAAATAATAATTCTAAAAGGTCTCAGAGTGTTAAAAAAACAACCCTGAAGGCTTTGTGTCTTAATGCGAGGAGCGTTCGTAATAAGGTGGATGAATTAGCTGCGCAAATAGATGCAAATGGATAGGATATAATTGGGATTACGGAGACATGGCTCCAGGGTGACCAAGGCTGGGAATTCAACATCCAGGGGTATTCAATATTCAGGAAAGACAGGCAAAAAAGAAAAGGAGGTGGGGTAGCATTGCTGGTTAAAGAGGAGATTAACACAAAATAGTAAGGAAGGCTTTTAGCTCTGATGATGTGGAATCTGTATGGGCAGAGCTGAGAAATACCAAGGGGCAGAAAACGTTAGTGGGAGTTGTATACAGACCCCCAAACAGTAATGCTGAGGTTGGGGATGGCATTAAATGGGAAATTAGAGATGCGTGCAATAAGGGCACAGCAGTTATCATGGGTGACTTTAATCTACATATAGATTGGGCTAACCAAATTAGTAACAATACTGTGGAGGAGGAATTCCTAGAGTGTATACGGGATGGTTTCCTGGACCAATATGTCGAGGAACCAACTAGAGATCAGGCCATCTTAGATTGGGTATTATGTAATGAGAAAGGATTAATTAGCAATCTTGTTGTGGGAGGAGCGATCATAATATGATAGAATTCTTCATTAAGATGGAGAGTGAAGTATTTGACTCAGAGACTAGGGTCCTGAATTTAAATAAAGTAAACTGTGATGGTATGAGGCGCGAGTTGGCTAGGATGGATTGGGGAACGTTACTTAAAGGGTTGACGGTGGATAGGCAATGGCAAACATTTAAAGATCGCATGGATGAACCACAGAATTTGTTCATCCCTGTTTGGCATAAAAATAAAACAAAAAAGGTGACTCAACCATGGCTAACAAGGGAAATTAGGGCTAGCATAAGATCCAAGGAGAGGACATATAAATTGGCCAGAAAAAGCAGCAAACCTGAGGATTGGGAGCAGTTTAGGAGTCAGCAAAGGACAAAGGGATTAATTAAGAGGGGGAAAATAGAGTACGAGAGTGAGGTTGCAGGGAACATAAAAACTGACTGTAAAAGCTTCTATAGATATGTGAAGAGAAAAAGATTGGTGAAGTCAAGCATAGGTCCCTTGCAGTCAGAATCAGGGGAATTTATAATGGGGAACAAAGAAATGGCAGACCAATTAAATACATACTTTGGTTCTGTCTTCACAAAGGAGGACACAAATAACCTCCCAGAGATGTTGGGGAACATAGGGTCTAATGAGAGGGAGGAACTGAATGAAATCAGTATTTGTAGGGAAATGGTGTTAGCGAAATTGACGGGATTGAAGGCCGATAAATCCCCAGGGCCTGATAATCTACATCCTAGGGTACTTAAGGAAGTGGCCCTAGAAATAGTAGATGCATTGCTGGTCATCTTCCAAAATCCTATAGATTTGGGAACAGTTCCCATGGATTGGAGGGTAGCTAATGTAACCCCACTATTTAAAAAAGGTGGTAGAGAGAAAACGGGGAATTATAGACCGGTAAGCCTGACATCGGTAGTGGGGAAATTGCTAGAGTCCATTATAAAAGATGTAATAGCAGAGCACTTGGATAACAGTGACAGGATCAGACAAAGTCAACATGGATTTACTAAAGGTAAATCATGCTTGACTAATCTACTGGAATTTTTTGAGGATGTAACTGGTAGAATAGATAAGGGAGAACCAGTGGATGTGGTGCATTCGGACTTTCAGAAGGCTTTCGATAAGGTCCCGCCTAAGAGATTAGCGTGCAAAGTTAAAGCACATGGGATTGGAGGTAAGGTACTGACTTGGATAGAGAACTGGTTGGCAGACAGGAAGCAAAGAGTTGGAATAAACGGGTCTTTTTCCGAGTGGCAGGCAGTGACTAGTGGGGTATCGCAGGGATTGGTGCTAGGACCCCAGTTATTCACAATATATATTAATGATCTAGACGAGGGAACTAGATGTAATATCTCCAAGTTTGCAGATGACTCAAAGCTGGGTGGGCGTGTGTGCTGTGAGGAGGATGCAGAGAAACTTCAGTATGATTTGGACGGGTTGGGTGATTGGGCAGATGCAGTATAATGTGGATAAATGCGAGGTTATCCACTTTGGTGGCAAAAACAGGAAGACAGATTATTATCTGAACGGCAATAGATTGGGAAAAGGGGAAGTGCAACGAGACCTGGGTGTCCTTGTGCACCAATCGCTGAAGGTAAGCATGCAGGTGCAGCAGGCGGTTAAGAAGGCAAATGGTATGTTGGCCTTCATAGCGAGAGGATTCGAGTACAGGAGCAAGGATGTCTTGCTGCAGTTGTGCAGGGCCTTGGTGAGACCACACCTTGAGTATTGTGTGCAGTTTTGGTCGCCTTATCTGAGGAAGGATGTTCTTGCCATGGAGGGAGTGCAGCGAAGATTTACCAGACTGATATCTGGGATGGCAGGAATAACGTATGGAGAGAGATTAGGTCGATTGGGCTTGTATTCGCTAGAGTTTAGAAGAATGAGAGGGGATCTCATTGAAACTTATAAAATTCTAACAGGACTAGACAGACGAGATGCAGGAAGGATGTTCCCGATGGCAGAGGGGTCCAGGACCAGGGGTCACAGTCTAAGGATAAGGGGTAAGCCATTTAGGACTGAGATGAGGAGGAATTTCTTCACCCAGAGAGTGGTGAACCTGTGGAATTCTCTACCACAGAAGGCAGTTGAGGCCAATTCATTAAATATATTCAAGAAGGAGTTAGATATATTTCTTAAGGCTAAAGGGATCAAGGAATATGGGGAGAAAGCAGGGACAGGGTACTAAATTTGGATGATCAGCCATGATCTCATTAAATGGCAGAACAGGCTCGAGGGGCTGAATGGCCTACTCCTGTCTTCTATGTTTTTCACCACCTGTCGCAGGTCCAGATTGGCAGTTATGTCGTTCAAGACTCGGCCAGCTTGGTCAGTAGTCGCGCTACCAAGCCACTCAAGGTGGTGGACATTGAAGTCCCCCACCAAGAGTACATTCTGTGCCCTTGTTACTTTGTGCTTCTTCCAAGTGGTGTTCAACATGGAGGAGTAATGATTCATCAGTTGAGGGAAGGCAGTAGGTGGTAATCGGCAGGAGGTTTCCTTGCCTATGCTTGACCTGAAGCCATGAGACTTCATGGGGTCCGGAGTCAATGTTGAGGACTCCCAGGGCCACTCCTCCCCGACTGTATACCACTGTGCCGCCACCCCGGTGGGTCTATCCTGCCCGTGGGACAGGACATACCCAAGGATGGTGAGGGAGGAGTTTGGGACATTGGCTGAAAGGTATGATTCTGTGAGTTTATGTCAGGCTGTTGCTTGACTAGTCTATGGGACAGCTCTCCCAATTTTGGCACAAGTCCCCAGCTGTTGGTGAGGAGGACTTATCAGGGTCAACTGGGCTGAGTGTGCCGTTGCCGTGTCATTAGGCGGTGCCGATGTCGATTCCGGGTGGTCCGTCTGGTTTCATTCTTATTGTGTTTCGTTTTTGTTGCAACTGAGTGGCTTGCTAGGCCATTTCAGAGGGCAGTTCAGAGTCAACCACATTGCTGTGGGTCTGGAGTCACATATAGGCCAGACCAGGTAAGGACGGCAGATTTCCTTCCCTAAAGGACATTAGTGAACTAGATGGGTTTTTAACGACAATCCGGTAGTTTCATGGTCACCATTACTAATACTAGCTTTTTATTCCAGATTTATTTAATTAACTGAATTTAAATTCCCCAGCTGCCGTGATGGGATCATTCATCCAGGCCTCTGGATTACTAGCCGTGACATTACCACTACACTACCGTTCCTGTGGATTCAGTTTCAATATAAAGCATTTTTGTCCAAAATATACTTGCAGGTCAATAGCACACAAAACAGAATCATGAAATATCCATTTTAATTAACCCATGACTTATCTAGAGAATAACAGAACCTTCGTAACCTTTACACTAAACAGGCCACCAATACCACCTTTCCTTTTGTGCAGCTTCTTTAAACATATACATTTTATATGCAGCTTAACATGATCCATTTTAGTCTTGAGGTTCAGGGCACTCAAAGTCCTGATCTAAAAGTTGTTTGGATTGATTTAAAGATGCTCTCCATTCATCTAGCTCCTTCTGGAACAAGTCTGTCTCTTCTACAATTTTATTACTCTCCTCCTTTGCATTCTGCAACTCCAGCCGCATCTCCTATTCAAAAGGAAACCGTGTAAATGTTCTGAATCGCAACAGCATTTCTACACTAGAGTATGTCAACATAAATCATGTGTAACCGTGAAAATTTCTGAATTTAGTTTATTTTTTTTTTTTTTTTAAAAGATGCTCGTGGGTGCCCTGATGCGTCAGCCAGTTTACCCAGTGAAAAGCAGAGCACACACAAGCAAAGTCTCAGTTTCAATCCCCATGCTGAGTTCACCTTCAAACAGTAGATTGGCAATACTGGCATTCGAGTTCCGGGGTTGAGGGGTGGGAGGGAGGCAGTTAGACAAATACGGAGCTGCCCCATTTCCTGTTTATGGTTATCCAGCGAGCCCTGATGACAGTTCACCTGTGGATATCAAACAGGGACAGGACCGAGTTCAGCTGGTATTCGCTGCAGTCAAAATGCCTGCTCGCTGCCAAAGCTTGCTCGTACATATCGGCCAATTTGGCCAGGAGCTGGAGGGAGACAGGCAGCAGTAAACACTTTCAGGAAAGTGAGGAAGAGGAGAAAATGGCCAAAAAATTGTTTTGGTAAACATATACATTGGTGGTGGTAAATCTTCAAGAAGGAACAAAATTATAAAAATGTATTGGGGTAAATTTTTACGTCATAATTTTTTTAAAAAGGTATCTCTTTTTGGCTTGTGGAACCAAAGCAAAAAAGAGTAACAATTTTCAACATTACACAATATTTACTAGGAAGATTAAAAACAAGTTATTGAAATATACAGGTGCAGACCTAGATGAAAATGTTTGCAACACTTTTGCCAATTTTGATTCAATTACACAGTAAACTGGCAGAATCCTTTACAATACACAGGATTAACACCATGAGGATTCCACTCAGTCTTGTTATTTTCTCACCATTACACGTACGCATTTTGAAGGAACAAAATAGCTGTTGCAGCACAGACAACCCAAAGTGATGCAAGTCATGCAGCGTTACAGGAAATAAAGAAAATTAGTTGTGATCGACCACCCGAGATCTTTATTCAGGAATGAAAAAGGTTAGCCCCCCAATTACAGATTGAATCACTGGGTGATGTTAGGCAAAGATTAATTGGACGAAGACCTCACACGAAGGTCCCAACGTAAATGACTTCTCAGATTTGCCCCAGCCACAGCAGCTTTAACATTGTTCCTCACCTGAAACAGCTGAGGAACAAGTGCTATATACAGGAAACTCTTTGGTATCCGGCAGCGACGGGACCGGCGTGGTGCCGGTTGATCGAAAGTTCCGGATAACAGAGAGTTATATCTACCGAGGCTATTTTTAACAAAGAAAAATAAAAAAATCAAGAAATGTGCAGTATACAGTATTTGGGTACTCACCTACAGAATGTTGTGTTAAATGGATGGTGGAAGATGCTTGATTAAGTACAGTACTGCCAGTTGAGAGTAATCCATAACTCTTTAATTACTTAACAGTAAGTGAGACTCCCGGCAGCGCGGGAGAATCAACTCCTGCTACTGCAGTGTTTCGGACTTCCGACAGCGCCAGGAGGCCGAGTAGTGGCACTTTTGAAAACTACCCCTACTGACTAAATCGCGGACTCGGGATCGGCAACATTGCCGGTTATTTGAGAGGAGTTTTCGGAGTACTCTGCGTTCGCGGAGACTCGGACTGCGACTCGGCAACATTGCCGGTTATTTGAGAGGAGTTTTCGGAGGATGATTTTTGCCGGTTAAGCGAGAATTCCGGATATTTGGGTGCCGGATAAACAAGAGTTTCCTGTATAAAGTTTCCTCTTCAATGCCATTGCATACAGCAGTGCAACCCAATTCATGTCATTGCTGATGCAGACCTTGAACGCCTGTTCCTGTGCCTCGTCCTTTGCAACACTGATACACAGGACTGAGATGGTAGAGATCCTCCTTTGTACTATTTAGAATAATGTGGAAATTCAGATGAATTAGTAGGTACTGAGTGAGAAACAAACAGTTTGCTGAATGCCACTCTACACTGGTTACAAAATGAAAGCAATAATATTGGTGAAAACAATCTCCACACATGCATTCACTCCTCCACCCCCACTTGAGTAACTAAATGCACCTTTCTGCCAGCTACAGATGATCAGATCTCACTGATTTGTAAGCCCTTTAAATGAACTGATTGGCCAGTTCAGGTTTCCCTGCAATACTAGCTTAAATGCATGTGTATCAGGATTTTCTTCAGTGTGTAGCAGTTAATACAGTACATGTTATTTTCAGCATGTTCCTGGTCAGATAGGAGTATTACACATTCACTGAAGCAATGTGAAGGACAACCTTTTACTGGAGAAACTCTGCAATGTAGTCTTACAGTACCTAGCAACAGATTCTTACCTGGAACTTCTCTCTCTTCTCTACTGCGTACGTTCCCCATTTTTCTAGTTCCGCCTGGAGATTCTCCACATGCACCTGAAGCAGACAGATTACAGGCCAATACTTCATTTTGCGACTCAATAGTACAAATTACTATAAAAGGAAGGGGTGGGGGAATTTCACCCTCTCTCTTCTCGGTCAGTGTTGTGAAGAGTTGAGCTGCAATAACAGATATGACAACAACTTGCTTAAAGGAAGAAAAAGATTCACGAGAGAGAGAGAAAAATCGCAAAATGGTCCAATTTTGGAGCAGGAAGTGTTTATCTTTGCACTGTACATGCATAATAACTTACACAGTTTCTAAGTGAAATAGAAGCTGGACATTGGTTTCGATGTGTAGCTCTCATTACAACAGGGTGTGTTCACTGAAGGAACAGGGAATCATTTAGAATAGATTTCTACCTTTAAACTGAGAGATGGTCTGGCAATAAAGTCTGTGTGGCACCTGTTGTGACAACTGTATTATGTTCCCAGACTTACTAGTATTTATTTTCCCACATTCTCCTTCCTTCCCAGATTCCTTCCTGGGATACAGTTCCATAAGTGGCAAATTGCCCTCATGAACTGCATCCAAATGGACAGAGAGCATTGGCAAACTCTGCAACGGTGAAGGTGATTTGATAGAGGTGTTTAAAATCATGAAGGGTTTAGATAGAGTAAATAAAGAGAAACTGTTTCCAATGGCTGAAGGGTCGATAACCAGAGGGCACAGATTTAAGGTGATTTGCAAAAGAACCAGAGGCGACATGAGAAAAAAACTTTTATCTATGATTCTACTATTCTATGACATCAAACCCAATCCTGTCCTCTCCCCAACTCTTGCTGTGGACTAATTTTCAAGTTTCACTGTCCACAAACTAAAACTTAAACACAAAAATCCATCTTACCATTGTGTCCCTTCGACATGCATTCTTCTGCTCATGGTCTTCAATTATTTTATTAACTGAAACTGAGAAACAAAAATAAGCAAAGATGGGAAGGCACTTAATAATTATTCTACAGAAATCCTATTGCGTTAACAGAAAATTTAGCTATGTACACGTTCTAGTTCAAGAAAAGAATCAATTGAGGAAAGTGTAAGCAGCAGTCTCACTCTGGAGGGGACTGAGGCGATTACAGCCATCATTTGAATGTGTGGTTGTGGAGATTTCCTGTCAATCTTGTTCTGTCTGAAAGTGCATGCACAGAGGGATTATAACGCTGTGCTTAAGTGACCATCGAAACTAGCTCAATGTTATATAAATCCACTAGGGCTAGATTCAGAAAAATGAAGCAGCCTTGAGATTTACTTCTGACCTGTATAATTTTGTGATACTCCAGCACGAGGGTAGGATGACCTAATTTCCAACCAATTAAACTATGACCCACCTCCAAGGAACAGTTTATCAGAAGATAAGACAAGCCGATCTGAACTGGGACCCTGGTCTTAATTTTACCTCTGTATTTGGTTATCCTGTACTGTAATCCTACACTACTAGGTAACCAAATAGAGGCAAAATTAAGACCAGTAAATCATTTTATTGAAGAGCACCACAAATGCTTGCAAAATCAGAAGTTTTAAGACAAAAACGGAGACTTTGAACACTCGCTTGTATTCCATGCTGAGCAGTTTAAGTTAGGGCCGTGCAATACTTTTGATAGTACAGTAGATGAGCACAAGTATTGAGATCACAACATCGTGATTGTGTAGCGTGACAACATGTGCATCGTGACAACATGTGCATCATGAAAACATTCACGGTACATGCTGGCTTCTGTCAAGCCCAACCTAAGCAGCAACTAGTTTGTGCATACTCATTTCATCATGAATTGTAGCTATTTCATGCCCTTGTAGTGGCGAGCGCAGATCTGGTTAACCTTACCAGGATCGATCAGGTTGTTCTCCAGTACGACCATGTAGTTCTGTACCCTCTTGCTCAGCAGTTCCTTCTCAGATTGCAAGCTCTCAGTCTTAACCATAAACTCGTTTGTCTTGTCCTATGAATGAAAAGTGGGAGGATAGTTAAATAGCAATAATACAGCAGGGGAGTTGGCACTCTGGTCACATGGAAATCATTTTTACAAATATCTTAAACTCTTAATAACTGAACTATTTACTACAGTACAAAAGCAAAATACTGCAGATGTTGGAAATCTGAAATAAAAACAGAAAATGCTGGAAATATTCAGCAGGTCAGGCATCCGTGGAGTGAGAAACAGAGTTAACGTTTCAGGTTGGCAACCTTTCATCAGAACTGGAAAAAAGTTAGATATGTAACAGGTTTTAAGCAAGTACAGAGGCAGGGAAAGGGGGGTGGGGAGGGGAGGAAAGGAAAGAACAAAAGGTCCGTGATAGGGTGGAAGGCAGCAGCTGCTGAGTATTTCCAGCATTTTCTGTTTTTATTTACTACAGTATCTTAATCAAGAACATTCCACTTAGAACCATGGGAAGGAATTTCCTCAGGCAAGCACCATTATGTTCTTGAATGTGTTGTCACTTCCCGAATCTGCTCATCTTTCCTGCAACTCCATGTTTGAAACTATCTAATCAGGTTTCCGTCCCTGCGACAGCACGGAAATGGCCCTAATCAGTCACAAATGACATCATGTGATTGTGGTGCATTGCCCCCCTCTTTCTCTCTGCAATCTTTGACATGGCCGACTACACTATTTTTGATTGCCGCCACAAACTCCATACCCTTACCACTTATTCTATCCCCCTCCCAGGTCCCTATTTCAGGTTGATCCTGATGGTTTGCAACGTTGGCATCCTATCTGACACCAAGCCAAACTTCTGACCCTATATCTTTTCAATCACAAAGACTGCCCATTTCTCTCTTGCTGCTGAAACCCTCTACCCTGCCTTTGTCACCTTCCAACTGGACTGTTCCAATGCTCTCTTGGCCGGCCTCCCATCTGTAAAGTTTCAGCACATCCAAAACTCCGCTGCCAATATTCTATCACACCAAACCCCGCTCATCCACCACCCCCATTCTCACTGGCCGACATTGGCTCCTGGTCCCCCAATAGCTCAAATTTTAAATTCTCACTCGCATATGTAAATCATTTCATGGACTTGTTCCCCCCCTATCTGCAGTCTCCTCCAGCCTTGCAACCACCCCCCGCCCCCAAACAGAGATTAGCCAGTCATCGCAGAGTACCCAGAGTCTACCTTGTGTTCCAATGAAGCTCAACGTAAGCTCGAGGAACAGCACCTCATCTTTCGATTAGGCACTTTACAGCCTTCTGGACTCAACATAGAGTTCAACAATTTCAGACCATAACTTCTGCCCCTATCCTTTTTTTCCAGCTATTTTATTTATTATATATTTTTTTCTCTCTCTCTCTCTCCCACATGGCAGCTGTCTCTCCTTATGCCAGAGCCATTTACACTTCATCTAGAGTCATCTTTTGTTTCTCAACCTGTCCCATTACCATCTCCTTTTGCCTTGCACCATCATCCCTTTTGTCTCTTAATCTCTCCTGCCTTCCATCCTATCACAGACCTTCCCTTTTGTTCTTTCCTCCCCTCCCCCCTTTCTCTGCCCCTGCACTTGCTTAAAAACCTATTCGATCTCCAGCTTTTTCCAGTTCTGACGAAGGGTCATCGACCTGAAACGTTAACTCTGTTTCTCTCTCCACAGATGCTGCCTGACCTGCTGAGTAGTTCCAGCATTTTCTGTTTTTGACCCAGAGTCTACCCTTCTGTTGTAGCTATGGTGCTGACGTGGCTGGTCCAGTTAAGCTTCTGGTCAATGGTGACCCTTTAGATGTTGGCAGTGGGGGACTTAGCAATGGTGGTGTCTGCCATTGAAGGTCAAGGGAAGATGGCTGGGCTTACTCTTGTTTGAGATGGACATTATTTGGCACAAATGTTACAGCCCAAGCCTGGATGCAATCCAGGTCCTGCCAGCATTGGATACCAAGTCAGAAGATTTTCTTTTAAGTGAAGCCTCAATGTGATATGCCAGGGTGCTAGGATATGTTGTCTCCTCACAGTGCTTGGCTTCAGAGCAACACTGAATGAGGCCACCCACCTATTTTGGCTAGGGCTAGATTGAAGTATGACAGTTGCTAGGCTAGTGGGAAGACAATAGAGAAAGTAATTTTATATTAAAAAAAAGGGTGGGACAAAAAAAGTGATGTCCCTGATATTCAGTTAAGTGGATTGAAGGGATTTTGAAAGTACAGGATAGGACAAAAAGAGGGGGCCTGGTTAATTACAGAGTATTTATGTGTGATGAGAGAAAGAGAATATTGTGTCAGATTGGCCTAGTTGCACTCTTGCCAGAGTCAGAAGGTTGTTGGTTCAAGTCCCAGTCTGGGATTTACGCAGATAATTTAGGCTGACACTTTAGTGCAGTACTGAGGGAATGCTGCATCAGAGATGCCATCTTTTCAATGAGACGTGAGAGAGAGGCTCAGTGTACCCATTTATTATTCATAAATTGGCTGCTGCATTGGCAGACGTAACTGTGACTGCACTTCAAAAGTAATTCATTGGCTGTGAAATGCCCCGAGGGCATGAAAGGCGCTACATAAATGCAAGTCCTTTCTTTTTATTGGACAGTAGGGAACAGTTGAAGCAATCAGGGTGCAGCTGGACCAAGTAGTTTGATGTTAAATTCATTATTAGTGCATATTATAGTCCTCCAGTACAAGGGGTTCATCAAGATGAGGAAGTTTATGAACAGGTTAAAAGTGTCTGTATTACCTAGCCATTTAGTGGTCTGATGGGGGCCAACTAATTCTACAGGAAGGCAAGGCAGAAAAGGGGTTTACTTGCTTTCTTACTTAGCAGTGACCCTGGGATTGCCACGTGGGAGTATTTGGGCAACAGTGATCTTTGAATATCAGATTTTAGTTGATTAGGAAAATTACTGCTGCAGATAATTTAATGTTAGTACCGAATTTCAAGAAGGCTAAATTCTTAAGAATGAGGGAGGTTTTGGGGAAGGTTGATTAGTGGCTACGACTTGATGGCAATAACTGCAAGAGAGGAGAAAAATGGAGCTCCATACTCATGGACAGGGAAACCATGAATGTCCCTCAGATACAAGGGAGAGTACATGATAGTGAAACCCAAATAGCTAGAGCGCCATTTGTCGGCACATTAACAAAAAAAATTTCAACCAGGTATAAAAAAAGAGCCATCCAGAGAATAGGGTCAAATGAATACGTGGCTAGAGGAATGGTGCAAGGGGGAGGGATTCAAATTCCTTGGACATTGGAACCGGTTCTGGGGGAGGTGGGACCAGTACAAACGGGACGGTCTGCACCTGGGCAGGGCCGGGACCGATGTCCTAGGGGGAGTGTTTGCTAGTGCTGTTGGGGAGGGTTTAAACTAAAGTGGCAAGGGGTTGGGAACCTGAGCAGGGAGACAGAGGAAAGGGAAACAAGGATAAAAGCTGAAGACAGGAAGGAGAAAAACAAAAGTAGAAGGCAAAGAACTCAACGGTTTAAATCAAACATGGTCACAGTAAATAATAATTCATATAGGTCTGAGAGCGTTAAAAAAACAAGCCTGAAGGCTTTGGGGGAAAAATTCAGTTGGTTGTGCCTCCCGTTAGCGCCTTAAGAGGGCGCTAATGGGGCGCAAAGCATCTAGCGCCCAGGCGCGGCGAAGTTTGCGCCGCTCGCGAAATTAACATTTTGCGGTGGCGCTAAACACTACCGCCACGATCTCCTGCGCCGGCAGATCATGACGTCACTCGAGTGCGCAACGCCCCGGAGCGGATATTGAGTAGCGCCCCCTGCCTTACCGCCTGACGCTAGCAACGACAGGTTGAGGGGAGCGTTCTGCAGTCATGAAGGGAAAGGGGGAGCGCTATTTAAAGGTGACCGCTTCCTGCCTTTTATTGTTGGTGCCATTTTTGAACTACGCATTCTGAGAGAGAGAGGGAGAGACTTCTGGAGAGATTCAACGTTGTGTGAAGGAGTTTTGGGTACTGAGCAGCACTTTGCAGGTTCATTTTGATTTGCCATTCCTTGTATCGATTTAGCAGAGACTGTGGGGGCTGCATTCTGAGCTCTTGGCCTGGTACTCTCCATTGTTCTTTCCAGCACATTTGATGTGCAGGTCTCTCCAGGCCGAGATTCAAGGCTGCAATGAGCAGGATGTGGATGGAAAGCAAGATTAACCATCCCCTTTAAGAACTGGCCCGTGCCATTGTGTGTGTGTTCCATTGCTGACTGACATCACATGAGCTTCGCCAGCGCTCTGAGGTAGCGCCTCGCTCCTCGGCCTTTGCGCCTTAAGACAGGTGTGAAGTGCCTGATATAGCGCTGCAATCACCTCCAGGGGCGATAAAAGTCAAGTTTGCAGTCGGTGGCGATAATTAGCGCCAGGCGCTAATCTTTGCGCCCGGCCGATAATTGCGCCCCAAATGGGGCGATACTGAATTTCTCCCCCTTTGTGTCTTAATGCAAGGAGCATTCGGAACAAGGTGGATGAATTAGCTGCGCAAATAGAGGTAAATGAATACGATTTGATTGGGATTACAGAAACATGGCTCCAGGGTGGCCAAGGCTGGGAACTCAACATCCAGGGTTATTCAATATTTAGGAAAGATAGGCAAAAAAGAAAGGGAGGTGGGGTAGCATTGCTGGTTAAAGAGGGGATTAACACAATTGAAAGGAAGGATATTAGCTCTGATGATGCGGAATCTGTATGGGTAGAACTGAGAAATAACAAGGGGCAGAAAACGTTAGTGGGAGTGGTATATAGACCTCCAAACAGTAATACGGAGGTTGGGGACAGCATTAAAAGGGAAATTAGAGAAGTATGCAGTAAGGGCACAGCAGTCATCATGGGTGACTTTAATTTACATATAGATTGGGCTAACCAAATTAGTAAAAATACTGTGGAGGAGGAATTCCTAGAATGTTTACGAGATGGTTTTCTGGAACAATATGTCGAGGAACCAACCCGAGATCAGGCCATCTTAGACTGGGTATTACGTAACGAGAAAGGATTAATTAGCAATCTTGTTGTACGAGGCCCCTTGGGTCAGAGTGATCATAATATGATAGAATTCTTCATTAGGATGGAAAGTGAAATCGTTGAATCAGAGACTAGGGTCCTGAATTTAAATAAAGGAAACTACGATGGTATGAGGCGCGAATTGGGTAGGATTGATTGGGTAATGTCACTCAAGGGGTTGACGGTGGATAGGCAATGGCAAACATTCAAAGACTGCATGGATGAACTACAGAATCTGTTCATCCCAGTGTGGCATAAGAATAAAACAAAAAGGGTGACTCAACCGTGGCTAACAAGGGAAATTAGGGATAGCATAAGATTCAAGGAGAGGGCATATAAATTGGCCAGAAAAAGCAGTAACCCTGAGGATTGGGAGCAGTTTAGGAGTCAACAAAGGAGGACAAAGGGATTAATTAAGAAGGGGAAAATAGAATATGAAAGTAAGCTTTCAGGGAACATACAAAATGACAGTAAGAGCTTGAAGAGAAAAAGATTAGTGAAATCAAGTGTAGGTCCCTTGCAGTCAGAAGTGGGGGAAGTTATAATGGGGAACAAAGAAATGACAGACCAATTAAATACATATTTTGGTTCTGTCTTCACAAAGGAGGACACAAATAACCTCCCAGAGATGTTGGAGAACATAGGGTCTGATGAAAGGGAGGAACTGAATGAAATCAGTATTTGCAGGGAAATGGTGTTAGGGAAATTGACAGGATTGAAGGCCGATAAATCCCCAGGGCCTGATAATCTACATCCTAGGGTACTTAAGGAAGTGGCCCTAGAAATAGTAGATGCATTGTTGATCATCTTCCAACATTCGATGGAATCTGGAACTGTACCCATGGATTGGAGGGTAGCTAATGTTACCCCACTATTCAAAAAGGGTGGTAGAGAGAAAGCGGGGAATTACAGACCGGTAAGCCGGACATCGGTAGTGGGGAAAATGCTAGAGTCCATTATAAAGGATGTAATAGCTGAGCACTTGAAAAACAGTGACAGGATCGGACAAAGTCAACATGGATTTACAAAAGGTAAATCGTGCTTGACTAATCTACTGGAATTTTTTGAGGATGTAACTGGGAAAATAGATAAGGGAGAACCATTAGATGTGGTGTATTTGGACTTTCAATTATCTTTCGATAAGGTCCCGCATAAGAGATTAGCGTGTAAAGTTAAGGCACATGGGATTGGGGGCAAGGTATTGACTTGGATAGAGAACTGGTTGGTGGACAGAAAGCAGAGAGTAGGAATTAATGGGTCTTTTTCCGAGTGGCAAGCAGTGACTAGTGGGGTACCTCAGGGATCGGTCCTTGGACCCCAGCTATTCACAATATACATTAATGATCTAGATAAGGGAATTAAATGTAATATCTCCAAGTTTGCAGATGACACAAAGCTGGGTGGGAGTGTGTGCTGAGAGGAGGATACCAAGAAACTCCAGGATGATTTGGACAGGTTGGGTGAGTGGGCAGAAGCGTGGCAGATGCAATATAACGTGGATAAATGCGAGGTTATCCACTTTGGTGTCAAAAACAGAAAGGCAGACTATTACCTGAATGGCAATAGATTGGGAGAAGGGGAAGTGCAACGAGACCTGGGTGTCCTTGTGCACCAGTCGCTGAAAGTAAGCATGCAGGTGCAGCAGGCGGTGAAGAAGGCAAATGGTATGTTGGCCTTCATAGCGAAAGGGTTTGAGTATAGGAACAGGGATGTCCTGCTGCAGTTGTACAGAGCCTTGGTGAGACCACACCTTGAGTACTGTGTGCAGTTTTGGTCGCCTTATCTGAGGAAGGATGTTCTTGCCATGGAAGGAGTTCAGCGAAGATTCACAAGGCTGATACCTGGGATGGCAGGAATGACATATGAGGAGAGATTGGGTCGATTGGGCTTATACTCGCTGGAGTATAGAAGAATGAGAGGGGATCTCATCGAAACATATAAAATTCTGACAGGTCTGGACCAACTAGATGCAGGAAGAATGTTCCTGATGGTCGAAGAGTCCAGAACCAGGGGTCATAATCTAAGGATAACGGGTAAGCCATTTAGGACAGAAATGAGGAGGAATTTCTTCACCCAGAGAGTGGTGAACCTGTGGAATTCTCTACCACAGAAGGTAGTTGAGGCCAAGTCATTAAGTATATTCAAGAATGAGTTAGATATATTTCTTAAAGCTAAAGGTATCAAGGGATATGGGGAGAAGGCAGGTACAGGGTATTGAGTTTGGATGATCAGCCATGATCTCATTGAATGGCGGAGCAGGCTCGAGGGGCCGAATGGCCTACTCCTGCTCCTATCTTCTATGTTTCTAGGGTCAGGTATATGATTAACTTAATCCACTATTGAAAAAGTCCAAAAGAGCAGTATAGAAAAGGATTGCAGCTAGGTGTGGTAGTGATGATAAAGTCTGTGGTAACACAATACAGCTTCCTGTGACTCGAACTTTATTGCATCACTTCCTGTGATTAGTCCAGGATAAATACTGGACTGATCAGTTGGATCCTGGAGAGGCATAGAGTAAGACCTCTTTTGTATGTAGCACCTTTTTAGTTGATTAAAGCTTACTTTAAGTTCACCACGCGTAAGGCTCATTCTTACGACAATTTAATCAACTTTGAAAAACTTCGCACTCAAACTTTTTGGACGAACTCGGAACTAAGGATCCAGGGAATCACCCATCATGGAAAACATCCTTAAACCATCGCGTCTTGACTTGGACCCAAACACCCCAGCAGCCGGTAAGGTGTGGAAACACTGGTATCGCACGTTTGACAATTTTCTTGAATACTGCAAGGCTGATGATGACTCAAAGTTGCGGATACTCATCAACTGTGTCACCCCGAATGTATTTCAGTATGTGGAGGACTGGGACAGTTACGAGGAGGCAATTCGGACGCTTAAGAGACTATATACTAAGACACCGAATGAGGTCTATGCCAGACATCTACTAGCTACAGCCCAACAAGGGCCGGAGGAATCCATTGATAAATTCCTCCAAGAGCTTCGCAGACTTAGTATGGACTGTAACTTTCAGGCGGCCTCAGCTGAGCTGTACCGTGAAGAAATGATCCGTGATGCTTTCATCTGCGGGCTTGCCTCCCCATTTATACGCCAGCGTCTACTGGAAAGTAAGACACTTGAGCTTCAGAGAGCTTATGACATGGCTTGCTCTCTGGATCTGGCAAAAAGAAATGCAGACCTTTATACAGTGCCCAGACCTCGGTCTACTGCCTTAACTACAGTCAGGCAATTTAAGAGGCCACAGGTGAACTCTATTAGGGAGGTCTTTATCCCTGACGATCAATCTGATGACTTCACTGATGAAGAGGATGATGACCCCACTGTGGCAGCCTCTTGGCAATCTAAGAAATGCTTCTTTTGTGGTGATGAGTTTCACCCTCGGAAATTCTGCCCTGCTCGCAATGCGTTTTGCAGTCATTGCAACAAAAAGGGTCATTTTGCAAAGGTTTGCCTATCAAGAGCCTCTACGAGGGCTTATCAAGCTAAGTCCTACCGAACTGCCCCAGTAAGGGCCTATCAAGATGTTCCGGCTAACATCTATCGTGCTTCCTCTCGGGTTTCCTCTCGAAGAAACACACCTAGAGTTTCAGCCACTCTTTGTGCAACGACACCAATTACAGCTGCTTGTCCTCAGAACCTATTCCATGCAGCTACAAAAGCATCAATTAATGGACATACTTTAGATGCCTTAATTGACTCAGGGAGCACTGATAGTTTCATTAGGGAACAGATTGTTGCAGAGTTAAAGCTGCATGTTTTCCCATCGGACCAGGCAGTTGCGATGGCTCAGTCATCACTTTTAATACCAGAATTTCTGGCTTTTGTATGGTTGAAATAACACTTAATGGTCACAGGTATCCCTCCACCCGGCTTTCGGTGCTCAAGGATTTATGTAGTGATCTTATCTTAGGGCTGGATTTTCAAAAGCAGCATAAGAAGCTCACCATTGAGTTCGCCGGATCCAAACCTGAACTCACTATTTCTAATATACGACCTCGATTACCGTTCTGTGCATTGTCAGCAGCTTCACTGGATGAACCCTCACTGTTTACCAGTATCCCTCCTCGATGCAAACCGATTATAACAAAGTCACGACGTTTCAGTCAGGAAGACCAGTCTTTTATTGCGGCTGAGATTTCTCGGCTTTTAGCAGAGGATATCATTGTGTCTCGTTCGTCGCCATGGCGCGCCCAGGTCGTTATTGTTAAGAACCCTCTACAACCTCACAAGAAACGGCTGTACATTGACTATTCACAGACCATCAATCAATATACGGACTTGGACGCATACCCATTGCCGCGCATCGATGATATGGTTAATAAACTGGCTGAGTACACGGTGTTCTCAACATATGATCTGAAAAGTGCCTATCATCAAGTACCCTTGAAGGTCTCAGACAAGCAGTATACGGCCTTTGAAGCCAATGGACGGCTGTATCAATTTCGTCGCCTCCCCTTTGGGGTCACTAATGGAGTGGCTGTCTTCCAGCGAGCAATGGATGACCTGGTCAAACAGGAAGACTTTGAAGGATACGTTTCCTTATCTGGACAATATTACTGTCGCAGGTCGCAATCAGCGGGAACATGACGCCAATCTCCAATGATTTTGGGATGCACTCCAGCACCGTAATTTGACATTAAATGCAGCTAAATCCATTGAGTCACAATCAACCATCAACATCCTTGGCTATTGTGTGGGCAATGGCATCATTAAACCTGACCCTGAAAGGCTTCGCCCACTCCAAGAACTCCCGCCACCTAAGAATCCGGCCTCCTTGCGCCGGGCCCTCGGCCTGTTTGCATACTATGCTAAATGGATTCCTAACTTCTCGGACCGAATCCAACCTCTACTGAAGGCCAGCACATTCCCACTAGACACAGCGGCTGTTGCAGCCTTTAACCTCCTGAAAAAACAGTTGGAGAAAGCGGCTCTTCACTCCATCGATGAGAGTCTTCCTTTTGTTGTTGAGTGTGATGCCTCGGAGGTGGCAATCTCGGCCACTCTGAATCAGGAAGGTCGTCCGGTGGCATTTTTGTCCAGGACTTTTCAAGGGGCTGAGCTACATTATCCTCCAGTCGAGAAAGAAGCTACAGCCATCATAGAGGCAGTACGGAAGTGGAGTCATCTCCTAGCTCGCCAGCACTTTACCTTAATCACGGACCAGCGGTCGGTCGCCTTCATGCTCGATAATCGAAAACGGACCAAAATTAAAAATAATAAAATCCAGCTTTGGCGGCTGGAATTGGCCTCTTTTGGTTACACAATCCACTATCGACCTGGCAAGGAGAATGTGGCTCCGGATACCCTCACACGAGCATTCTGCTCCGCCATGGCACCCTCTACGCTCGTAGACATCCATGATGGGTTGTGTCATCCGGGCGTTACTCGCATGCTACACTTCGTGCGGTCCCGAAATCTCCCATTCTCTACCGGGGATGTAAAGAAGATGTGCTCGGACTGCAGAGTCTGTGCGGAATTGAAACCTCAGTTTTTCCGCCCCTCGGGTTTTATACTCATACATGCGACCCAGCCAATGCAACGGCTTAGCATCCATTTTAAGGGGCCGTTGCCCTCTTCAACTCGCAACACTTATCTGTTGACCATGGTCGATGAGTATTCCCGTTTTCCGTTTGCCTTTCCCTGCCCCAATATGCTGACGACCACGGTTATCAGCTGCCTTGAGCAGGTTTTTGCTTTCTGTGGCATGGCATCCTATGTTCATTCGGATCGGGGCCCTTCTTTTATGTCAGGAGAACTCAAGGCCTATCTCTCGGAACGGGGTATTGCTGCCAGCAGAACGACGCCTTATCATCCGGTCGGGAATGGGCAAGTCGAGCGTTTTAACGCTATCATCTGGAATGCGGTACGTCTGGCTTTGAGATCTCGGGGCCTACCCAACCAGCAATGGGAAGCAGTACTTCCAGACGCATTACACTCCACACGGTCCCTCCTTTCGACCGCCACAAATACGACGCCTCATGAACGGTTCTTCCGATTTCAGCGTCGCTCATCCTATGGGATATCTCTCCCGTCGTGGCTGACTACACCGGGACCAGTGCTACTCCGAAGATATGTCCAGGCGTCTAAGAATGACCCCCTGGTAGATGAAGTTGAGCTCACTGACGTCAACCCTACCTACGCCTATATTCGGTATCCTGACGGTCGGGAATCTACCGTGTCATTGCGGGATCTGGCTCCCTGCCCGCCGAAACATAGAGGGACACCAGGGGATGATATTGTACCAGGCACATCTCTGGGCTCGCCAGGTGCCTCTCATCACGATCTGGATCTGACACCGGCTGGTACCTCACTCCAGCGTGCCAACCTGGGGCAGACTGACTATGAGCCCGTCGGGGCTCGCACGCGCAGCCACGATCCACCCCGTACCGTACGCTCGGAAACGGATCTGCCACAGCCCTGCCCGACACCCGTTCGGGCACCAGTACACAGTCAGGATCGTCCTGACCCCTCACAGAGCGGGCTGGATCACTCGGACTCTGGTCCACGGCCCGCGGCGGGTAAACGGGCTAGGGGCCCTCTACCGCTACGAGAACCCAAACGGGTGCGGCTCTCCCTCGTCCAGCGGCTACGAAATGGAGGGAGCATCCCGGCCTCCTAAACTTTTGGGGGGGGGGGGGGGGGGGAAGAGAGAATGTGGTAACACAATACAGCTTCCTGTGACTCGAACTTTATTGCATCACTTCCTGTGATTAGTCCAGGATAAATACTGGACTGATCAGTTGGATCCTGGAGAGGCATAGAGTAAGACCGCTTTTGTATGTAGCACCTTTTTAGTTGATTAAAGCTTACTTTAAGTTCACCACGCGTAAGGCTCATTCTTACGACAAAGTCTTTTTCAGTTATGTCAGAAGATAAGAAGGACCACATAGGTTTAGCAGGGGACGTTAAGATTGAGGACTAAGAATCGGTAAATGGTTACAGTGTTAGCTTTAAACCATTTTCATTAAATATTCTAAGACAATAGTCACGATATACCAGCTTGCATTGCTTGAGGATTTTAACCAGCGTGAATCTCGTCCCTGCTTGTGAACAAAGATGCTAAGACACAGAGCATGCTGAAGTTTCCACAACTATAACTCCCAGGTCAAGAGGTGACCCTTACCTAGATAAGAAAGCTGGTTGCTAGGAGACCCACATACCAAACATGGGAAACTGCTTTTGTCTGTTGTATTTGAAGGCACCAAGGCTGTAAATAATTAGTACTTTGATAAAATAGTCTTACACATTTCTGAGGTACATACTGTATCTCCAGCCAAGACTTGATGGGGCCATGAACCATCCGCAGTCAGCTAGCAGGATGGGATCATTTATGACTAGAAGATAAGAACAGAAATGTGGATGTGCAGCCTGAAGCAGCTGAATAGAATAAAGATAGAGCATTCCACCTTTGAAAGTTAGAATTCTCAGGATGATTAGAAGGCCACAGCTGTGCAGGCAGCCGAGAGAGTCGGGGTCTCGGAGCCAGGTTACTTGCTTGTCATTTAATGCAATCTGAAGACAGTTGTATTATAACACTGTTGAGTCAATATATATAAAAACTTGTTGAATAAGCCACTCAAGCCTGAATCACACGGAAGTTATTGTTGAAGGATTAACAACCCCTTGGATCCATTTTCATCATTGAAGATAAGGTGCTAGTGGCCCTGCCAAAAATTCTTGGAAGTTAATACGGAAATGGTCTTGACCAAGATTAAGGCTCTCAAAGGTGATCAGGTTTCTGGGGTGACTGTCATGAGATCCAGAGCGCTAAAGAAATGCAAGTCATATTATGTGAGTGGAGAACCCTCAGAAATATAGGCTAGTTAGTTTGACATCAGTTATAGGATAGATGTAGAAAGACATCATTCAGGGTTCAGCAGTTATTAGAGAATCCTAACATCACTTCAGGATGAGGAGGCCCTGCATCACTAAGGTGTATCTTTGAAGTGATAAAGATACTGTCTACCGTGATTTGCAGAAAGGCTTCAATAAAGTGCCACACAGAAGGCTATTCAGTCAAGTTACTGAGAGAGGAAAACATCTCAAGTTCTCGATCCCAGGTGCAGAGCACCTGGGATTAGTGACTTACTTTGGGGCTCAGAAGAATTTCCTAAATTGGGTCCCTCTCCCCCCTTTTTCCAGGAAATTGCATGACTGGGGAGATTGGGTTAATGGGCCACTTGGGCAGCACCAGGTCTGGATAGTGTGAGCTTGACTGACCAGTTGGTCATCTTCCCCATCATTTTTGTGCCTTCATATTTTCTACCCATGAAGTATTTTTCAGTACTGGTAGTTACATAGAATCATAGAAGATAGGAGCAGGAGTAGGCCATTCAGCCCCTCGAGCCTGCTCCGCCATTCAATGAGATCATGGCTGATCATCCAAATTCAGTACCCTGTCCCTGCCTTCTCCCCATATCCCTTGATCCCTTTAGCCTTAAGAAATATATCTAACTCCTTCTTGAATATGTTTAATGAGTTGGCATCAACTGCCTTCTGTGGCAGAGAATTCCACAGGTTCACCACTCTTTGGGTGAAGAAATTCCTCCTCATCTCTGCCCTAAATGGCTTACCCCTTATCTTTGGACCGTGACCCCTGGTTCTGGACTCCCCTGCCATCGGGAACATCCTTCCTGCATCTAGTCTGTCTAGTCCTGTTAGAATTTTATAAGTTTCAATGAGATCCCCTCTCATTCTTCTAAACTCCAGCGAGTATAAGCCCAATCGACCCAATCTCTCCTATGTCATTCTTGCCATCCCAGGTATCAGTCTGGTGAATCTTCGCTGCACTCCCTCCATGGCAAGAACATCCTTCCTCAGATAAGGCGACCAAAACTGCACACAATACTCAAGGTGTGGTCTCACCAAGGCCTTGTACAACTGCAGCAAGACATCCTTGTTCCTGTACTCGAACCCTCTCGCTACGAAGGCCAACATACCATTTGCATTCTTAACCGCCTGCTGCACCTGCATGCTTACCTTCAGCGACTGGTGCACAAGGACACCCAGGTCTCGTTGCACTTCCCCTTCTCCCAATCTATTGCCGTTCAGATAGTAATCTGCCTTCCTGTTTTTGCCACCAAAGTGGATAACCTCGCATTTATCCACATTATACTGCATCTGCCCAATCACCCAACCTATCCAAATCATACTGGAGTTTCTCGGCATCCTCCTCACAGCACACATGCCCACCCAGCTTTGTGTCATCTGCAAACTTGGAGATATTACATCTAGTTCCCTCGTCTAGATCATTAATATATATTGTGAATAGCTGGGGTCCTCGGACCGATCCCTGCGGTACCCCACTAGTCACTGCCTGCCACTCGGAAAAAGACCCGTTTATTCCAACTCTTTGCTTCATGTCTGCCAACCAGTTCTCTATCCAAGTCAGTACCCTGCCCCCAATCCCATGTGCCTTAACTTTACACGCTAATCTCTTCTGCGGGACCTTATCGAAAGCCTTCTGAAAGTCCAAATACACCACATCCACTGGTTCTCCCTTATCTATTTTACCAGTTACATCCTCAAAAAATTCCAGTAGATTAGTCAAGCACGATTTACCTTTTGTAAATCCATGTTGACTTTGACCGATCCTGTCACTGTTTTCCAAGTGCTCTGCTATTACATCAAGTTACATCCCATGAAGTTACTTCCCCCTTTGAGGCTCAACTGCAGATTGTGCAAAATAGTCCTGCGTACAAGTTACACCTTCATATGTATGTTGAAACATGCAAGAGTTTTTTTAATCCTAGTTCGGTGTAATTTCTACGATATGACCTTTGCAGTACACTATTTAAGCATCAGTGTACATGTAAAAGGCTCGATATGTATGGCCCAGATTCCAAAAGTGGGGGTGGAGTATTTTATACATGGATCGGACCCTACCTCAGATTTCCCTCTCAGAGAAACAATTCGTTGAAGATGGTGGACTCAGCAGACCACCATGCCACTGCATTCCTATCAACTTTTACTCCACTCCTCTGGCACAGTGATATTTAAGTGGCAACCATCCTTGCCGACTTCAGTTAAACCTCCAAATGCCAAGTTGGAGATAACTGGGATAGGTCCAGGCAGAAGAATATTAAAAGTCAGCAGCAAAAACCAAGAAATGAAGTCAGGAGGTAGAGTTATAATTTAAATATCACAGCACTGTTGGAACACCATCCATCTTGCAATTGTTGTACCCGAGAGGCCATCAGGGAACACTATTACTGGACTAACAGGTTACGTTCCAACATTGTGGTAGGAGACCAAAAAACTGTATTACAAAAAGAAAAGCGCAGAATTACCTAGTGCAACAGCTGATAGGAATGCACTGGTTAAAAATTAGAAAGAACAAATAGGAAATTAATTTGTGGATGCCACTCAACATTGAGAGAATTTTGCAATATTGATCCGTGTCTAGTACAGTTAAGACAGGTACACATGGTAAATACTTGAATTGCAAGTAGCTTTGACTAGCAAGATAGTGCCTCAGAACCACAATTTTAAGGTCAAGTCATAATGTCACATCTTAATGCGCACACGGTCAAAACATTTGTCTCATTAGGCACAATTTCAGAGAAACGAGTAGCAGTAGTAAAGTTTCACAAGAATTACGGGTGAAAGCGAAGTCTTTAGACTGGTGGTAGCTCCAGGGAATTCTGCGCTTTTTAAAAAAATGAAAAGTTTATTGCTCACACAGCACAAGGGTGAACAAAACCTATTATCCCAGCTATAGTGCTCCCCAGATGGCCTTGCAGATAAAGCTATTCCCAGATTTAGTACTGAACGAGAGAGAGAGAGAGAACGAGAACGAGAGAACGATCTGGACCGAGTTAGCTGCTCTCAGGCAAGACACTACAATAGGCCTCCAAATTCGAGCAACCTGCCAACTTTCACTCTTGGGCCCACACATGAATGTTCACTTGGGCAGGGCACAGGAGGGCTGCAGGAGACTGTACAACTGTATCCCAGTACTACCAACTACAGGAAAGGGGAGAAAATTGGTAAAAACAAAATTACAGTAACTGCTGCTCAGATTCCAGGGGTGCCTTTATTGCTGTAATACTACACTCAGCTGCCAAAACATTAACATTTTAAATAAAAGTGTAAAAGCAACTTCGACTCTTAGCTTCCATTAAAACTAGGCATTTAAAGTCTCACTGTATAAATAGCAAGAGTGATTGGTTTCCATAATTATACCATTTCTTCACAATTGGTTTCAGTCCTTCATTTGTTGCTTTGTCATGAAAGAAATGAATCACTCTCTCCTCATGGATCATGGAAGAAATTTGGGCAAAATAGATATTAAGAGTCCACTGTTCTTATCCAAGATGAGGTTTGTCCTTTTCCTTGCCCAGGGACAAGGAAGCAGACTTTAGCACTCAAAGCAGTATCAGTTAACTCAGCACAGACCAGGAATCAAACCTGAGATTGTGTGCTCTGAAGGCTCAGTACTACAAGCAGTGGTTCTTTTACTCCTCGGCCATTGAGAGTGACCTCTTATTTTGAAGATTTGTTTGACAGCTCTTGGGCATAGTCACAGCGACATGACATTGGCAGCTTTAGGAAGTGATCAAACCCAAAACATCACTTTTCAATAACTAAAGGGAACAACAAATTTCTTCATAAAGTCAGGTTATTTTTGACAAGTGCTTCAGAATTAAACTGGCAGTAAACATACTCAACTAGGAGGAAATCTCACCTCAGCCATCTTCAGTTCCTGCTTTAACTGCTGCTGGGCAACTTCCAAGAGCTGATTTTGGTCCCTTAGCTCTGCTGCAACCACTTTCAGGGCCATGTATCTGAAGAAAAACAGATCACAGTGAGGAATGCAGAAATCTCAAACATACATCATCAATAGGATCTCAATGGCCAAGGAGTAAGACTGACTGCTTCTTTGTTCAGTTTTTGACAAACAAATGTTAGTTATACACAAATTAATTGCTTTTGTTTAGTTCCGCTCGGTTTCTTCTCTTTCGGGTAACTTTTTTTTTACGTAATTGAGAAACCGAACTGAAGGGTCTAGGCCCATAGTGGAAGGCACCAAAGTTAAGGGCAGTAAAGGGGAAAGTAGATTAGATGATGCTAAGCTACGGTTGCAAGACCCTGTAAATTGAAGGATGGAAGGAAAGGCCTGGGGAGATAAGGAGGTCCATAGCTTTGAAGCCATGGAAAGAACAAGTTAGAATAAGTGATCTTGATTTTACTGTCTGGCCCAAGAGGTTGGGCAGAGTTGTGTATGCCTACCTGTAGCTACTGAAAGGAAGTGTGAAAGAACAGCACAAGGTCTCGCAACCAAATTGTCCAAAAACTGCTCCAAAATCATAGGTACAAACCCAAATCAGTCCACTCCATGGCCTCTTCCAACACTACTTACAGGCAACTGCCAAACTGTCCCGACAAACTATTAACCCATCTAATTTCCCTATAAAATTAAGTAGTTTCTTAATTGGAGGGTGCCAAGTGTTGCATGCATTAATTGCACACCGTTCAAATTCATCAACAGCCAAAGACTCACTTTTCCATGTCAGCACGAGTCATTCTAGATAACGGGGGCATTTTCTTTCTGAAAAAGAAAAAAGGTAGTTAGAGAGCCATCCATAACTCCATAATATATTGCTCAATATACTATGAATATGTATTTGAGTCAGAAGAATTTACTTCTGGAACAATTGTGAAAGACAGATATACCATAGCACATCAGTAAGTTACTTTCATAAATGCCACAACTTACCAAATCCACAACTATGCCAGCATTTATTAGCCAGAGTCGCCAAAGTTATTACGCCTAGATCAGTAGATTTTAAATTGTTCAACTGCATCAGGACCAAGCAAGCATATAACACACAAAGAAAGAATGTATAACAATCATAGGTATTAAAATCAGACAGCAATTCTGTGTCTTTGGCAATTCCTTGAAAATAAAATCTGTAGTAAAAGGGTTGGGAGGAGAGTAAGGAAATATGGGAAATGCATCGCTGCAGCATCTGCATTAGAATTATTGCCCTTGTTATTGGATCGAGTGTAAGTGAAGAATCCATTTAGACCCAAGGCTAAATGCCTGCAGAATTGCGTGACCTCTGAAGACTGCATTGTCAGCAAACAGCCTGATCGAGGTTAAACACATATTTAGATCTGAACCTCCTCAATTCATACATGCTTAGAAACAAACTTTTCTGTAGTATAACCATTTAAGGTACATTCCATGTTTTGCTAATCCTAAACACCAGCAGCTCCCGCTAGGCCATGGGACCACAGATGACATTTATTTAAAGAGCCTGGCACTTCTTGATAAAGACTGGTACGAGATGGTGCATAGTGCATGAAGTAACATAGTTAGAAAGATTCAAAAAAGGGCAAGATTGTAACATGAGGTTAGAAGGTGAAGCAGAAGGTAGAGATCTGGAAAGTTGAGCTCAATGACTGTAACGTGTGATCTTCTGCAGCAAATTGTTGTGTGTTCCTGGGTGCTGTCTGCAAGTATGTTCCTTCAACCCTTAAACTTGGAAGTGTTTGACTCCTGCATCTAGAAATCTCATTTCTGGTACATAAACAAGGACTGCAGCATCTGTCTATCCCTATACCCTAATTGGCTCAAGTTAGCCAAAGAAGGGCAGCGAGTAACTAAACTATACAGACCAGATGACCACAGCTTCAATTCTCAATCTGTGCCAAGTTAACTTTCAGCAAAAATGGTAATACAATTGGCCACAACTCCCTGGTATAGGGAAAAGAAAGTCAATCAGAACAACCACTCACGATAATCTCCTGCTAGAAGTGTGCGTGGACGTATAGGACTGACACGGGCTCTGCTGCAATGCCCCAAATAGTCAACACACACTGTCTGAACTTGCATGAACATAAGAAATAAGAGCAGGAGCAGGCCATACGGCCCCTTGAGCCTGTTTAGTAAGGTTGAACCCACATAATGATTCATCATGTTCCTGTACTCTATGAGGGCACACTATGGTCTGTCCATGCTTCTTGTAGTTCCGTTCCTACTAAAGTCCCACTGATATTCACGAGATAAATCTGGTGTTGGTTATATTCACAAAAGAGGGGGACAATACAGACATTGCAATCAGGGAGGAGGAGTGTGAAATATTAGATGGAACAAACATAGTGAGAGAGGAAGTATTAAGGGGTTTAACATCTTTGAAAGTGGATAAATCCCCAGGCCCGGATGAAATGTATCCCAGGCTGTTAAGAGAAGCAAGAGAGGAAATAGCAGAGGCTCTGACCATCATTTTCCAATCCTCTCTGGCTACAGGTGGAGTGCCGGAGGACTGACGTTGTTTAAAAAAGGAGAAAGGGATAGACCGAGTAATTACAGGCCAATCAGCCTAACCGCAGTGGTGGGAAAATTATTGGAAAAAGTTCTGAGGGACAGCATAAATCTTCATTTAGAAAGACACGGATTAATCAAGGACAGTCAGCATGGATTTGTTAAGGGAAGGTCGTGTCTGACTAACTTGACTGAATTTTGAGAGGAAGTAACAAGGAGGGTCGATTGGGGTTGTGCGTTTAATGTAGCATATATGGATTTTAGCAAGGCTTTTGTTAAGGTCCCACATGGCACACTGGACACGAAAGTAAAAGCCCATCGGATCCAAGGCAAAGTGGTAAGTTGGATCCCAATTTGGCTCAGAAGTAGGAAGCAAAGGGTTATGGTCGATGGGTGTTTGTGACTGGAAGGCTGTTTCCAGTGGGGTTCTGCAAGGCTCAGTACTAGGTCCCTTGCTTTTTGTGATATAAATCAATGATTTAGACTTGAATGTAGGGGGTATGATTAAGGAGTTTGCAGACGATACAAAAATTGGCTGCGTGGTGGATAATGAGGAAGAAAGCTGCAGACTGCAGGAAGATCTCAATGGACTGATCAGGTGGGCAGAACAGTGGCAAATGGAATTCAATACGGACAAGTGAGAGGTAATGCATTTGAGGAGGGCTAACAAGGCAAGGGAATACACAATAAATGGTAAGACACTGAAGTGCAGAGGAACAAAGCGACCTTGCAGTGCATGTCCACTGATCCCTGAAGGTAGCAGGACAGGTAGATAAGGTGGTTAACAAGGCATACGGGATACTTGCCTTTATTAGCCGAGGCATAGAATAGAAGAGCAGGGAGGTTATGCTTGAACTGTATAAAACACTAGTTAGGCCTCAGCTAGAGTACTGCATGCAGTTCTGTTCACCACATTACAGGAAGGATGTGATTGCACTAGAGAGGGTACAGAGGAGATTTATGAGGATGTTGCCTGGACTGGAGAATTTTAGCTATGAGGAAAGATTGGATAGGCTGGGGTTGTTTTCTTTGGAACAGAGGAGGCGGAGGGGAGACCTAATTGAGGTGTATATAATTATGAGGGGCCTAGATAGAGTGGATAGGAAGGAACTGTTTCCCTTGGCAGAGGGGTCAACAACCAGGAGGCATAGATTTAAAGTAAATGGTCGGAGGTTTAGAGGGGATTTGAGGGGAAATGTTTTCACCCAGAGGATGGTGGGGGTCTGGAACTCACTGCCTGAAAGGGTGGTAGAGGCAAAAACTCTCACCACATTCAAAAAGAACTTGGATGTGCACTGGAGGTGCCGTGGCCTACAAGACTACGGACCAAGAGCTGACAGGTGGGATTAGACTGGATAGCTCTTCGTCAACCGGTGCGGACACGATGGGCCGAATGGCCTCCTCCCGTGCTGTAAATTTCTATGATGTCACAACAACTTCCTGATGACATCATTAAGCAGCTTCAATCCCTGACACATGAAGATCCCAATTTGGGACAATTCTGCTAGAAATGTCTGTCCTACACTCCCATTTCTGCATCTTTTGTCACAAGTACTTTGAGTGTCTGTGGTGCGGTGGGTTAATTATTGGGAACAAACAGCTGCTCAATCCAATATGGCTGCCAAGGGTTGGGAATGTTGCCTTGTCCGTATCTCAGGTCTGGGCCTTAAACCCCACCACCCACCTTAAAAGTGCCACAAAGAGCTGGCAGGACTTATATGGGCACATGACCCAGGGCCACATCACAACTGAGGGGTTATGTAACCTGGCCTCACAATGAAAACCATGGCAACACAGAAACCCAGGGCTGGGAAAAATACAGCAAAGTGGTCCAAACTGTGCATTTCTGCATGAGATGGATGTTGTGACAGAGATAAAGTGTCTTGGGCTGAATACACAAACGGATATCCTTCTTAACAAGCTCCACCAGCTGATTTGTGTTTCGCTGGGGTCTACCGGTGATCTTGCTGTGAAGAACCAGACTGAGATCCTTCTCAGAGTTCTGGCCCCAGCTTATGCAGACAAAATGGTCGAATTTCTCTTATCTCAGTTCGAGAACACTGACCAACAAATGAGAGTAGGAACACTGACTGTACTAAAGCACCTCATCATATCGGTCTCATCGCACTTGGAGAGGAAAGCGGCTCAGATTGTGGCTGCAATAAAACCAGTCCTTCTGGACAAGAGCAGCAATCAGGAGAAGCTCATTGCCCAGGTAATGTGTCATGGCCGAGCAAGGTTACCTTGAGCCAGAGGGAGGAAAGGCAATGGTGCAATTCCTCATCCAACAGTGTGCTGCACCCGTTGATTCAGGGACCCTGGTACCACCCAATCATCAGCCAGACCCAGGAACAGGTGAAGAATTAGTTACACTATGTGAAAGAGTGATGTGTTTGATCACAACTGCACCGAAGATGGAGGATGTCCTTTGGCCATCCTTACTGGAGTTTGTCACTATGACCCAGTACACCAAGGCATTAACAATAATCTGCAGTTCTTCTGCACATATTGGGAAAAAGAAACTGTGAGCCGGTAGTGAAAGCTTTTCCCCTACTTACAACGAAGATGCCAATCTCCCTAAAGCCCAGGCACTGCTGACCCGGCTCCTCATTGTGTCTTGTTGCCCATATCAGGGAGGAGGCCGAGGAGCTGCGGCACTGAGTCTACTGAAAGTCCTGAGTCTCAATGTCCACTCACAATCAGTGAGGTGGTGGGAAGACGGGCTGGCACCATTAGTTGACCATTTATTGGAAAATTCAGGAGTCTCTGTCCCAATCGGAATGGGAGAATAAATTATTGGTGGTCTTGTGCCTAGCTTTAAATACAATTGATGATGAGGAGTGGACATGTCAGCTTGCTGATGAAATGGCAAAACAACACAACACCAACCATCATTCCCCACAAGAGAAGGGCTTTCTATATAAATCTCTTGCGTCAGTGCTCCGCCAGACCCGCACTAAGAACGTAAGGGAGGAGCTTCACCAAATGCTACTGAGCGTGCGGAGCTAGAGGGAGCAGCCATCGCTTCCTGTTCGACAGATGGCCCTGGACACTATATAATCCTGGCCATTCATTTGTCGTGTGAAGGCACCAATCTGGCTCAGCAAACGGAGCAGTTGGAGGCACTGAAAAGAGTCAGAGAACAGCTCGTTAACCCTGACACTTCAGTCCTCTTTCAACCATGTTCTCTAATCGCACAGAGGTCATTTCCAAATGTTTGCCCCATGACCAGCTGGGCAACTTAATCTTCATGGTCTTCAAAGGACTGTCCGACCAACACCCCAGCTGTTCCACTGCAGCCGCTGTTCTCGTACAAACCACCATTAAAAGACGAGGCAGTGAACTTGGGGACCAGGTCTCAGAGATAATTGGCTTGCTGAGGCTTCAACTGCAATCAATTCCTTAAGAGCAGGTGAAACTTTTTCACCATAACTTGTAAATTTATAAATTGTAAATAAATAGATATCCTGTTGTTGCAACTGTTGGTTGATCTTCGAACAGTGCAGGTTCTGCTGTTGTGTGACCTGGAGTGTGTACACATACTGACAGACACACACACACCCACCTCGTCCACCGACCTCCGCCACAACCTCACCCATAAGAAATAAGAGCAGGAGTAGGCCATACGGCCCCTCAAGCCTGCTCCGCCATTCAGTAAGATCATGGCTGATCATCGACCTCAACTCCACTTTCCTGCCCGATCTCCATATCCCTTGATTCCCCTAGAGTCCAAAAATCTATCCATCTCAGCCTTGAGTATACTCAGCATTCACAGCCCTCTAGGGCAGAGAATTCCAAAGATTCACAACCCTCTGAGTGAAGATTCCTCCTCATCTCAGTCTTAAATGGCCTATCCCTTATCCTGAGACTATGCCCCCTAGTTCTCGACACTCCAGCCAGGGGAAACAACCTCTCAGCATCTACCCTGTCAATCCCCTTCAGAATCTTGTGTTTCAATGAGATTACCTCTCATTCTTCCAAGCTCCAGAGTATAGGCCCATTCTTCACAATCTCATCATAGGACAGCCCTCTCATCCCAGGAATCAATCTAGTGAACCACCTCCAAGGCAAGTATATCCTTCCTTAGATAAGGAGACCAAAACTGTGCCCAGTACTCCAGGTGTGGTCTCACCAAAGCCCTGTACAATTGTAGCAAGACTTCCTTACTCTTATAATCCAACCCCCTTGCAATAAAGGCCAACATGCCATTTGCCTTCCTTATTGCTTGCTGTACCTGCATGCTAGCTTTCTGTGTTTCTTGTACAAGGACACCCAAATCTCTCTGAACACCAACATTTGAAGGTTTCTCACCATTTAAAAAATATTCTGTTTTTCTATTCTTCCTACCAAAGTGAATAACCTCACATTTCCCTACATTATACTCCATCTGCCACCTTACTGCCCACTCACTTAATCTATCTATATCCCTTTGCAGACTCTTTGTGTTCTCCTCACAGCTTACTGTCCCACCTAGCTTTGTATCATCAGCAAACTTGGATACATTACACTCGGTCCCTTCATCTAGGTCATTAATATAGATTGTAAATAGCTGAGGCCCCAACACTGATCCTTGCGGCACCCCACTAGTTACAGCCTGCCAAACTGAAAAAGATCCGTTTATCCCTACTCTCTGTTTTCTGTCCGTTAACCAATCCTGTTGTCTGCCCGTTAACCAATCCTGTTGTCTGCCCGTTAGCCAATCCTCTATCCATGCTACTGTATTACCCCCAACCCCGTGAGCCCTAATCTTGTGTAATAACCTTTTAGGTGGCACCTTATCGAATGCCTTTTGGAAATCCAAATATACTACATCCACTGGATCCCCTTTATCTACCCTGCTAGTTACAGCCTCAAAAAACTAATACATTTGTCAAACACGATTTCCCTTTCATAAAACCATGTTGACTCTGCCTAATCATGTTATGATTTTCTAAGTGCCCTGATACCACTTCCTTAACAATGGATTCCAGCATTTTCCTCCGACGACTGATATCAGGCTAACTGGCCTGTTTTTTCCTCTCCCTCCTTTCTTGAATAGTGGTGTTACTTTTGCGACCTTCCAATCCGCTGGGACCATTCTAGAATCTAGGAAATTTTGGAAGATCGATACCAATGCATCCATTATCTCTTCAGCCACCTCTTTTAGAATCCTAGGATGTAGGCCGTCAGCTCTGTGGATTTGTCGCCTTTTAGTCCCATTAGTTTCTCTAGTACTTTTCCTCTACTTATATTAATTACGTTAAGTTCCACACCCTCATTAGACCCTTGATTCCCCACCATTTTTGGTATGCTTTTTGTGTCTTCTACTGTGAAGACAGATACAAAATATTTGTTTAATGTTTCTGCCATGTCCTTATTCCCCATAATAATTTCTCCTGTCTCAGCCTCTAAGGGACCAACGTTTACTTTTGCTACTCTTCCTTTTTACATACTTGTAGAAGCTCTTACAATCTGCTTTTATATTTCTTGCTAGTTTACTCTCATTCTATTTTTTCCCTTTATCATTTTTTGGTCAACCTTTGCTGGTTTCTGAAGCACTCCCATTCTTCAGGCTTACTATTATTATTTGCAACATTATAAGCTTCTTCTTTCAATCTAATGCTATCCTTAACTTCTTTAGTTAGCCACAGTTGGATCACTTTTCCTGTGGAGTTTTTGTTTCTCAATGGAATGTATTTATGTTGAGAATTATGAAATATTTCTTTAAATGCTAGTCACTGCTTATCTACCGCCATAGCTTTTAATCTATTTTTCCAATCTACCTTAGCCAGCTCCCCCCTCATACCTCTGTAATTGGCTTTATTTAAGTTTAAGATTCTAGTTTTGGACTTAGGCAAGTCACACTCAAAATTAATGTGAACTTCTACCATATTACAATCACTCTGCCCCAGAGGATCCTTTACTAAGAGGTTGCTAATTAACCCTGTCTCATTACACAGTACAAGATCTAAAATAGCCTGTTCCCTGGTTGGTTCCATGACATATTGTTCGAGGAAACTGTCCCGAATGCATTCCATTAACTCGTCCTCCAGACTACCTTTGCCAATTTGATTTGTCCAGTCTATATGAAGATTAAAGTCTCCCAAGATTATTGCATTATTTGTGTTGCAAGCTCCTACTATTTCTTGATTAATATTCTGTCCAATGGTACAACTACTGTTAGGGGGCCTATTTACCACTCCTACCAGTGTTTTCTGCCCCTTGTTATTCCTCATCTCCACCCATACTGATTCTACTTCCTGATCTTCCGAGCCGAGATCCTTTCTCGCTGCTGTCCTTATGTCATCCTTTATTATCAGGGCTATTCCCCCTCCTTTTCCATTCTGCCTGACTTTGAAACGTAAAGTACCCTGGAACATTTAGTTGGCCACCTTGCAACCACATCTCTAATGGCTATTAGATCAAACCCATTTATCTCTATTTGTGCCACTAGTTCGTCTATCTTGTTAAGAATGCTTCGTGCATTCAGATAAAGAGCCTTTAATTTAAATGTTTTACTATTATTCCCTGCTTTGACCTTATTCTCTGCTGCACTGCTACCGTTAAACTTTCTGTCCCTTCCTGTCACACTCTGCTTATTTTTACCCAAATCGCTACACTGCTCTATTGCCTTGACCTTTCTCTTTATATTTCTAAATTTCCCCTCACCTGACCGCGCGCCCCCCCCCCCCCTTTTTTAGTTTAAAGCCCTAGTTATTCGATTCACCAGGACACTGGTCCCAGCCCAGTTTAAGTGGAGCCCGTCCCGACAGAACAGCTCCCTCTTTCCCCAGTACTGGTGCCAGTGCCCCATGAATTGAAACCCCTTTTTCCCACACTACTCTTTGTGCCACAAATGACCAGTTGGGCAAAAACCCAGAGGGCAAGGAGCATCTGTGGAACCATCTCCTAAACAGGGATCAACACCTTCAGGATAGAAAATGATTGCACTGCTCCAAAGATATAGGCGCTTATTTATAAAATGATTTAATCTCTTCAGGTGAAGACCCGCAGCTCTTTTAGTTGATATTGGGAAATCTACAGACACGACATTGTGATTTTTTAAAATAAATATAAAGGATGCCAATGTCAGACCTTTTTAATAAAAAAAGATAAATTCCCTCAGTCCATGGACTTCAAGGCAAGGAGGGCAGAGGGATGTGTGACTTGTTCCTGAACAATGACGTAGCAACTGTTACTGATCAGCATTTTGGGAGATGCACACCAATTTGGCATTTGTTTCTTTCCTTACATGAGGATGGGACTTCTGCTCAACCTTTCCCACATCTGAGGCTGGGTAGTCAGTGGAATGGGGGAAAATCAAAGGTGTCCTTCATAAAATAAAAATTTCATGGGCTCTTTCGGATGGCATTGTGGATAACGATATTGACCAATGTAGTTCCAACAATCAGAAGTTCATGGCTTTGCTTTGTTAGTTGGTCTCAGATAGTGTGATAGCAAAAATTTACGGTTCTGGTTCAGCCTCAGTGATCAATGAGGAAAATCTAGAATCTAGGGAAAATTCCCTAGATTCTAGAACAGTCCCAGCAGATTGGAAGGTAGCAAATGTAACCCCACTTTTCAAGAAAGAAGGTAGAGAGAAAACAGGGAACTACAGGCCAGTTAGCCGGACATCAGTCATTGGGAAAATGCTGGAATCCATTATTAAGGAAGTGATAACAGAAAATCTTTATATGATTAGGCAGAGTCAACATGGTTTTGTGAAAGGGAAATCTAGTTTAACAAATTTATGAGTGTTTTTTGAGGATGTAACTAGCAGGGTAGTTAAAGGGGAACCAATGGATGTTGTGTTTTTGGATTTCCAAAAGGCATTCGATAAGGTGCAACAGAATAGGTTGCTACGCAAGATAAGGGCTCATGGGGGTAATATAGTAGCATGGATAGAGGATTGGTTAACGGACAGAAAACAGAGGGTAGGGATAAACGGGCCATTTTCAGGTTGGCAGGCTGTAACTAGTGGGGTGCCGCAAGGATCAGTGCTTGGGCCTCAGCTATTTACAATCTATATTAATGACCTAGATAAAAGGGACCGAGTGTAATGTATCCAAGTTTGCTGACAATACAAAGCTAGGTGGGAAACTAAGCTCGAGGAGAACAAAGAGCCTGCAAAGGGATATAGGCAAGTTAAGTGAGTGGGCAATAAAGTGGCAGATAGAGTATAATGTGGGGAAATGTGAGGTTATTCACTTTGGTAGGAAGAATAGAAAAACAGAATATTTTTTAAATGGTGAGAAACTATTAAATGTTGGTGTTCAGAGATTTGGGTGTCCTTGTGCAAGAAACACAGAAAGCTAGCATGCAGGTACAGCAAGCAATAAGGAAGGCAAATGGCATGTTGGCCTTTATTGCAAGGGGGTTGGAGTATGAGAGTAAGGAAGTTTTACGACAATTGTACAGGGCCTTGGTGAGACCACACCTGGAGTACTGTGCACAGTTTTGGTCTCCTTATCTGAGGAAAGATATACTTACCTTAGAACAAAGGTTCAGTAGATTGATTCCTGTTATGAGGGGCTTGTCCTGTGAGGAGAGATTGAGCCGATACTCTCTGGAGTTTAGCAGAATTAGAGGTGATCTCATTGAAACGGAGGGGGATTGATAGAGTAGATGCTGAGAGGTTGTTTCCCCTGGCTGGAGAGTCTAGAACTAGGGTGCATAGTCTCAGAATAAGGGGTCGGCCATTTAAGACTGAGATGAGGAGGAATTTCTTCACTCAGAGGGTTGTGAACCTTTGGAATTCTCTGCCCCAAAGGGCTGTAGATGCTGAATCGAGTATATTCAAGGCTGAGATAGATGGATTTTTGGACTCTAGGGGAATCAACAAATATGGAGATCGGGCAGGAAAGTGGATTGGAGGTCAAATATCAGCCATGATCTTACTGAATGGCGGAGCAGGCTCAAGGGGCCGTATGGCCTACTCCTGCTCCTAATTATGTAACTATGCTGGACGGGCGGGGAAAGAGAAAAGAGAGAGGGGGATGTTCATCCATCATGATCTGGCCTCAGGCAGGTCCTAAACCAAGATTCAGAGCTTTTTGAGCCATTTACTAGCAAAAAGTAGCTGAGATGGTTTCTCGTTGCCTTCTTCATGGATTTTATCTTCGGAGTACCTTCTCCTAGGTGGGCTGCAACCAAGGCAGAAGAACCCAACCTACCCTTAACGATGACAGGATGTCACCAGCATTCACTGGATGCAAGTACCCCCACTGTACATCAATCCAGCATTCAGAGCTGGCACTCCGATCTGTGTTTGTCAGGGCTGTCTGGAGTGGGACCCGAACGCAACCCTTCTGACTCAGAGGCAGAAAAACTGAGCCAGTGGTCACTCAGTCCAGACGCAAGTACCCCATAGTATTTAGAGATCATATTCTAATCTCCATTCACCGGGGCTGTCTGGAGAGGTGCTTGAACCCTTCATCTTCTGACTCAGAGGTGGGAATGCTACCACTAAACCAAAGGCTCACTCCTAGAGAGATGTAGGGATGATGTAAAACAAAGCTTGGGCTCCCACTTCTTGTAACTAATGACCTCTGCTGCAAAATGCATGTCTGCGGCATCAGGCTCAGCTGTGATGTTGTTGCTTCCACTCGCCACCCCCCCACCCCCACATCAACCCCAGTAAAAATGCCCACCAACACTCGCCATCTGTGCTCACACACAAAGGAAGGTCACTCAAGGGAGATACTGAAGGATGATTGGCATATGTGGAAGTGTACCCCAACTTAAGTCTCGGTCATAATTTCTCCCTCCCCCATATGAACACGCTAAACCATTTTATTGGGGGGGGGGGGGGGGGAAAGAGAAGAGATAACTTGTGGACAAAAATCAGGGAACTACAATTAAACTGTAATCATGGAGCAGAAATTTTCACCTGTACATAACATAATTAGGAGATCTGAAAATTTGAAGATGCTCATTGAAAGCTGACTGCCTGGAAAGCTGGGACAATACCATTGGCCAGTACAGAGCGCCCTCCAGTGATTCAAATGAAAAACACCACACTATCATTGCGATATTTTGGAGTAAAGTACTAGATAGAATATATAGACACTGTTACACATGCACACAGGTAGCGGCACTATAAAACACCAATCTTTAGAAAAGTGCTGTGTAAAACACAGTAAACATGAAATTGGGTATGAATTACTGCTGGGAAAATGCTTTAAAAGGAACTGATTTCACTCAATGAACTTCCTACAGTTAGAGAAAGTAGTTCTGCACGTGTATGTACACTTTGCTGCCCCAATCTTCACCATTTTCTTTTGGATTTACAATATGAAAAGGAAACCGGTGCAAATAAAAAAGGTCATTGCAGGGGAATGGGGACAATCAGGATAGCAGCATCCACCCCATTTATAAAGCCAGCATTAATATAAATGGACCAGTTTATAATACCTCAGTTAACTTGCCAAGTTGAAAGCTCAGACTTGGATACCCAGTGTATTCATATATCTTGTAATTTACACTGCCAAGTTCAGATGACAGGATAGACTTTACCTTTTATTTAAAGCCACATTACATGGCTTTGAAGTTGCCTCAAACCTGACTGCACTAGAAGTTTTCAGTGAAAAATTAAATGTCCGAGGCAAATCTCTCTCAAATTCTGGCAGCATTTGGTTGACATGGCAACTTTTCATTGAAGACCGCAAGATATCGTTATCTAAGTTGGGAAAGAAATGGTGTAGTGAGTAAACATGAAAATCACTTGGTTAGTTGGTATGGTGTTATTAACAAGTTAAAAGCAAATTTCTTTTGAAGCTAGCAACCCGACAAAAATGAATCACTAATCCAAAACTCTGCAGCCCACAGGCTAACCTGCACCGAGTCCCCCGCTCATCCATCACCCCTATACTCACTGGCCTACATTAACTCCCGGTCCACCAACACCTCGTGTTCAAATCCCTCCATGGCATTGCCCCTCCCAATCTCTAACCTCCTCCAACCCTAAAACCATCTGAAAACTCTTCCTTCACACCACCACTAACAGCCATGCCTTCAGCCATCTAGCCCCAAGCTTTGGAATTCCCTTACTAAACCTCCCCTCCTTTAAGACATATCTTAGTACCTACATTTTTGACCACACTTTCAGCCACCTCATCTAATATCTCCTTCTTTGGCTCGGTGTCAATTTTTGTCTTATTACTCTTCGGTATGTTTTCCTATGTTAAAAAGCACTACATAAATGCAAGTCACTGTTATGCAAGGGTACATATGCATAAAAAAGTATTAGTGAAGCTGCATTTACAGCATATAGCTGTAAAATGCTGAGTGTAATTATGGCAATACAGGAAACTCTTTCGCATCCGGCACCGATGGGACCGGGATGGTGCCGGTTGATTAAAAATTCCGGATAACGGAGAGGTATATCTACCGAGGCTATTTTTAACAAACAAAAATAAAAAAATCAAGAAATGTGCAGTATAATTGGGTACTCCCCTGCAGAATGTTGTGTTAAATGGATGGTGGAAGATGCTTGATTAAGTACAGTAATGCCAGTTGAGGGTAATTCATAACTCTTTAATTACTTAACAGTAAAACAAAACTTATAAACGACTGTATACTGTAGTTTTCGGAGTATGAATTCTGCCGGTTATTAGAGAATTCCGGATATTTAGGTGCCGTTTAAACGAGAGTTTCCTGTAAATAGAATCGAGGGGGCCGGGAGGGGGAGAACTTTCCTCAGGAGATTGAATGGATTGAGTAGAGTGGGTTGCACATACAGGAATGGGCTTAATGTACCCAACAGCCATTCCAAGCTTCGCTAAAACTTCTCACTATTTGTAATTTACCTTACAAATTCATTACATGCATTGAGTTTACCTGTTCTGAGCATCTCGGCATTCGGGGCCTCTAATGGAGGCATGGCAGCATGTTTGTCTCTCAGTTGGTAAACAGGTAATCTGGATCTCTGCATCTCTTCAAACAGACAGACAATACTATAGAAATACAACATTGTGAAGGAAGACAGACCAACACAAAGACCCAAACAATTTTGTTGTATATTCACATCCAACTTGACCTGCTTCCACATTGTGCACCCAAAGTACTCCACAGGGGTAACTCTGCAATCCCACACTCCCAGTAGGAAGCCACATTTGCAGGGAACATGGGTCAGAGATAGAGCTGCAACATTTAACCCCAATCTTATTCCTGCACGCCTTGAAGGCAAAGAAAGACTTGCATTTATATAGCGCCTTTCAGGACCACTGGACATCCCAAAGCACTTTACAGCCAATGAAGTACTTTTTGAAGTGTAGTCACTGTTGTAATGTAGGAAATGCGGCAGCCAAAGTGCGCACAGCAAACTCCCACAAACAGCAATGTGATAATGACAGATAATCGGTTTTAGTGATGTTGATTGAGGGATAAATATTGGCCAGGACACCAGGGATAACTCCCCTGCTCTTCTTCAAAATAGTGCCATAGGATCTTTTACGTCCACCTGGGAGAGTAGACGGGGCCTCATAAGAACATAAAAAAATAGCAGAGTAGGCCATTTGGCCCGTCGAGCCTGCTCCGCCATTCAATATCATGGCTGATCTTCTACCTCAACTCCACTTTCCTGCACTATCCCCATATCCTTTGATTCCCTTAATATCCAAAAATCGAGCGATCTCGGTCTTGAATATACTCAATAACTGAGCCTCCATAGCCCTCTGCGGTGGGGAATTCCAAAGATTCACCACCCTGTGAGTGAAGAAATTTCTCCTCATCTCAGTCCTAAATGGCCAACACCTTATTCTAAGACTGTGACCCCTGGTTCTAGACTCCTCAGCCAGGGGAAACATCCTCCCTGCATCTACCCTGTCAAGCCCTGTAAGAATTTTGTATGTTTCAATGAGATCACCTCTCATTCTTCTAAACTCCAGAGAATATAGGCCTAATCTACTCAATCTCTCCTCATCGGACAATCCCCCCATCCCAGAAACTAGTCTGGTGAACCTTTGCTGCACTCCCACTATGGCAAGTATATCCTTCCTTAGGTAAGGACACCAAAACTGTACACAATACTCCAGGTGTGGTCTCACCAGGGCCCTATATAATTGCAGTAAGACGTCTTATACTCAAAGCCTTGGTTTAACGCCTCATCTGAAAGACGGCACCTCCGACTGTGCAGTACTCCTTCAGTACTGCACTGGAGTGTCAGCCTAGATTTTTGTGCTCAAGTCCTTGGAGTGGGACTTGAACCCACAACCTTCTGACTCAGAGGCAAGAGTGCTACCAACTGAGCCACAGCTGACACATAAGGATTTCAGAATTACCTCAGAAATTTTCTATTAATCCAAAATCTACACAGAATGCCAGCGGCAAAGCTTTGTACCACTTATCCTGCCTGTGAAGCACTCCTTCCCCCTGGAACTATATCATTTACTGCAGGAGCAGGACCCATGTTGGGGTATGGTTCCAAGGGTGAGCACTGCCCACAGTCCTCCAGTAACTCGCTCAAGCAACACTCCACGTGCAAGCATGGAGATATGACAGCCAAGCTGAATTCCATAGTCGGACAACTGAACAGTGATGAGGAGTGAGAAATGTGGCCAGCTGCCCTCCTCAGTGAAGCCAATTTTAGTACCCCAACTAATATCAGCTAACACATCACAGAGTAGGTATTGACCCTGGGAGATTCGTGTGTGAATAACAGCACCACACTTGGCAGTGCATTTATTCACCGAGTCAGAGGGGCATCCCCAAATATCAACCACAAAAATACAAGTGCACAAATTCAATGAAGCCTGGGACACAGTGCTACTCTGATCTACTCACTCAATCTGGATTTCTGCACATCTTTCATGCCTCATCAATTTAGAAGTCGCACAACATCAGGTTATAGTCCAACAGTTTTATTTGAAATCACAAGCTTTCGGAGCGCTGCTCCTTCGTCAGGTGAAGTGAAGAGATGTGTATCACTTCACCTGACAAAGGAGCAGCGCTCCGAAAGCTTGTGATTTCAAATAAAACTGTTGGACTATAACCTGGTGTTGTGCGACTTCTCACATTTGTCCACCCCAGTCCAACACCGGCATCTCCACATCATCAATTTAGGTGTGCGCGCAGGCGTATAGAAAGTAAGACTTTCTGAATGGTTTGTTTGAATACTAGAAAGAATACAACTCCAGATCTATTCCTAAAGAAGCAGAAGTTTCTAATCCAGTGCACTCCCTGCACACCCACGAGTCATCACCACAACAGGATTGCCCAACCCAGCTTCCTGCCTGGTTCCCAACTTTAACCGGGCCACAAAGCGCCATTTTACTATTTTCTGCACCACAGAGAATCACGATGAGGTAACTACCAAAAATAAAAAGCAATCACTTTTTATAAATCTACTAGCAAAAACAGCTGATCTGCTATTGTATTTTTGTTTTAGTTTCACAAACCTCCAAAACAAAGAAATCACTCCCACAGGAGACTGATACGCACCTCTCGCTTTAAGCAGTACTACGGTCCCCACAATATTACAAGCTCCCACTGGAGGACTGTAGTGCTGCTCATCAGCCTTCTACATTCCTGCTCTAAAAGCAGACAACACGGATTCCCCCCTTCCCTTTTTCTTAAAGATTCTCATCACCTCACTCAAAGATCCGCTCGCATCCATGTTCCAGCTCACCCCAGGCAAATTAGTTGCATTATTAATGTAAAGCACTTGCCTCTGAAACAATTAATAACTCATACCTAATTTACCTGGGGTGAGCTGGGAACATGGACACAAGAGCGGAATTCCAGAGTTGAGGTGAGTGACTGCCCTAGACATGAAGGCAGTATTCGACCGAGTGTGGCACCAACGAGCCCTGGCAAAATTGAAGTCAATGGGGATCAGGGGGAAAACTCTTCACTGGCTCGAGTCATAGCAGGCATAAAGGAAGATGGTTTTGATTGTTGGAGGCCAATCATCTCAGCCCCAGGATATCGCTGTACGAATTACTCAGGGCAGCGTCCTCGGCCCAACCATCTCCAGCTGCTTCATCAAGGTCAGAAGTAGGGCTGATTGCAGTGCTCAGCTCCATTTGCAATTCCTCAGATAATGAAGCAGTCTGTGCCTGCCTGCAGCAAGACCTGGACAACATCCAGGCTAAGGCCAATAAGTGGCAAGTAACATTTATGCCACACAAGTGCCAGGGAATGACCATTTCCAACAAAAATGAGAAGTCGCACAACACCAGGTTATAGTCCAACAGTTTTATTTGAAATCACAAGCTTTCGGAGCTGCTGACGAAAGAGCAGCAGCAGCAGAAGCAGAGTGGTGGTCTCTGTGACCAGGAAGAGGAGAAGGAGACCAGACAGCAGACCACCACCAACAACCAACAACCACTACAACTGAGGTGCCTGGAGAGAGAGGACAGGAGAGGAGAAAGAAAAGAGAGAAAGGAAGGCCATGGCCATTAACACCAGAGGAGAGGCCTTTCCATCACTGCCTCCTCAATTGGCCTCCATTTTAGGAGAGGGAGAGAGGGGAGAAAACATCCCAACAACCATCAACTGTTTGGAAGGAGGGAGGAAGGAAAGAATATCAGCTACAGGTGGGTGTGATTCTGGTACACTCTCCCAGAGACTTTGTTTTGTAGGTGGGGGGAGGAAAGAAGAAAAGAAGAGGGCCGGAACATCCAAGGGGGGTGTGTGTGTGTGTGTGTGTGGCTTTTGTAAAAACTTGGCCGCACACACCATATTAAACACCCCTTTCCCATTGCCTGGCCTGGGACAGCTGGAGCTGCCTAGGTGAAGTTCCCCAATTTAAGTTCATCTAATTGGGCATCGTTAAGACCTGGTGCAGGACTGAGCCTGGGCATCTCCAGCTGTCCCAGGTGAAGACATCTTCTCCCCCCACCAGAAGACCACCACCAAAGACTTTTATTACATCGGAGAGTGCACCCCCCTGCCAACACCCACCCACCCACCATCCTGAGTGGCGACCCTGCCCTTGCGGCTTCCCTCCTTCCCACCCCCTCTCTCTCTCTCTCTCTCTCTTTGTCTCTTGTCTCTCTCTGCCTCTCTCTCTAAGAGGCACCGCAATTAACTTTTAATTAAGTACCTATTGAGCAGAGGGGAGAAGGCCCCTCTCCTAATTAATTCATAAAAAGGGAGAGGTGTGCCTTCAATTTAAGAGCTCCCTCTGCTCAGGGGAAAACAAAAACAAAACCAGAGGCCATTAACACCTTCAGGCCTGTGACTTGGGGTGAGTGTAGCCCTTAAAGACCCGTCCATTATGGCGAGTACATCTTCGTCGGTGGCGGGGGCAGCGAGGACGTATGCGAGCGTGGCAGCCGCGGCCACGGCCGCAGCCACGAGTCCTCCTATTACCCAGTCACCTTTTACCCTCCTTACGAGGAAGAATGGGGTCAAGAGCTACACTCACCCCAACATGACTATAGAGGCGTGTGTTAAAGCCATGGCTGGGGTTGTCGGCCCTTCAGCCATCGTCGCCGCCTCTAAAATGTACGGCAAGGCTGTGTTCTTCCTGGGGTCGGAGCGGGCGGTGTCCCTGGCCATCGAGAAGGGGCTCACCGTGGGCGGGACCTTCCTGCCGGTGGACCCCCTTGAGGCCACCGCGCAAAGGATTGTTGTTTCCAACGTCCCGCCCTTTGTTCCGGGTGAGCTCCTCCTCCCCCACCTACGCCAACTGGGGGAGGTGAGGTCGGGGATCACACCCATCCCGCTCGGCTTCCGGGAAGCCAGCCTTCGGCACGTCTTCTCCTTCCGGCGCCAGCTTTTCGTCCGGCTGGCGCGGGAGGAGGACGCGGACGGCGCGTTCACGGTGCTCCACGGGGGGACCGCCCACCGCGTCTTCTGGACCTCGGACGGCGTGCGGTGCTACGCCTGTAAGGAGGTGGGGCATGTCCGCAAAAACTGCCCCGCCTCCAAGGCCGCCACGACACCTAGCGCGGCCAGGGCTGGCGCCGCCGCCCCCCCTCCCCCTGATACTGTCCGCGCGTCGAAGACAACGGATGCGCGGTCGAAATCGGAGGCCAACACCATCACGGCCTCCGGCAGGGGGGGAGGGAGAGCGTCCGAGGGGAAGGAAGGCGCTTAGAAAGAATAAACACCTAAGGGCGGATCCCCTCGTGGAGGAAACATCCGATTTGACCGAACTCACGCCCGAGTACATCGCGGAGTTGACCGGGACGCGTGAGACTGGGGGGGTCCTCGTGCCCGGGCCCGTGACCGTGACCGTGACCACAGCTGCCAAGGCAGCTAAATCAAGACCTGCGGCCGGGCTCGGGCCCGAGGGGCCCAAGAAACCCAGTCATCGGAAGGGGGCAGAGAGGGAGGCCCCAGCAGACATGGAGGCCTCCCCCTCTCCGGGCCCCAATATGTTAAAAAGGAAGCTCGACCCCCAGGAGGAGGACTGCGAGGGGGAAGGTCCCTCCGCAGAAGGGGAGTCGTCGCCCGCCGCGGGTACTGTGCCCCACCCCACCACCGTCATCGTCGCGCGCGAGCGGCAGGGGTCGCCTGTCCCTCGGGAGGGTGAGACAGACGAGTCTGTCCGACCTGTGCCTCCCGGGGATGGGGAAGAGACCCTGCCCGTGGGGGGGGGGGGGGGGGCGCGGAACAACCCGCGGATATTAATAATAAAATTCCAGAACCGTTGCTCCTCGCCGGGTCGGGCGTCCTGGGGACTGGGGCGGGCGAGGCCAAAGAGGCTGAAGCCGAGCCCGCCTTTTACAACCCAGATATCTCCCAGGGACTGCTCGACCTGGTGGAGGAGTACAACAATCCCCAGCCCGCTGGGTCGGAGGTTGGTGGCGGGGAGACAGAAAGCCCCCTGACTCCGTCTCTGATGTTGGCGCCGGACGTACTGGAGGACTTTGAGATTATTTTCTCCCTGGTTTCTCCGGTCGCTCCGGCGCCTGAGGCAGGGGGGGGCCCCGAACCGCCGCCGCCTCCCGGCCCGGCGCCCCTGAAGGAGCCCAGGGTGGACTCCTCTGCCACCGATCCTGGGGGTGGGATCGTGACGGAGGCGGGGCCGGCCGGTGCGGCCGAGCCGTTCGCTGCACCCCGTGCGACGGACGGGTCGGCCGCCGGTGACGACCTCCCGGAGGAGGACGGGGACTCGGTGTTGGGCACCGAGGACGATTTGGAGTCCATCGGCAGCGAGGCGATGGACGCCCTCGTGCCCTTCACCGACTCTCCCCTCATCCCCGTAGGAGAACTCCGGGATTTTATGGCCACGAGCCAGGGTCGTCACAAGAAGATCCGGCTGGCCCTCGACAAGTGGTCGGAGCTGGCGCTGCTCGTCGTGTCCGTCCGCGCCGCCATTAAAATCATGGGCGCGGACAAGGACGTTGGCCGGCTCGAGCTGCGTCGGCTCAAGAGTTTCCACACTGGGCTGCTGAGGGAGTGGCGGTCGTCAGTGACCGCGCTCCCTCCCCTCCGTTAGGTAGAGGTTGCACTATGCTTCTGAGATGAAGATAACCATAGCCAGCCTCAACATCAACGGCAGCAGGGAGGCGCGCCGTAGATTCAATAACTTCTCGGTCCTTCGGGACGGGAAATATGCGGTGTGCTTCCTGCAAGAAACCCACACCGTTCCGGGAGACGAGGCCACGTGGCTCCTGGAGTGGCAAGGAGGGGTCAGCATGAGTCACCTCTCTAACAATTCCTGCGGGGTGGCTGTCTTGCTGGCCCCGCATTTTCAGCCGGAGATCTTGAGGGTCAAGGAGCACGTGCCGGGCCGCTTGCTCCAGGTCACTGTTCGCCTGGGAGGCGTGCCGCTCCATTTAGTGAACGTGTACGCCCCCCGGACCGGTGCGCAGCAAGTGCGCTTCTTCGGAGAAGTGTCCGCTCTTCTGGGCTCCATCGACGTGGGCGAGTGAGTCATCCTCGGGGGGGATTTCAATTGTACCCTCGAGGCGCGGGACCGGTCGGGTCCCCCGCGAAGCCCGGCGGCGATGGAGAAGTTGCGGGACCTGGTCGGGTCCTTCGACTTGGTGGACGTCTGGCGAAATCTCCATCCAGACTCCAGCGCCTTCACGAGCGTGAGGTCTGGAGGAGGAAGGTCCAGAATCGACCGCCTTTACATTTCCCGGGCGTACGTCTCCTGCGTTCCGGCGGCTTCCATGCGGCCGGTGCCGTGCACGGACCACCACCTGGTGTGGGCGGAGCTCGCTCCGCTGCGCGCGCTGGGGGGGGGGGTCCGCGTACTGGCATTTTAACAACCTGCTGCTGGAGGACGCGCGGTTCCGGGATTCGTTTCGCCGGTTCTGGGCCGACTGGAGAAGGAAGCGGGGAGGCTTCCCCTCCTTGAGGCTATGGTGGGACGTGGGCAAGGCTCACGTCCGCGTCTTCTGTCAGGAGTACGCGAAGGGGTCGACCAAGAGGCGGGAGGCCCGGGTCGGGCGATTGGAGAAAGAAGTGCTCGACCTGGAGTCCCATCTCGGTCAAGTCGTCGAGGACCCGGCCCTGCGGAAGGTGTACGAAGAGAAGAAGGGCGCGCTGAAGGACCTGCAGCTGGTCGGGTCCCGAGGCGCGTACGTGAGGTCGCGGATCCAGTTCCTGCGGGACCTGGACCGCGGCTCCCCCTTCTTCTACTCGCTGGAAAAAAGACGGGGGGTCCGTAAGCAGCTCTTGGGGCTGCTGGCCGACGACGGATCTCTGGTCTCGGATCCGGAGGGCATCAGCGCGGAGGCCCGGGCCTATTACGGGGCTCTGTTCTCTTCGGATCCGTCCAGCGAGGATGCGCGCAGAGTTTTGTGGGAGGACCTGCCGAAGGTCGGCCCGGAGGGCGCCGAGAATTTAGAAGCTCCGCTAAGCCTGGCGGAGCTGACCGGCGCCCTGCGCCAGCTCTCGAGGGGCAAGTCCCCGGGGCTGGACGGGCTGACCATGGAGTTCCACAGGGCGTTCTGGGACGTCTTGGGGGACGACTACGCGCGGGTCCTGGGGGAAAGTCTGGCGACCGGGGAGATGCCCCTCTCTTGGCGCAGGGCGGTCATCGTCCTGCTGCCCAAGAAGGGCGATCTCCGCCTACTTAAGAACTGGCGCCCGGTCTCCCTCCTCAGCACGGACTACAAAATTTTCGCCAGGGCTACGTCTGCTCGCCTTGGCACCGTGCTGGCCCGCATGATCCACCCCGACCAGTCCTACACGGTCCCGGGCCGGAGCATCCACGATAACATCCATCTGGTCCGGGACCTGGTCCACCATTCCCAGAGGGCTGGTCTGTCGGTCGCCTTCCTTTCCCTGGATCAGGAGAAGGCGTTCGACAGGGTGGATCACGAGTATCTTTTCGGGACTCTGCGCGCATTCGGGTTCGGGACGCATTTCGTCGCCCGGATCCGACTTCTGTACGCCGCCGCGGAGTGTCTCATTAAAGTTAACGGGTCTTTGACGGCGCCCCTTCGCTTCGGGAGGGGGGTGCGTCAGGGATGCCCCATGTCCGGTCAGTTATACGCCGTTTGCGTGGAGCCTTTCCTGCGCCTCTTGCGGAAGAGGTTGACGGGACTGGCTCTGCAAGGGCCGGGCGTGGAGGTGGTCCTCTCGGCTTACGCCGATGACGTGCTCCTCGCGGTCACGGATCCCGTCGACTTGCGGAGGATGCGAGAATGCCAGCAGATTTACTCGGACGCATCCTCCGCCAAGATCAACTGGGAGAAATGTTCTGGACTCCTGGTGGGCCCATGGCGGGTGGACTCCCTGCCGGAGGAGTTCGGGCCTTTCGCCTGGAGCACCACGCACCTCCTCTACCTGGGAGTCTACCTCAGCCCGGCCGAGGACGCCTGGCCGGCGAACTGGCAAGAGCTGGAGGCCAAAGTCACCGCTCGCCTAGGGCGCTGGACAGGACTGCTCCGAGTGTTGTCCTACAGGGGTCGAGCGCTGGTCATAAACCAGCTGGTGGCCGCCATGTTGTGGTACCGGTTGGTCACTTTGATCCCTCCCCCTGCGTTTGTCGCCAAGATGCAGAAGAAGCTCGTCGACTTCTTCTGGGACAAAAGGAAGCACTGGGTCTCTGCCGCGGTTTTGAGTCTCCCGCTTAGGGAGGGCGGTGTGCCTTCGCACCCAGGCGGCGACTTTCCGTCTTCAGACGCTGCAGAGATACCTGTACGTGGAGAATCCTCCTAGGTGGCGTGCGCTGGCGACGTATTTCTTCCGCCAGCTGCACGGCCTCAATTACGACACGCAGCTCCTGTTTGTGAGAGTGGGTGGCACGCGTGCCAGCCTGCGGGAGCTGCCTGTCTTCTACCAGGAACTGCTATGGGTTTGGAACAGCGTCGCCTCCGAGCGCAGTTCTCCCCCGTCAGGAGCGGCGGCCGTCCTTCGGGAGCCGCTGTTCAGGAATCCGCACCTCCACGACCGCGGGTTCGGCTGGCTGGCGGAGGGCAGGGCTGTGCCCGGTAAGGTGACCAGAGTCGGGGACCTGCTCGATGGCGGAGGAGCGGGCTGGATGGCGCCGGAGGAGTTGGCGAGGCGCATGTCCTGGGTCAACGTCCGGCTCGCGGTCAAAGCCATCGAGTCGCTAAAAGTGGCACTGGGCCCCGTCTCCACTAGGTGTGTCGAGGAGGCTCAAGCACGTGGGGCGATCCCGTCCGAACTGACCCCCGTTCGGACGGAATTCCTTATCGGCGCCCGGCCCCGAATCCTCCCTCGGGAGCCGCCGCCTCACCACTTGAGCCTTCTCGGAGAAATGCCCTCCGTGCCCTTTCAATCCGCACGGAGGCGTTTCCTGTACGGGCTGCTCCTGCACACTCTCCACTTTGCCATCTTCGTCTGCCGTCCGGACACGCCTTGGCGTACCATCCTGCCGTCCGGCGGAGGCGAAGGTCCCCATTGGAAGGCTCTCTACGCGGGAGTCTTCCCTTGTTCTATTGGGGACTTGGCCTGGAGGGTGTTGCACGGAGCAGTCCCGTGCAATAGGATTTTAAGTAGGTTTACGGACTCCCAGGCTGCATGCCATTTCTGCGGCCTGGAGGAGTCCGTCTATCACATTTATATTGAGTGTGAGAGGTTGCAGCCCCTCTTTCATTATTTGAAGGGGCTGCTCCTCAATTTCTGGTTGCACTTCAGCCCCACGCTCCTGATCTACGGTCACCCGGTGCGGAGGGGAGCGGGTAGGTCGGAGGACCTCCTCGTAGGACTGCTCCTGGGCCTGGCCAAGAAAGCCATTAATTGGTCCAGGCAGCGGGCGGTCGAGGGGGTCGTTCGGCCCGATTGCCTGCCTCTCTTCCGCGGCCATGTTCGCGCCCGGGTGGCCCTGGAGATGGAGCACGCGGTGTCCGCCGGCACGCTTGAGTTTTTCCGCGACCGGTGGGCGCCGCGGGGGCTGGAGTGCATCGTCACCCCGGACTTCCAAATTTTGATTTGATTTATTAAGTTTCATTTAAAGTTTTAATTGATTTACAGTAAATTTGGGTTTGTCCAACCAAAAAGAGGAACACCAGGTTATAGTCCAACAGATTTATTTAATTTTACAATTGTGCAACTTCTCATTTTTGTCCACCCCAGTCCAACGCCGGCATCTCCACATCATTTCCAACAAGAGAGAGCATAACCAGGGGGCATAGATTTAAAGTAATTGATCGGAAGTTTAGAGGAGAATTTTTTTCACCCGGAGGGTGGAGGGGGTCTGGAATTCACTGCCTGAAAGGGTGGTAGAGGCAGAAACCCTCATCACATTTAAAAAGTACTTGGATATGCACTTGAAGGTCTGTAGCCTTGTCGGTTACGGACCAAGTGCTGGAAAGTGGGATTAGCCTGGATAGCTCTTTGTTGGCCGGCACGGACAAGATGGTCCGAATGGCCTCTTTCTGTGCTGTAAATGTCTATGATTCTGTGAAGCACCTCGCCTTGACATTAATTGCCGAGTACTCCACCATCAACATTCTGGGGCGGGGGGGGGGGGGGTTCCCACTGACCAGAAACTCAACTGGACCAGCCTCAAACGTAGTAGCTACTAGGGAAGGTCACAGGCTGGGTATTCTGCAGCGAGTGTCTCACCTCCTAACTCCCCAAAGCTCCTACATCACCTGCAAGGCACAAGTCAGAAGCATGATCGAATAGTCGCCACTTGCAGCTGCAACAGCAGAAGAAGCTTGATACCATTCAGGACAAAGTAGCCCACTTGGTTGGCACCTCATCTGTTGGCCTAAACAGCCACTCCCTCCTCCCCCACCACAGCTGCAGTGTATCCACTCCTTCCACAACCGGTGTACTGTGGCTGCAGTGTGTACTATCTACAGAATGCACTGCAGCAACTCGCCAAGGCTTCTTTGGCAACACCGTCCAAGCCTACAAACTCCACCATCTAGGACAAGAGCAGCAGGTGCTTAGGGACACCATCCCTGCCAAGTCACACACCATCCCGACTTGGAAATATATTCGCCATTCCCTCATCGTTGCTCGGTCAAAATCCAGGAACTCCCTACCTAACAACACTGTGGGAGCACCTTCACCACACAGACTGCAGCGGTTCAAGGCAGCTGCTCACCACCAAAACAACTAGGGATGGGCAATAAATGCCAGCCTTGCTAGTGACACCCATGCCACGATAATAAATTATCTTATTGTCTCATTTCAAAAGCAGACATGTATTAACAGTTTTTTATTTTCAATCACTATTTCACCCAGAGTCAAATCCTTTACCTGCATCTCTAATACCAATACCCCTCACGGGATAAACCACTATTACCCGCAGTCTCCAATTCCCCTCACAGCTGATAAACCACTATTACCCGGTGTCTCTAATACCCCTCACGGGGGATAAACCACTATTACCCGGTGTCACTAATGCCCCTCACGGGCATAAACCACTATTACCCGCATCTCTAATACCCCTCACGGGGTATAAACCACTATTACCTGGTGTCACTAATGCCTCTCACGGGGGATAAACCACTGTTACCCGGTGTCTCTAATACCCCTCACGGGGTATAAACCACTGTTACCCGGTGTCTCTAATACCCCTCACGGGGGATAAACCACTGTTACCCGGTGTCTCTAATACCCCTCACGGGGTATAAACCACTATTACCCGGTGTCTCTAATACCCCTCACGGGGTATAAACTAATATTACCTGCAGTCTCTAATGCCCCTCACGGGGGATAAACCACTATTACCCGGTGTCTCTAATATCCCTCACGGGGTATAAACTAATATTACCTGCAGTCTCTAATGCCCCTCACGGGGGATAAACCACTATTACCCGGTGTCTCTAATATCCCTCACGGGGTATAAACCACTGTTACCCGGTGTCTCTAATACCCCTCACGGGGTATAAACCACTATTACCCGGTGTCTCTAATACCCCTCACGGGGTATAAACTAATATTACCTGCAGTCTCTAATGCCCCTCACGGGGGATAAACCACTATTACCCGGTGTCTCTAATATCCCTAACGGGGTATAAACCACTGTTACCCGGTGTCACTAATATCCCTCACGGGGTATAAACCACTATTACCCGGTGTCACTAATACCCCTCACGGGGGATAAACCACTATTACCCGCAGTCTAATACCCCTCACGGGGGATAAACCACTATTACCCGGTGTCACTAATACCCCTCACGGGGTATAAACCACTATTACCCGGTGTCACTAATACCCCTCACGGGGTATAAACCACTATTACCCGGTGTCACTAATACCCCTCACGGGGTATAAACCACTATTACCCAGCGTCACTAATACCCCTCACGGGGGATAAACCACTATTACCTGCAGTCACTAATACCCCTCACGGGGGATAAACCACTATTACCTGCAGTCACTAATACCCCTCACGGGGGATAAACCACTATTACCTGCAGTCACTAATACCCCTCAAGGGGGATAAACCACTATTACCCGCAGTCTCTAATACCCCTCACGGGGTATAAACCACTGCTACCCGGTGTCAAAAATAGGGAGGTATTGCTTCAGTTGTACAAGGTATTGGTGAGACCGCACCTGGAATACTGCATACAGTTTTGGTGTCCTTACTTAAGGAAAGACATCCTTGCTCTCGAGGCAGTGCAAAAAAGGTTCACTCGGTTAATCCCGGGGATGAGGGGGTGGTCATATGAGGAGAGGTTGGGTAGATTGGGACTCTACTCATTGGAGTTCAGAAGAATGAGAGGCGATCTTATTGAAACATATAAGATTGTGAAGGGGTTGGATCGGGTGGATGCGGGGAGGATGTTCCCGATGACGGGTGAGACGAGAACTAGGGGACATAGTCTTAGAATAAGGGGCTGCTCTTTCAAAACTGAGATGAGGAGGAACTACTTCACTCAGAGGGTGGTAGGTCCATGGAATATGCTGCCACAAAAAGCTGTAGAAGCTACAACATTAATTAAATTTAAAACAGAAATAGACAGTTTCCTAGAAGTAAAGGGCATTAAGGGTTACGGGGAGCGGGCAGGAATTTGGACATGAGTCTAGGTTCGGATCGGTCATGGCCCTGTGGGTAGTGGAGCGGGCCCAGGGACTGTGTAGCCTGATTCTGCTCCTATTTCGTGTGTGCAATTCTGTTAGATGCAGGAGATGGTTCTGTGATAGATAGTAGATTGGCGGTTAGGATCAGATCAGCCATGATCTTATTGAATGGCGGAGCAGGCTCGAGGGGCCGATTGGCCTACTCCTGCTCCTATTTCTTATGTTCTTATGTTCTCACGGGGTATAAACCACTATTACCCGCAGTCACTAATGCCCCTCACGGGGTATAAACCACTACTACCCGGTGTCACTAATGCCCCTCACGGGGTATAAACCACTACTACCCGGTGTCACTAATGCCCCTCACGGGGTATAAACCACTATTACCCGCAGTCACTAATGCCCCTCACGGGGTATATACCACTATTACCCGCAGTCACTAATACCCCTCAAGGGGGATAAACCACTATTACCCGCAGTCTCTAATACCCCTCACGGGGTATAAACCACTGCTACCCGGTGTCACTAATGCCCCTCACGGGGTATAAACCACTATTACCCGCAGTCACTAATGCCCCTCACGGGGTATAAACCACTACTACCCGGTGTCACTAATGCCCCTCACGGGGTATAAACCACTACTACCCGGTGTCACTAATGCCCCTCACGGGGTATAAACCACTATTACCCGGTGTCTCTAATGCCCCTCACGGGGTATAAACCACTATTACCTGCAGTCTCTAATGCCCCTCACGGGGTATAAACCACTATTACCTGCAGTCCCTAATGCTCCTCACGGGGTATAAACTGATATTACCTGCTATCTCCAACCTTCAATATTTCTGCAAAAAAAACGCGCCGCCTCCCGATTCAAATGCCGACCCACGCATGACGTCATTTCCGGTTCATGATCGGCAGTCACATTTTTAAAAATCCTCATTCGGTTTTAGAGCTCTGCCTCACGTAATTATTATTTTGTTTTTCAACATTATCGATTTTAAAAAGTAAAAGGGGAGAAAAAGCTTTCAGCAGTGGTGACGTACCGGCTTGCGGCAAATATTGAGACGCATGCGCGTTGAGCTGGCCCAATGGCCGGGCGGTTGTATTTAAATTGTTGAATTAACCGCCCCGCGAAGGTGATTGGTTGGCCGCGGCCTTCGGGCTTCAAACACGGTCAGCGCCCAGGTAAGGAAGAGGGTAGTTGGTGATTGCTGCAGTGTTTGCGGAGTCTCTACTCGGCGGGGTAAGGAAAGGGGCGGGGCGGTGATTGCTGCAGTGTTTGCGGGGCCAGTACCCGGGCGGGCAGACGCTGCTATTGAACATTATGGCTGGGCTGGGTGGCGGGCAGACGTCCCTTTGGGAGCAGGGCTGCTGCTGTCAGTGAGCCTCGGTCTCCTGTGGAAGCCACGTATAAAAGTGCTGGGTGTTTTTTGGGGGGGACAATGCCAGGATTCCAAACTGGAAGATGAGGGGAACGTAAACCCCCCCCAACCCCTGTGGCTGCGCTTCTGGTGCTGAAGCGGTTCTCACTGATCATTGTGCTGTGTCCTGAGAAACCAGAGGAGGGAGGCTGTCAAACCCCCTACATTTTCACACGCAGAGACCCCGGGGAATTTAAATCCCGATTCAACTTCTCCACCTACACTTTGGTGTATGAATGCAAGTTGCTGTGGGATTAGTGTCAGCCTTGGCTCACACACTCGCCTCTGAGTCAGATTGTTGTGAGTTCAAGCCCCACTCCAGAGATTTAAGCACAAAATCCTCAACCAACATCACTAAAATCGATTATCTGGCCATTTAACACTGCTGTTTGTGAGACCTTGCTGTCTGCAAATTAGCTGTCGTGTTTCCTACATTACGACAGTGACTACACTTTTTAAAAATACTTAATTGGCTATAAAGTGCTTTGGATATCTGAGTTTGTGAAAGGTGCTCTATAAATGCAAATCTTTCTTTCTAAGCCTCTTTTTTAATTCCCCCCTCCCCTGCTCATACCCTCATGATTTGCTTTATGAATTTGCTAACACACCAACTTGAATTTAGAATAAAAACAGAAAATGCTGGAAATACTCAGCAGGGTAGGCAGTATCAGTGGACAGAGTTAACATTTCAGGTCGGTGACCTTTTCATCAGAATTTAAAGATTGCCTTTGGTACACTGTTTAAAAACACCCCAAAGGTACTTTGCAGATGGGGACAAGGAACAAGAGAGTGTCAGCCTTGGCTTAGTTGGTAGCACTCCTGCCTCTGAGTCAGAAAGTTGTGGGTTCAAGACCCACTCCAGAGACTTTTTTAAATTTAGTTCCTGGGATGTGGATGTCGTTGGCAAGGCCAGCATTTATTGCCCATCCCTAATTGCCCTTGAGAAGGTGGTGGTGAGCTGTTTTTTTGAACCGCTGCAGTCCGTGTGGTGAAGGTACTCCCACAGTGCTGTTAGGGAAGGAGTGCCAGGATTTTGAGCCAGCAACTATGAAGGAATGGCGATATATTTCGAAGTCAGGATGGTGTGTAACTTTGAGGGGAACTTGCAGGTGATGGTGTTCCCATGCACCTGCTGCCCTTGTCCTTCTAGGTGGTGGAGGTCGCGGGTTTGGGAGGTGCTGTCGAAGAAGACTTAGCGAGTTGCTGCAGTGCATCTTGTAGATGGTACACACTGCAGCCACGGTGTGCTGGTGGTGGAGTGAGTGAATGTTTAAGGTGGTGGCTGGGGGTGCCGATCAAGCAGGCCACTTTGTCCTGGATGGTGTCGAACTTCTTCAGTGTTGTTGGAGTGGCACTTATCCAAGCAACTGGAGAGTATTCCATCACACTCCTGACTTGTGGCTTGTAGATGGTGGAAAGGCTTTGGGGGTCAGGAGGTGCGACACTCGCTGCAGAATACCCAGCCTCTGACCTGCTCTTGTAGCCACAGTATTTATGACCTCCCCGATGTTGCTGGTGGGGGATTCGGTGCTAGTAATGCCATTGAATGTCAAGAAGCGGTGGTCAAACTCTCTCTTGTTGGAGATAGTCATTGCCTGGCACTTGTGTGGCATGAATGTTATTTACCACTTAACAGCCCAAACCTGAATGTTGTCCAGGTCTTGCTGCATGCGGGCATGGACTGCTTCATTATCTGGGGAGTTGCGAATGGAACTGAACACTGCGAACATCCCCACTTCTGACCTTATGATGGAGGGAAGGTCATTGATGAGGCAGCTGAAGATGGTTGGGCCTAGGACACTGTCCTGAGGAACTCCTGCAGCGATGTCCTGGGGCTGAGATGATTGATCGCCAACAACCACAGCCATCTTCCTTTGTGCTAGGTATGACTCCAGCCAGTGGAGAGTTTTCCCCCGATTCCCAATTTTACTGGGGCTCCTTGATGTCACACTTGGTCAAATGCTGCCTTGATGTCAAAGGCAGTTACTCTCGCCTCACATCTGGAATTCAGCTCTTTTGTCCATGTTTGGACCAAAGCTGTAATGAGGTCTGGAGCCAAGTGTTCCTGGGGGAACCCAAACTGAGCATCGGTTATTGGTGAGGTATGTGCTGCTTGAAAGCACTGTCGACGACACCTTCCATCACTTTGCTGATGATTGAGAGTAGACTGATGGGGCGGTAATTGGCCAGATTGGATTTGTCCTGCTTTTTGTGGACAGGACATACCTGGGCAGTTTTCCACATTGTTGGGTAGATGCCAGTGTTGTAGCTGTACTAGAACAGCTTGGCTGGAGGCGTGGCTAATGTAGGAGCGCAAGACTTCAGCACGACAGCCAGGATGTTGTCAGGGCCCATAGCCTTTGCTGTATCCAGTGCGCTCTGCCGTTTCTTGATATCACGTGGAGTGAATCAAATTGGCTGAAGATTGGCTTCTGCGATGGTGAAGATGTCAGGAGGAGGCTGATATGGGTCATCTACTTGGCACTTCTGGCAGAAGATGGTTGCAAACGCTGGGCCTCATGGAGCCTCCTCTTCCCGTTAGTTGTTTAATTGTCCACCACCATTCACGACTGGATGTGGCAGGACTGCAGAGCTTTGATCTGATCTGTTGATTGTGGGATCGCTTAGCTCTGTCAATAGCATGCTGCTTTCACTGTTTAGTATGCATGTAGTCCTGTGTTGCAGCTTCTCCAGGTTGGCACCTCATTTTTAGGTACACCTGGTGCTGCTCCTGGCATGTTCTTCTGCACTTCTCATTGAACCAGGGTTGGTCCCCTGGCTTGATGGTAATGGTAGAGTGAGGGATATGCCGGGCCATGAGTTTACAGATTGTGGTGGAATACAATTCTGCTGCTGTTGATGGTCTGCAGCGCCTCATGCATGCTCAGTTTTGAGCTGCTAGATCTGTTCTGAATCTATCCCATTCAGCACAGTGGTAGTGCCATAGAACACGATGGAGGGTGTCCTCAGTGTGAAGACTTTGTGGTGATCACTACTACCGAAGCTGTAATGGACAGGTGCATCTACGACAGGTAGATTGACGAGGACGAGGTCAAGTAGATTTTTCCCTCGTGTTGATTCTCTCACCACCTGCCGCAGGCCCAGTCTTGGTAGCTATGTCCTTCAGTACTCGGCCCGCTCAGTCAGTAGTGGTGCTACCAAACCACTCTTGGTGATGGACATTGAAGACCCCCACCCAGAGTACATTCTGTGCTCTTGCTACCCTCAGTGCTTCTTCCAAGTGGTGTTCAACATGGAGCAGTACTGATTCATCAGCTGAGAGGGGGTGGTCGGTGATAATCAGCATGTTTCCTTCCCCATGCTTGACCTGAAGCCATGAGACTTCATGGGGTCCAGAGTCAATGTTGACTCCCAGAGCCACTCCCTCCTGATTGAATACCACTGTGCCACCACCTCTGGTGGGTCTGTGCTGCCTGTGGAACAGGACATACCCAGGGATGGTGATGGAGGAGTCTGAGACTTTGGCTGAAAGGTATGATTCTGTGAGTATGACTGTGTCAGGCTGTTGCTTGACTGGTCTGTGTGACAGCTCTCCCAATTTTGACACAAGTCCCCAGATGTTTGTGAGGTGGACTGGGCTGGGTGTGCTGTTGTGTCTGAAGTCGGTACCGAGGTCGATGCCGGGTGGTCCGTCCGGTTTAATTCTTCTTATTGTTTTCTGTCGCAGTTTGTTACAACTGAGTGGCTTGCTAGGCCATTTCAGAAGGCAGTTAAAAGTCAACCATATTTCTGTGGTTCTGGAGTCACATGTAGGCCAGACCAGGTAAGGACGGCAGATTTCCTTCCCTAAAGGACTTTATTACAAAAATCTAGACTGATACTCCAGTGCAGTACTGAGGGAGTGCTGCACTATCTGAGGTGCCATCTTTCAGATGAGACGTTAAACTGAGGCGCCACCTGCGCTCTCGGGTGGATGTAAAAGATGCCGTGGCACTATTTCGAAGAAGAGCAGGGGAGTTCTCCCCAGTGTACTTTCCAATATTTATCCCTCAATCAACATAACAAAAGCAGATATGATGGGACACCTGACACAGAAGCCTGTTCTAACAGGAAGCTAGTGAAGGTCAGAGGTGACTGGTGTGATGGGACCAATCAGATTTAATGCGGGGCAGGAAACTACTAGCAAAGTTAGTTTTCTCATGTAAGCTGATGACACCCAACTCTACCTTGCCACCACCTCCCTCTGTGAAAGAATAGCATTGAAGTAGTCAAGCCTTGAAGTGACCAAGGCATTCCTCAGGGTTTTAGCAGGAGAAGTGCTGAGGTAGGGATGGAAATAGGAATCGTTGTGGAGGTGCCCGTAAGCAATCTTTCATATGTGGGCTTTAAAGCTCAGCTGAGGATCAGATATTATGCCAAGGTTATGAACAGTTTGGTATAGCCTAACGGTGACCAGGGAAGTTGATGATGGTGACCAAAGGCAATGGCTTGCGCCTTCCCAATGTTGAGCTGAGAAAGTTATGGCTCGTTTAAGATTTGCTGTCGGATAAGCAATCTGACAGCACGGAGGTGGTTAAGGGAAGCGAAGGACTCTGACAATGTGGGGAAGGGAAGAAAAATCTATGCTGAAGACATGCTGACTATTTCAGGATCATTCTGGAATGCGAAGATAACCCCCGGCTACTATTTTCTACTGCTTACCGTCTTCTTAAACCCCTCTCCCCTGTCTCCTCCACACTCCCCTCCAAAAAGAAGTGTGAGGAGCTCATGGAATTTTTTGTCTAAGATTGAGACCACCCGATCAGCTGCATCTGCTACTTCCCTTCCTTCCCCTAGCCCACTGGGCCAAACTTCCTTTCAGGTTTACCCCTGCCCTAGCCCTGAACTCGCATCTTTCTCCAGTTTCTCTCCAATCTCCCCTCTTGACTTCTCCGCGCTCATCTTGTCCATGAGACCCACTTCCTGCTCCCTCGACCCTATTCCCACTACTGCTGACCACCCAACTTCCTTTTCTGGCCCCATGTTAGCTGACATTGTTAATGGTTTGCTCTCCTCAGGTACTGTCCCCTCTCCTTCAAATCTGCTGTCATCACCCCTCTCCTCAAAAAACCAACCCTTGACCCCTCCGTCCTTGCAAACTACTGCCCCATCTCTAACCTCCCTTTCCTCTCCAAAATCCTTGAACGTGTTGTCGCTTCCCAAATCCATGCCCATCTTTCCCGCAACTCCATGTTTGAATCCCTCCAATCCGGTTTCCGCCCCTGCCACAGTACTGAAACAGCTCTCATCAAAGTCACAAATGACATTCTTTGTGACTGAGACAAAGGTAAACTATCCCTCCGTGTCCTTCTTGACCTGTCTGCAGCCTTTAACACGGTTGACCACTCCATCCCACTCCAATGCCTCTCCACCATCGTCTAGCTGGGTGGGACTGCACTCGCCTGGTTCCATTCTTATCTATCTAATCGTAGCCAGAAAATCACCTGCAATGGCTTCTCTTCCCACTCCCGCATCATTAGCTCTGGGGTCCCCCAAGGATCTACCCTTGGCCCCCTCCTATTTCTCATCTATATGCTGCCCCTTGGCGACATCATCCGAAAACACATGTATGCTGACGACTCCCAGCTCTACCTCAGCACCACTTCTCTTGATCCCTCCACGGTCTCTAAATTGACACACTGCTTGTCTGACATCCAGTACTGGATGAGCAGAAATTTTCTCCAATTAAATATTGGGAAGACTGAAGCCATTGTCTTTGGTTCCCGCCACAAACTCCATTGACCCTGAAATGAGCGGCATAACTATGACCGCTTATTTCCACCTCCATAACATTGCCCATCTCCGCCCCTGCCTCCGCTCATCTGCTGCTGAAACACTCATCCATGCCTCTGTTACCTCTAGACTTGACTATTCCAACGCAATCCTGGCCTTCCACATTCTACTCCTACGTAAACTTGAGCTCATCCAAAACTCGGCTGCCCGTGTCCTAACTCGCACCAAGTCCCGTTCACCCATCACCCCTGTGCTCGCTGACCTACATTGGCTCCTGATTAAGCAATGCCTTGATTTCAAAATTCTCATCCTTGTTTTCAAATCCCTCCATGGCCTTGCCATCTCTGTAATCTCCTCCAGCCACCCCCCACCCCGAGATATCTGCGCTCCTCTAATTCTGCCCTCTTGAGCATCCCTGATTTATAATCGCTCAACCATTGGTGGCCGTGCCTTCAGCTACCTCGGCCCTAAGCTCTGGAACTCCCTCCCTTAAACCTCTCCGCCTCTCTACCTCTCTTTCCTCCTTTAAGACGCTCCTTAAAACATAGCTCTTTGACCAAGCTTTTGGTCATTTGCCCTAATTTCTTATGTGGCTTGGTGTCAATTTTTTGTCTTGTAACACTCCTGTGAAGCGCCTTGGGACATTTATTTTACTACGTTGCAGTTGCACCATACAAGGGCTGTCCCAAGGAGATGAATGATGGAGAGGCACTGAACTGAGAAAATCAAGAGAGCAAGTGGTGGATCTCATGGTTGAGATGAGTAGGGGAGCGCACGATGGTGGTGCAAGATTAGAGTGGGCAAGAAAGAGGTTGGGGTAAGGGGCCAAAGGGAGTTGGCGAAGTGGTGGAGGCAGCAGCACGAATGACCATGATCTTCCCTCAAGAAACTAGTGAGCACTTTGTACTTCAGAATTGGAATCAACACCAGAAACAGCTGTGATTGACCTTAATCAGAGCTGCTTCTGGTGTATGTAGTAACCCATTACTGTTGCACCAGAAACGGCTCAATCTTCCTGATTCAATCTTCTTGATTCAATCTTCTAGAAATCGGCAGGGATTCAAACGTTCTGTGCTGTGCTCAGCTCACCCCATAATGCACCTCCTCTGCCTAGGTGAGACTGCATTTGTTAAAATGAAAGACGTTTCTGTAGCGTCTCCTGGTTGCTGTCAGAAAGTAGAAATCCTTGAAACAGTTGGATATTGAGGCATACAATGCCTACGTGACTGAAGGGCAAGTGAGCATTTTGAACTTGTCTCAATCTTTTTCCCAGTTTTTGAAACCAATAGTATTGAACTTACTGGGGGCAGCAAAATACTGTTTCTTTGAAAAATGGAGGATGTGAATGGGACATGAATGTCTGAAGTAAAATAAGTTTGGGAACCTTTAGTCTAAATGAAGTGTGAATCTAACCTGATCACCTATTGTGCTTTATCAACATGTAATGCTCCTCATGTAAAGTTAACCTTTCAGAGCACTTTATAAGGTAGAAACTAAAGGCACAGTCAAAAATGCTGGTTTATTATGAACCTTTCAAAGTGATATAGCAAGGCATAGTGGTTTTGGGAGAGTTCCAGCTGACATGGTATACTCTAAAGTTGGAGTGGAAGAGGCAGGGAACGAGCAGTAATCAGGGTCAAGATGCAGCGTGAGGGCTGGGACACATGCTGGGGAAGATTACTCCAATAGCCTGGGGCACGAGGCGTTTATAGGATTTTAAAGTTGATTCGCTGAGGCACAGCAAGCCAGTAGAGCTGGGTGAGGAGAAGTATGATTGGTGTGTGGGACTTTGTGCAGGAAAGGACTTTGGTCATGGGGTTCTGGATTAACTGAAGACTGAGACACAAAGGTAGGTAAGGAAAGCATTTGCAAAACTGTCCTCCAGTAGTGAAGTTGTGGGTGAGGCTGAAGCTTTCAGAAGCAGAAACCGTGATATAGGGGCATAAATGGGCAATGTTCTGGTGGAACGAGGTAGTGTTGCCGAAGGAAAGAAGGACTCGGGGGCGGGTTTAACAGAGCACTGGTATTGCGCACCATCTGGTTCAATCTGAGCAAGCAGCCAACCAGACAGGTAGTCAGTAGCAGGGACACATTGGCGCTCAACAAGAAGGCTTTAGTTTTGCCAACATTGAGTTGTACAAAGTTACAATTCACTTTATTGGACAGGTAGTAGAGCAGCAGGCTTGGTGTCCATTTGTTGGTGGAGAGGTAGAATTGGGTATGGTTTGTTGGTGATGCCTAGTTGCATGTGACTGATGAATAGGAGGGGGACCACGGATGGTTCCCTGTAACACTGGTGGTGATCGTCCGGACACATGGAGAAACTGAGGAGTGGAACAACAAGAGCACAATGAAATGGAGGTGGACCGCAGAGAAGAGATGGTGGAAAAGAATGCAGTGGTCAAAAGTCAAGAAGGGACAGTGTGCTGCATACTTGGTTACATGGGATGCTGTTGGTGATGTGAAGCTGCAGTCGCAGGTCAGAAACTCGGCTGGTTGAACTCAAATAAAGAGTGATGGTCGAGGTGCGAGGTGAGTACAACAACATGTTTAGAGACCTTGTAGCAACAGGTTATGGATGAAAGCAGGCTTTTTAATGAAGGGTTGATGTACATTTTTATAAACCGTGAAAGCAATGACAGAAAAAAAGAAGTTGTCAATGTTTGTAATCATGGCACCCAGAAGGCAAAGCTAGGTGGCCAGAGGTAGTTTGGAAGTGAGTTTAGGGAGCAGGTGTTGGACGTTTAGAGGAAATGAGTCTGGTGAGCACTGAGATGGGGAAGAAGCTGTGGATTGTACCGAAAGAGAAATGTTATGCTACAGTAACTGCTTTTGTTACTGCTGAAATTCTTGGAATTTCTGTTAAACTATACTTTGCTCAGTAAATGTGAGACTTTCCTTTGCTGTACTCTACAGATAAAAACACCTGGAAACCTGAAATAGCATGATGCTGGAAATACACAGCAGGTCTGTCAGCATCATTTCCAGCACTTTCTGTTTTACTCTTGAGAATTGAACCTGATCTGTAACTTTCGTGCTGCACAGAAAGCTGCATATTGATAATTAATATGCTTTACTTTATTGGAGTGCTGTTGACTGTAAGCTGGCCTCCACAGACCTGTCCATGGGTCTGGTGTTCTGTTCTCTAGCCAACTGCTTCTTTGTGTGGCATGCCAAGTCAGTGCATCAAGGTGCTGGTGTCAAGGTGCAAAAGAGCAGGATGATGCAAGCCCACTGCTGTACCATCAGCTCCGTGTCAAAATCTGCAAATATCTCTGCTGAACTTGTCTGTTGGGGGTTTGAGATGGTCACCCTGCAAGCGACGCACATTGCTGGAACTATAAGATCTTCTAAAAGAACACAAAAAGACTTGTATTTACCAGCACCTTTCATGACCTCGATGTCCTGAAGCGCTTTACAGCCAATGAAATACTTTTGAAGTGTAGTCACTGTTGTAATATAGGGAACGCAGCAGCCAGTTTGCGCACAGCAAGGTCCCACAAACAGCAATTAAATAAATGACCAGATCATATGTTTTGGTGTTGTTTGAGAGAGAAATATTTGGCAGGACATTGGGAGAACTCCCCTGCTCTTCTTCGAAAAGTGCCATAGGATCTTTTACCGTCAACCTGAGAGGGCAGACGTGGCCTCGGTTTAACGTCTAATCCTAATCCGACAGTGAAGCATTTCCTCTGTACTGCACTGAAATGCCAACCTAGTTTATATACTCTGAAGTGAGACTTGAACCCATGACCTTCTAACTTGGGGGCAAGAGTACTACCACTGAGCCAAGACAGACACTTATCAGTTCCAGGGAGACAAATGCGCAGAAAAACCAGCTTCTGTGTGCTCAATTGGCCTGCAATAAGCTGACCGGAGACTTTAGTAGGTAAGTGGGAGGGTAATGTAAGGAGTTGTTGCGTCGTCGCTGTTGCAGGAGATCAACTGAACAGATGTGTAACGCATTGTTTTACTATTGAGGCCTCAATTCTGGTACCTTGGCTGCTACTTTTATATGTTGTGCCACACAGTATGCCTTGGTTGAAGTTTGGAGGGCTCTGAGGCAAATGTTTTTGTTTGCTATTGAATTGTAATATTTTTCTGTCTTCTACAGGTTTTCAGTTTCGGGCTTAAACCATGGATGAAAATAGTTTTGTATTTCCAGAGGCTAAGTATGCACTTCTATGATGAGTAACACCTCACATACTTTTTTTTAGCTTTCCTATTACATAAACGTACAGTGTATTAGCGAGTTCTTAATCTTAAATAAGAACATGAGAGTTAGGAGCAGGCGTAGGCAATACGGCCCCTCGAACCTACTCCGCCATTCAGTAAGATCATGGCTGATCTTCAACCTCAACTCCACTTTTTCCTGCACTATCCCCATATCCCTCGAGTCCAAAAATCTATCGATCTCAGCCTTGAATATACTCAACGACTGAGCATCCACAGCCCTTTGGGGCAGAGACTTCCAAGGAACCCTTTTGAATGAAGAAATTCCTCCTCATCTCAGTCTTAAAAGGCCAACCCCTTATCCTGAGACTTTGCCCCCTAGTTCTAGATTCTCCAGCCAGGGGAAACATCTCTCTGCATCTATCCTGTCAATCCCCTTCCGCATCGATCCTGTCAATCCCCTTCAGAATCTAATGTGTTTCATTGAGATCACCTCTTATTCTTTGAAACTCCAGAGAGTATAGTCTCAATCTCTCCTCATAAGACAGCCTCACATCCCAGGAATCAATCTAGTGAGCCTTCGTTGCACCCCTCCAAGGCAAGTATATCCTTCCTTAGATAAGGAGACCAAAACTGTGCACAGTACTCCAGGTGTGGTTTCACCAAAGCCCTGTACAATTGTAGCAAGATTTCCTTACTCTTGTACTCCAACCCCCTAGCAATAAAGGCCAACATGCTATTTGCCTTCCTAATTGCTTGTTGTACCTGCATGTTAACTCTGTTTCTTGTACTAGGACACCTAAATCTCTCTGAACACTAACATTTAATAGTTTCTCACCATTTAAAAAACATTCTGTTTTTCTATTCTTCCTACCAAATTGAATAACCTCACATTTCCCCACATTATACTCCATCTGCCACCTTATTGCCCACTCACCTTAATCTGTCTGTATCCCTTTGTAGGCTCTTTGTGTCCTCCTCACAGCCTACTTTTCCACCTAGCTTTGTATCGTCAGCAAACTTGGATACATTACACTCTGTCCCTTCATCTAAGTCATTAATATAGATTGTAATTAGCTGAGGCCCCAGCACTGATCCTTGCAGCACCCCACTAGTTACAGCCTGCAAACCGGAAAATTACACGTTTATCCCTACTCTTTTCTGTCCGTTAAACAATCCTCTATCCATGTTAATACATTACCCCTAACTCCATGTGCTCTTATCTTGCGTAACAACGTTTTATGTGGCACCTTATCGAATGCCTTTTGAAAATCCAAATATATTACATCCACTGGTTCACCTTTATCTCCCCTGCTAGCTAGTTACATCCACAGAAAACTCTTAATAAATTTGTCAAACACTATTTCCCTTTCATAAAACCATTTTGACTCTGTCTAATCATATAAAGATTTTCTAAGTGCCCTGTTACCACTTCCTTAATAATGGATTCCAGCATTTTCCCAATGACTGATGTCAGGCTAACTGGCCTGTAGTTCCCTCTTTTTTTTTCTCACTCCTCCTTTCTTGAATAGCGGTGTTACATTTGCTACCTTCCAATCCGCTGGGACCGTTCTAGAATCTAGGGAATTTTGGAAGATCACAACCAATGCATCCACTATCTCTGCAGCCACCTCTTTTAGAACCCTAGGAAGTAGGCCATCAGGTCCTGATGAAAGATGTTTAACACATAATAACAAGAAAAGCACGATATGAGCAAGGCTCTTGTGTTTGCTAGTCGTGGAAACTGGTGGAATTTCTCCCTTGCTGTTTTCCCCATCCTTTCCCTGTTATGGTTGGGATTTGCTTCATGTTTGGCTCTCACTTAATGTGATTGGTGACTGCACCTGTTGTGCCAACTGTATTTGCAATCAAGTGCACTAAGCAGGAGCCAAACCGATAACCCCACTTTTTCCAAACAGAAATACATCTATCTGTGAAACTATTTGGTTGATGAAGGATAGAAAATCTGCAGTTTTGTATTTTGTTGGAATGGAACCACAATCATTTGTCTTTTATGTAAATGGATGTTGGATACAGTACTTTGAAATACTAGAATTACAGCAGTGAGCTATTGTCATTTTCCGGCATTTTTAAAAACGTTTTGGAGCTCTGTGTCTCTGGCCTGCCAAGGAATTTACATTCTCGTGCAGCAGAATTTGGTTGAGCCAACTTCAGAGACTGGCCTTAAGGTACTGCAGAAATCTGGGGCCCTGAATAAGAGTTAACTTGTGTTGAAAATGATTATAGAAATGAACATGATAGCATTTTGAAGGCAATAAATGAAAGATGAGCTCATTATATGGGTGTGGACAGAGAATTTCTTAATGCCATTGGAAGCCCGCTACTACACAGGAGTTGTCGAGCAAGATCGCTTGTTTACTGTCCAATGCGTATCCCTACCAGCACACTGTTCTTATTCGCAAGCCCTTCCTTGTGACCATATCACCCTCTTCTGCCTTTTTTGTGTTCCACCTCTACAGTATTGTTGTTTTAACGTTCCTATCTCTGTCAATGTGTCCAGCAAATCTCCTGCAATGACTTCTCATCCTGTATCTACTTAGCCACATTCAGGACTTCCCATAGTTCTATTCTTGGTCCCCCTCCTGTATTCCTGATGTGTATGCTATCCATAAGTATGGAGTCACCTTCCATCTGTGTGTCGATGGTATCCAGCTATAGCTCTGCACAACCACCAACCTTGATCATGTGACTACTGCCACGCTGTCTGGCTGCTCCTTTGATAGCGAATGGTGGATGAGCCAGAACTTCTTGCAGCTCAACATCAGCAACAACAAAAGAATCAAGTTCGACCTCTCCCAAGAAACTTTATGGAATAGCCCCCATCTCATTCTCCTTCCTGATGCCCACTCTAGCAGAATCTGACAGTAGTCAGCCTTGGTGTTCTGCTTGACCTTTACCTGACTTCTGCACCCCACATCCAGTCTGTGAACAAGACTGCCTATTTTGGCCACCTGTTGTCTACACTCCAGCCCCCACCCACCCACCATTCCTCCACTTCTGCTGAATACCTCCTCATGAATTTGCCTCCTGCAGACTTGACATTGCGATTGCCCTCCTCACTGGCCTACTGAGCTCCACGCTGCATAAATTACAATTCTTCCAGAGGGAGCATATTCCAGAGTCCTTGCCTATCTTGCCTATTTTTACCAATCTCCATTGGCTCTCACTCCCTCAGTTCATCAGTTTGAAAAGCCTCGCCATTGTCTTCCGATTCCTCTACTGCTTTGCTGCTCTCAACCTCCTGCAGCACCATACCCCTACCTGCTCTTACACCTCTCATCTCATGCGTGTTCCATTTTCCCTCTGCTCTACCATCGGTGGCAGAGCCTTCAGCTGTTTCGCACACGCACTCTGGATCGCTTCCCCCAAATCCCTCCATCTTGCTACATCTCTCGCCAACTCAAAAACCTTAAAACACTGGTCTGTGAAGTGCCTTGGGATGTGAGCTAAGCATGTTATATAAATTCTTTAATATATTAACATTATATGTCCTTTTCAATGATTGTGCAGCTCATAATCACACAACTTGGAGCAAACCAATATCTGGTCATTGGGAGTGTGCTGGGGGGAGAGAATAAGAGGTTTCGGTTTGAAGAATTGGCACTGGGATGAAGTACCTAGGACGTCTGCAACCTGAGGTCTATGCTATAGCAACTCCTCCCAGCTGGTGCATGCAGAACAATATGGTTCATTTGAAGCAACTATTGACATTGAAAAGGATAGAATAAGCTATTGATTCTGGTGGCGCTCATCTAAGTGAATAGGAGCAATTTGTCAGCAAAATCTATTCACTTATCTAGGCTAATCTCTAGATGATCTGATTTTTCTTCCTATTTTGCCATTGTGCTTGCTGATCTTCCTGTTTTACGCCATTGCTGTTTGCAGTTTTCAACTTCACCGCTATCTGGATGATGAATCACCTCTGATCTGATCTAATGGACTGCATTCAACCTTTGCTGGGTCTTGCTGCTTAGACTGACTCCAGGCTCTCTGCTCACTTCATATCCAGCCACTCTGCCTCTGGCACCCAGTTCAGTCAGCTGTGATGCTCTACTGTACCCTCCGGCTGGATGAGCACATGCTGGTAGAGCATGAGTCTTAGGCTGCTGGATGCCCTTTTCATCTGAGGCCATTCTCCATATGTGAGCTTAAGCAATGATTACTAGTAAGCTGTTCAACCATGGGATGTGCTCCATAGCTGATTCTATACTCTCCAACCAAACTTAAACTTCTCTTTATCTTAGTCACACCTCACTACCCTGGCATTCAGTCCCAATGACAGGCCATTGCCCTCTGATATATCCCAGTACCTCCACAGTCTTGGAGAGACACTGCGTGTAGTTCAATCCTCCCATATTTTATATCCTCCTTAATCTGTTAAGTATTCTAACCACACTTCCCGCATCAGTCTGACGACCTGCATTGTTAAATGTTGCCTTTTCTGTATCATCAGTGTGTTTTCTCAAAAGCAGAATTCTAATTCCCACCACTGCAAAATCAAACATTTGTCAAATGAACAGACATTAAAGATCACCAGCAATAGAGTAGTATTGAATTAGAAATGAACTTTCTCTCTTTTTTCAGTGCTGAAATCAGGGAAGAGAAATGCAAGAGGAGACAGTTGGGTGTAAGTTTCTATTAATTTAGTTCTCTTTGCATAGCCTAAGGGGTATCTTCACTCTCTCCCCGTAATTTTGCCATAATGTAGGAAAAAGCCTGGGATATTGCATAACCTGGTGCAACTGGGATTTGACAAATGGGTCAAATTTAGGATTGTGCCAATTAAATGAGAATTAATGTCTTTAAAATCCATTTTGTGGTCTTTTAAACACTTATCCATTGACTTGTGATCCTAATGCACCATGCCAACTTACCTTTTTCAAAATGTTTTTATTTTTCTCACCAATTTTCTTTGCCAGTTGTTCTCGCCTGAAGGTGTTAAATTCTTGGAGGTGAAGTAAGATTTCACAGACACCCTCCAGTACCTTGACAATGACCATTGTTCACGTGTGCACCTTGACAGTGTGTGTGAACAGACAATTTATTTGCAGGGGGCATCAGGGATGAGCCCAATCCTGTCTCCATGTACACGCACTTTCAGTCGAGGTTGCTGGACAGTAATCTGGAGCAGGAGCCCTGGTAATTCCGCTCCTACTCCCCGTGGAACTTAAGGCCAATTGTACTGCTCCTACCGTGTTGTTAAAATCAATTATGTTTAATTATGCATAGATTAAAAGGGCATCCAAAACTCCTTGGAAACTAAGTCACAATTGATCCACTCAGTATCATGAACAAAAGTGCATTTTAAAAGATTTTTAAAATGTTAACGTTAAATTTCAAATGAATTTTTGGCATAAGGATTAAGTGAAAACTGTCCTACCCACCTGTCTGTGACTTGTGCATCTACAACTGATAGTCTGCATCTGAAACTAGAGTCCCACCTGAAACATTAGCCTTTTCTGTTCAGATGTTGACTGACCTGTGCATTTCCAGGTTTATGGTTTTACTTTTATCATAATATCTACTTTGCCACATCCTGGTGAAATTCAAGTAACTATTGGAATCGATGTAATTCAAAATAGTCCTGATTTTTGAGCAACAGCTTAAGTTTGTAATCAAAAGGTGATAATCAACAGTTTAGTACTGGGATGTCAAACTCGAGACCACAAAGGTCTGGCAATTCTGTTTTCGATTTGTTATATGTATTGGTTTCTCCTATTTGAATATCGCACGCCGAGAGGTTTGGAAAGGTCTACATTCGAGGCTGCTCCCTCATTGATGGATTAAACCCATATCTGAGCACCAAGATGTATTGTTAGGTTGACATATGTGCAAATTAATAGGAACATGTGTTTAAACTATATATGTGGTCTGCAGAACGCCATGATGTGCACAAAGTTTGAACACTCCTGGATTAGTATAAGTGTGCACTAGGTTATGATAGCAATAGTAAAATGCTGGTATATTTCATGTCATTTTCAAATAATTTTTTTCTCTGTATTCATGTATTTGAAAAAAAAATTACTCCGATTTTCTTTGAGTTGCATAAAAATTGCATGCCTCAGTGTATCAAAGCTTCTTACTCCACCTGTGATACTGTAATGCATACTTGGTGCTTTGAGTTGTCCTGAGTATCTATATGCATCAAAAAATAATGGATGCCAGGGTAAAGGAGCACAAGTTGGATTTTTAGCCGATACATTCTCATTTGATCAAGATGGTCCTGACTGAATCAATTGTCAATTCCCAATTACATCAGGTTAAATTGTTTGTGCAGGCTGTACAAAGATGTACAATGACTGAAAACTGCTCCATATCAAAGGCTTAAAAAGCAATATTGTTTAGAATTGCTAAAACTTTAGTGACTTAATGCATAGTTACTCCCTAACAAATGTTGACCCGTGTCTTATACTGTTTGTACTAAAATAGTTACCATTTTTTTTACTCTAGATTTTGAACGTTTCCAGGAGTCCACTTAGAACTCTGAAAGAAGTTGATATCAGCAAAAAGGTAACAAAGAATTACTGAAATAAGTAACCTTTTAGAACTGTTTAGACTACAAATAATACAAAACCCAACAATATATGCTATGTGTCCAATGCATCGCAGATGTGGATTGTAGGCAGGTCCGAGCTTTATGCAAAGGGTGACTTAATGGGTAAATTGGGAAAGGAGAGATGTCAGCCCTACATGTACCAATTAATTGACTGTAAGAGATAAGAAGGTGTTAGGAACCATACTGAAACCCATCTATAGTGACTATAACAGGTGCTGAAATACAAATAAAAGCCTGATTTAATTTTATTGTTGGGAGAGGGGCATAGTTTAAGCTGGACTAAATGACGGGTAGAAAAAAAATGACTGGATATATTTGCTGACGCAGTATATATTTTTTGAGATTTTATTTTGAAAATAAGAATGGGCAGAAGTGGTTTCAGTGCTTCACATATGGCAACATGCTAATAATCAAAATGCAAAATATAGAGGTGTTGTAAACCCTGGATTCTGATCATTTTTCTGTTTGTTCTGCTTGGAGATGGAGCCGGTGGGAATACTTCGCAGGAGCTCTCGAAGAGTCAGCTTTGCAGAGACCAAAGAAGTCAAGTAAGTGAAGGAAGTATAGCTTCATGTATTAGAATTCCACTTAACTGGAGCAGAGTGTAGGAATGTGCTTCTTGGTGATCCACTTGGGTCTCGACAAATTGAGTCCAAAGGCTGTGTCTGTGGAGACCACCTGGCAATGGTTAGGTGGAAGTGGGAAGGGGAAAGAAATGTTGTCAGTTGTTGGGATTATTACTGTTCTTTTTGTTATTATTGGAGAAGCAGGTAAGTTGTTAATAAACTTAGACTTAATTAAGTTAATAAAAACAGAAACCATTTGCGCTTGTGTGTTCTGTGATTTAAAAAAAAAAAATTAATTAACAGGATATGGATGTCGGCGGCAAGGCCAGCATTTATTGCCCATCCCTAATTGCCCTGGAGAAGTTGGTGGTATCCGCCTTCTTGAATACAACTGAGTGTCTTGCTAGGCTATTTCAGAGGCCAGTTACGAGTCAACCACATTGCTGTGGTTCCTGGTGGCGGTCTCCTGCTGCCCGATTTTTTTTTTTACCAGCCAGGCAACTGATTCCGGCTCTTTTACGGTGGTTCAAGATTCAGTTCACCCAAATCAGGCCCCGACCACAACACAACAGGTCAGAATTGCGAGATTCTGCCAATGTTGGAAGGCTCTTCAAATTGCACTCATTTTCTTAGGCATGCGAGCGCTAGTAGACATGTTTATTCAGATCAAAAATATTTAATTTTAAATGCTTCATTTTTTTGTCATTTTCAGTTATTTTAAATCAGATGAAGAACTGGACACCCTTATTAAAATGCTTATTTTTTTGTGATAAACCGTTTTCTGCTGCATTAATAAAACTGCGCCAGGTTACCACTGTTAAATATGTCAAGGAATAGAAACATAGACGATAGGAGCAGGAGTAGGCCATTCGGCCCCTCTAGCCTGCTCTGCCATTCAATGCGATCATGGCTGATCATCCAAATTCAGTACCCTGTCCCTGCTTTCTCCCCATATCCCTTGATCCCCTTAGCCTTAAGAAATATATCTAACTCCTTCTTGAATATATTTAATGAATTGGCCTCAACTGCCTTCTGTGGTAGAGAATTCCACAGGTTCACCACTCTCTGGGTGAAGAAATTCCTCCTCATCTCAGTCCTAAATGGCTTACCCCTTATCCTTAGACTGTGACCCCTGGTTCTGGACTCCCCCGCCATCGGGAACAGCCTTCCTGCATCTAGTCTGTCTAGTCCTGTTAGAATTTTATAAGTTTCAATGAGATCCGCTCTCATTCTTCTAAACTCTAGCGAATATAAGCCCAATTGACCTAATCTCTCTCCATACGTCATTCCTGCCATCCCAGGTATCAGTCTGGTGAATCTTCGCTGAACTCCCTCCATGGCAAGAACATCCTTCCTCAGATAAGGTGATCAAAACTGTACACAATACTCAAGGTGTGGTCTCACCAAGGCCCTGTACAACTGCAGCAAGACATCCATGCTCCTGTACTCGAATCCTCTCGCTATGAAGGCCAACATACCATTTGCGTTCTTAACCGCCTGCTGCACCTGCATGCTTCCCTTCAGTGACTGGTGCACAAGGACACCCAGGTCTCGTTGCACTTCCCCTTTTCCCAATCTATTGCCGTTCAGATAATCTGCCTTCCTGTTTTTGCCACCAAAGTGGATAACCTCACATTTATCCACATTGGGCAGATGCATGGCAAGTGCAGTATAATCACCCAACCTGTCCAAATCATACTGGAGTTTCTCTGCATCCTCCTCACAGCACACACGCCCACCCAGCTTTGTGTAGTCCCCACCAGGAAACCTTTAACCTCCCCTGCAACAGAATTCCCCTCTCTGAGCACTTGTCCTGCTGGGGACTGTTCCCCTGGGTTCCTGATGGCGGTCCCCTGCAGTCCGATTTTTTAACAACCGGGCAACTGATTCCGGCTCTTGGTCGTAAAGTCGGCCAAGCCTGCCTGGTGCCTCGCCTGGACGCTCATGGCACTCGCTTTGCTGTGTTCCTGTCTGGGAGTTAAAATTGATCCCAATGTTTCTGTGTTTCCTTTCTGTGCAAAGGACTCACTTCAACCAGGTCACTGTGACCAGGGTCAAAAGTTGTTTTCAGTCTTCTGCTACATTCACCTGTTTATCAAATAACTTTAAATTGAACAAGTGCAGCAGACATAACATTGACACTTTATAATGTGAGGTAGTTTTCCAGTACATCTCAAAATGTTTCATTATCTCTGTCTCTTCCAACCATAGCACGTATCTCTTTCATATCCTTCCAATCTGTCCCAGGATTTAATGACCGCCACTTATATTTAAAATATTCTCACATTAACAGTTAATGTATAATGCTGAGTTAAAGGTGCTAACACAACCTGGCGGTGCAGAGGATAGTCACAAATTAAGTATGAAATATAAGATTTTTCCGCCTTCAACTCTGTCCAGCCTTGTAACATGGAAGTCAAATCTTTTATTGGAGAACTTGAAGCTGAGCAAAAAGAGATAATTGACAAAAAATTAGATGATGATGTAATGTCCAGAAAGTCTGTCTGGAATGAACCTATTTATTATACTTCCAAGTGCCATGGAACTCCTTTAATGATTATGGTAAATAGCTCCCTTGGAAATGCAAAAGGCACAAAGAAATCTGAAGGCTTGATGGTGCCTGTAATTTAGCTGTCAGCTTCAGGAGAATGCAGTCAGAAACAATTGGGGGAATGGATGTATCATTTTAGGAATGTAAACTTCTGTGTAATGTTTTGTAGAGTTGAGAAAGTCTAATCCAATAGTGGTGTTGGTTGAGGAATAAATGTTGCCCAGGACACTGGGAGAACTCCCCTGCTCTTCCTTGAATAGTGCCATGGGATATTTTACATCTACCCAGGAGGGCAGACAGGTCCTTGGCTTAACACCTCACCCGAAAGACGGCACTCCCTCAGTACTGCACTGGATTGTTCACCTAGATTATGTGGCGTGGGACTTGAACCCACACCCTTCTGATGCTGAGGCGAGAGTACTGCACTGGATTGTTCACCTAGATTATGTGGCGTGGGACTTGAACCCACACCCTTCTGATGCTGAGGCGAGAGTACTACCACTGAGCCAAGGCTGACACTTAACCAGGGATAATGTTCTGGGGTTATTCGTTTTGACATTGATTTTTTAAATTTGTTTATGGGATGTGGGCGTCGCTGGCAAGGCCAGCATTTATTGCCCTTGAGAAGGTGTTAGTGAGCCGCCGCCTTGAACCGCTGCAGTCCGTGTGGTGAAGGTACTCCCACAGTGCTGTTAGGTAGGGAGTTCCAGGATTTTGACCCAGTGACGATGAAGGATCGGCGATATACTTCTAAGTCAGGATGGTGTGTGACTTGGAGGGGAACTTGGAGGTGGTGGTGTTCCCATGCATCTGCTGCCCTTGTCCTTCTAGGTGGCAGAGGTCGCAGGTTTGGGAGGTGCTGCCGCAGAAGCCTTGGCGAGTTGCTGCAGTGCATCTTGCAGACACTGCAGCCACGGTACGCCGGTGGTGGAGGGAGTGAATGTTTAAGGTGATGGATGGGGTGCCAATCAAGCGGGCTGCTTTGTCTTGGATGGTGTCGAGCTTCTTGTGTTGTTGGAGCTACACTCATCCAGGCAAGTGGAGAGTATTCCATCACACTCCTTACCTGTGCCTTGTAGATGGTGGAAAGGCTTTGGGGAGTCAGGAGGTGAGACACTCGCCACAGAATACATAGCCTCTGACCTGCTCTTGTTGCCACAGTATTTGTGGCTGGTCCAGTTAAGTTTCTGGTCAACGGTGACCCCCAGGATGTTGATGGTGGGGGATTCGACGATCGTAATGCCGTTGAATGTCAAGGGGCGGTGGTTAGACTCTCGCTTGTTGGCGATAGTCATTGCCTGGTACTTGTGTGGCGTGAATGTTACCTGCCACTTATCAGCCCAAGCTGATCAGGGCATGGACTGCTTCATTATCTGATGAGTTGTGAATGGCGCTGAACACTGTGCAGTCATCAGCGAACATCCCCATTTCTGACCTTATGTTGGAGGGAAGGTCATTGATGAAGCAGCTGAAGATGGTTGGGCCTGGGACAGTGCCCTGAGGAACTCCTGGGGCTGTGATGATTGTCCTTCAATCACCACAACTGTCTTCCTTTGTGCTAGGTATGACTCCAGCCAGTGGATTGCATATTAGTAAGTCTGGGCTACTGAGCATCCCCATGGATTCAAAGAATGTAGCCTAATTCCACATTTAGTGTGTGCACGAAGATGAAAATTAACTAAAGCCAGTGTGCCCATATAATTAGTTTTACTTTTATGTTGCACTATTACTTTGTAACCATGTGCACAAATATTTGCTATATTCTAGCTTTCTGGTTGAAGTATGACATCGGAACAATTTTTTGACGTCGGAGGAGGCGGGTTTGGAGGTGGGAAAATCAGAATCGAAGAGGTCGGGTTCGGAACCCGCCTCCGCGGGATTTGTGCCGGTTTTAGAGGTCGGGAAACGCTCCTGCCTCCAGCTGGCCATTGCGCTATTAAAGATCCTTAAATGCTCATTAAGGGCCTCTCTAAGCCTATTTTGAGAGGCCCTCGTGATTTTTCCAGCTTTTCGGCATGATCCACGCCCCTCCTAAACCACGCCAGGTAAACCTGGCGGATTGACTCATGGGTGGCCTCCTCCTCGCTGCTGCAGGTCTAACAAGACATTGTTTATTGCAGCAAGGATTATTTGCAGGTGCAAGACCTTGGCTTTAAAAGGTCTCTGAGCACTTTTAGAAGGCCTTCCGAAGTCGGAGGTGCTGCAGCTTGACTCCATCAACTGTGGGACCTCCTTGGAAGACCCTCTCCCCGCTTACAATGAGCGCTTCCCCAAAGGAGGCATCTACAAGCAGCATGGAAACCATTCGTTTTCTTTCTGCATGGACCTCGGATGAGGAGGAGGAGGTCAGAGCGCCGGTGTATCGAGCAGCAGCAGCACGCGAGCACATGGCTGCCTGGATGCAAGGGATGGACTTATCATGGCCAGATTTGCATAGGTTGCCCAAGTTGGCACATGTCCTTGGCTCCATCCTAGGACATCATTGACAAAGGACATAACTCTCTGGCCTCCTTTCACTCAGGCCACCAACCTGACAGCGCAAGTGTAGCGGTGCCCGCAATGTGGAGCTGCCTAAGGCGAAAGAACAGATGGCATAATGCCAACATTTTAATGCTTTCCAACAGGGATGGCATTTCATCAATACACAGAAACAGTCTCCCAATCTGCACACAGATCTGGAGGTTATATCCCTTGCCAGCCTTGGTTTCTTTGGCAGGCCTCTTCCTCCGAGATGAATTGAAGAGCACCTCCATGCTAGTTGTCACCCCCTCAAACAACATTTACAGCGCCTCATCCGAGAGCCTTGGGTAGGCCCTTGCCTTGGAATTGGACATAGATGTTGGTGGTGGTGCAGGAGATGCAGAAATGCTGTGGAATGAGCCAAGGGAGCAAGAAGCCATAAAATCAGACTGGAAAAGTGCTGTCAACAGAGGCGAGTTTCAGTCCCAAAACACTAATTGAGCAAGGGCATCCCACACCTCAGAAATCAAGTGGCCAATCATAGGTTTCAAAATTTTGTGATTTTCCCATCAGTGGAGGCAAGTTTCAAACCCACCCAAACTGAAACCCGCCTCCATCGGGAAAATCCCCCCCCCCCCCCATGGTGTCTGATAGCTTTAGACTGGGAGTCATTCCACCTGAGAAACTCTCTGGTACCTAATTCTGTTTTCCACTTGAAGTCAATCTCCTGTCTGGGGAATCTCTGGTGTTTGGGTCTCATGGCTATGCAGATTTGCTAGGTACCTGCGAGAGACCAAGAGGCCCACAGGTGCTAGTAGGCTCCTTATTGTTTTTGTCAGGATAGAAAGTGGTAGGTTTTCAAAATGACCTGAAGGTCTAGCTGGCCTGGAGTCACTTATGCTCATTGAAACTTCCATTTATATACTGCATTCGTAATGAAACTTCATTGCTTATAACAGTGAAGATGCTTGCAAGCAGTGAAAGAAACACTTTTAAAGGATAGAAGGGACAGATATTATATTGAATGCAAAGATTGGTTTGTACGATTAGATCAGCAGCTGACTGAAGTGCGAAGGCTGCAAACCTATGTGTTTTGAATCTCATTTTTTCTTTTTTCTCTTCAGGCAGTTTGTGACTGATAAAATGATAATGCAAGATGATGTGGAAAATGGTAAATATAATTGCATGTCAATACAGACGTAACGTGCAGATTCATAATTCAATTACGTGACTTAGTTGACTTTTTTCTCTTGCAAGAGAGTTCAAACAAAAATGACTAGGATCAAGGATTTTCCACTCTTTGCATGAAAACTTAAGCAATATTTTCTGTTAAATATTTGAATTGAAGTAATTTAGGAAAAAAATTCACATGGCCATTGTTCATTTTGACTTGTAATTATTGAAATATTTTAATTTTTAGGGAAAGACAGCCAAAAGGAGAACCAGCAGGAAGATTTAGAAAGGTAAAGTGCTACTTTTATTTTTTAATCTTTTTTTTATTTATTCATTCATGGGATGCGGACGTCGCTGGAAAGGCCAACATTTATTGCCCAATCCTAATTGCCCCTGAGTAGGTGGTTCCAGGATTTTGACCCAGCGACTATGAAGGAATGGATGGCGATTATATTTTCAAGTCAGGGTGATCTGTGACTTGGAGGTGGTAGTGTTCCATGCGCCTGCTGCCCTTTTCCTTCTAAGTGGTAGAGGACGCGGGTTTGGGAGGTGCTGTCGAAGAAGCCTTGGCAAGTTGCTGCAGTGCATCTTGTAGATGGTACACAATGCAGCTGTGTGCACAGTGGTGGGGGAATGAATGTTTAAGGTGGTGGATGGGGGTGGGATGACGGTCAAGTGGGCTGCATTGTCCTGGAAGGTGTCGAGCTTTTTGAGTGTTAGAGCTGCACTCATCCAGGCAAGTGAAAAGTATTTCATCACACTCGTGACTTGTGCCTTGTAGGTGGTGGCAAGGCTTTTGGGAGTCAGGAGGTGAGTCACTCGCTGCAGAATACCTGATCTCTGACCTGCTAGGAACATCGGAACAGGAGTAGGCCATTCAGCCCCTTGAGCCTGTTCTGCCATTCAATGAGATCATGGCTGATCTGCGACCTAACTCCACATACCAGCCTTTGCCCCATATCCCTTAATACCTTCGGTTAGCAAAAAGCTATCAATCTCAGATTTAAAATTAACAATTGATCTCGCATCAATTGCCATTTGCGGAAGAGAGTTCCAAACTTCTACCACCCTTTGTGTGTAGAAGTGTTTCCTAATTTCACTCCTGAAAGATCTGGCTCTAATCTTTAGATTATGCCCCCTAGTCCTAGAATCCCCAACCAACGGAACTAGTTTCTCTCTATATACCCTATCTGTTTCCCTTAATGTCTTGAAAACTTCGATCAGATCACCCCTTAACCTTCTAAATTCTAGGGAATACAACCTTAATTTGTGCAATCTCTCCTCGTAATTTAACCCTTGAAGTCCGGGTATCATTCTGGTAAACCTACGCTGCACTTCCTCCAAGGCCAATATATCCTTCCTAAGGTGTGGTGCGCAGAACTACTCGCAGTACTCCAGGTGTGGTCTTACCAGGGTTTTGTAAGCATAACTTCTACCCCCTTGTACTCTAATCCTCGAGATATAAAGGCCAGCATTCCATTAGCCTTTCTGATTATTTCTGTACCTGTTCATGACATTTTAATGATCTATGTACTTGAACCCCTAAGTCTCTTTGGACATCTACTGTTTTTAGCTTTTCACCATTTAGAAAGTACCCTGTTCGATCCTTTTTAGGTCCAAAGTGGATGACCTCACATTTGCTTACATTGAAATCCATTTGCCACAGTTTTGCCCATTCACTTAATCTATCGATATCCCTTTGTAATTTTATGCTTTCATCTACAATGCCGTCTATCTTTGTGTCATCGGCAAATTTGGATATATGACTTTCTATGCCATCATCTAAGTCATTAAAAAATATTGTGAATAGTTGAGGCCCCAACACAGATCTCTGCGGGACACCACTAGTCACATCCTGCCAACTTGAGTAGCTACACATTATCTCTACCCTGTCTCCTGCCACTTGGCCAGTTTCCTAACCAGGTCAGTAATTTGCCCTCCATTCCGTGGGCTTCTACCTTAGTTAACAGTCTCTTATGTGGGACTTTATCAAATGCTTTCTGGAAGTCCATATAAATAACATCCATAGACATGCCCCTGTCCACTACTTTAGGCATCTCCACATCACGTCCACTACTTTAGGCACCCCTTCAAAAAATTCAATCAGGTTTGTCAGGCATGACCTACCTTTCACAAATCCATGCTGGCTCTCTCTGATCAACTGAAAATTAGAGGTGTTCAGTCACCCTATCCTTAATTATAGACTCTAGTAATTTCCTGACAACAGATGTTAGGCTAACTTGTCTAAGTCCCTGGTTTCCCTCTCTCGCCATTCTTAAAAAGCGGAGTGACATGTGCAATTTTCCAATCTAAAGGGACGGTTCCTGAATCTAGAGAACTTTGGAAGATTATAGTTAGGGCATCTGCAATGTGCTCACCTATTTCCTTTAAAACCCTGGGATGAAAACCATCTGGTCCTGGGGATTTGTCACTCTCTAGTGCCATTATTTTCTTCATTACTGTTATTTTGCTTACGTTAATTTTAGTGAGTCCCTGTCCCTGATTCAATATTAGTTTCCTTGGGATTTCCGGCATGCTGTCTGTAAAAACTGAGACAAAGTAATTATTCAACATGTTCGCCATTTCCTTGTTATCCTTGACAATATCACCACTTTCAGTTTTTAAGGGGCCAACATTGCTCCTGACCACCCTCTTTTTCCTAATGTAACTGTAAAAATTCTTCATATTGATTTTAATATCCCTTGCAAGTTTCTTTTCATACTCCCTTTTTGTAGCTCTTACTATCTGTTTCGTGACCCGTTGCTGTTCTTTGTATCTTTCCCATTCGCCAGGATCTGTGCTATTTTAAAAAAAATGCTTTTTCTTTTAGTTTTATGCTGTCCCTTACCTCATCCCAGGCTGTTTTTTTTGGCAAGTAGAGCTCTTGCCCCTTGGGTATAAACTGGTTCTGTATCGCATTAATTTTTTTTAAACATCTCCCACTTGATCTCCTGTCGTTTTACCCATTGACAGATTTGCCCAGTTTACTGTCTCATCCCGTTGAAGTCAGCCTTACCTAAATCTAGAATCTTTGTAGCTGTTTCACTTTTCTCCCTTTCAAATGCTACGTTGAACTCTATCATGTTATGATCACTATTAGATAAATGTTCATGCACAGTTAGGCTGTTAACTAAATCTGCCTCATTACTAATTTAATATGGCTTGCCCCCTTGTTGCCTCTAGGACATATTGTTGTAGAAAACTATCCCGGACACACAAGAAATTCACTACCTTTCTGACGGGTGCTAGTCTGCTTATCCCAATCTATATGAAAGTTAAAATCCCCCATTAAAACAACTCTGCCTTTGCTACACACTTGTCTAATCACTGCATTTATACAATCTAGCACTTCACAGCTGCTACCAAGGGACCGATACACAACTCCCACTACAGTGTTAAATCCTTTCTTATTTCTTAATTCTACCCATAAAGTCTTCACTGCCTGCTTACCTCTCTTTGCATCCTTTCATCATTGAAGTAATTTCATCCTTAATCACTAAGGCTACTCCTCCCCCTCTGCAATTTTCCCCATCTTTCCTGTAGACCTTCTAACTTGGTACATTTAGTTAACAGTCCTGACCGTCTTGTAGCCATGCTTTTGTAGCCACAGTATTTGTGGCCAGTCCAGTTAAGTTTCTGGTCAATGGTGACCACCCCGCCCAGGATGTTGATGGTGGGGGAATTCGACGCTGGTAATCCCATTTAATGTCAAGGGGAGGTGGTTAGACTCTCTTGTTGGAGATGGTCATTGCCTGGCACCTGTTTGCCATGAATGTTACTTGCCATTTATCAGCCCAAGCCTGGATGTTGTCCAGGTATTGCTGCATACGAGCACTGACTGCGTCGTTATCTGAGGAGTTGCGAATGGTACTAATCACTGTGCAAACATCCCCACTTCTGACATTACATTACATTGGATATACAGCACAGATACATAGGATATACAGCACAGAAACATCCAGTCCATGCCACCGTTTATGCTCCACTCGAGCCTCTTCCTGTCTTTCCTCGTCTAACTCCATCAGCATAACCCTCTATTCCCTTCTCCCTCATATATGCTTATCTAACCGGCCCTTAAATGCATCTATACTATTTGCCTCAACCACTCCCTGTGGTAGCGAGTTCCACTCTCTGGGTAAAGAAGTTTCTTCTGAATTCCCTATTTGATTTCATAGAATCGTTACAGCACAGTAGGAGGCCATTCGGCATGTTGAGACCGTGCTGGCTCTCTGCAAGAGCAATTCAGCTAGTCCCACTCCCCCGCCCTTTAACCGTAGCCCTGCAGTTTTTTCCTTCAGGTACTTATCTAATTCCCTTTTGAAAGCCACGATTGAATCTGCCTCCACCACCCTTTCAGGCGGTGCATTCCAGATCATAACCAGTCGCTGCGTAAAAAAGTTTTTCCTCATGTCATCTTTGGATCTTCTGCCAATCACCTTAAATCTGTGTCCTCTGGTTCTAGACCCTTTCATCAATGGGAACAGTTTCTCTCTATTGTCTAGACCCCTCATGATTTGTGACCACCTCTATCAAATCTCCTCTCAATCTTCTCTGCTCTAAGGAGAACAACCCCAGCCTCTCCAGTCTACCCACGTAACTGAAGTCCCTCATCACTGCAGCCATTCTTGTAAATCGTTTCTGCACCCTCTCTAATACCTTCACGTCCTTCTGAAGTGCGGTGCCCAGAATTGGACACAATACTCCAGTTGTGGCCGAACCAGTGCTTTATAAAGGTTCATCATAACTTCCTTGCTTTTGTACTCTATGCCTCTATTTATAAAGCCTGGGATCCCGTATGCTTTTTTAACCCCTCTCAACCTGTCCTGCCACCTTCAACAGTTTGTGCACATGTACACCCAGGTCTCTCTGTCCTGCACCTCCTTTAGAATTGTACCCTTTAATTTATATGTCCTCTCCCCATTCTTTCTAACAGTCACTTTGAACTTTTCTGCGTTAAACTTCATCTACCACGTGTCCGCCCATTCCACCAGCCTGTCTGTCCTCCTTGAAGTCTATCGCTATCCTCCTCACTGTTCACTATACTTCCAAGTTTTGTGTCATCCACAAATTTTGAGAGTGCCCTGTACACCCAAATCCAAATCATTTAATATATATCAAGAAAAGCAGTGGTCCTAGTACTGACCCCTGGGGAGCACCACTGTGTACCTTCCTCCAGTCCCAAAAACAACCGTTCACCACTACTCTCTGTTTCCTGTCACTTAGCCACCTTTGTATCCATGCTGTCACTGTCCCTTATATTCCATGAAAGTTTCTCACCATTTAAAAAATATTCTGTTTTTCTATTCTTCCTACCAAAGTGAATAACCTCACATTTCTCTACATTATACTCCATCTGCCACCTATTGCCCACTCACTTAGTCTATCTATATTCCTTTGCAGACTCTGTGTTCTCCTCACAGCTTACTTTCCCACCTAGCTTTGTATCATCAGCAAACATGGATACATTACACTCTGTTCCTTCATCTAGGTCATTAATATAGATTGTAAATAGCTGAGGCCCCAACACTGATCCTTGCGGCACCCCACTAGTTACAGCCTGCCAACCTGAAAAAGATCCGTTTATCCCTACTCTCTGTTTTCTGTCCGTTAACCAATGCTCTATCCACGCTACTATATTACCCCCAACCCCGTGAGCCCTAATCTTGTGTAATAATCTTTTATGTGGCACCTTATCGAATGCCTTTTGGAAATCCAAATATACTACATCCTCTGGTTCCCCTTTATCTACCCTGCTAGTAGAGAGATGTTCCCCTGATTCCCATTGACTTCAATTTTACTACAAACCCCATCAGTGAGAATATTGAAACTAAATTGCCACCCTCTGTCCCATCACAAAACAAAAAACCTAATAAATATATATGTTTAATTGTATAACTAATTTTTATACAGAAAAAATACTTCTGTTGTGTTACAGGGGTGTTGTGGATTTTTTATAATATGGGAGGGGGTCCTCTGAAGCAAAAAGGTTGAGAACCCCTGGTGTGGTTGATGTTGTGTATATGGACTTTCAAAAGGCATTTGATGAAGTACCGCATAATAGACTTGTTAGCAAAATTGAAGGAGTGGCAATATAAACTAAATGGTACAATTTTAAAGCGGGTGCAGGAACCGAGACCTGGGAGTGTACGTACACAAGTCTTTGAAGGTGGCAGGAAAAGTTGAGTAAGGCTCTAAAAAAAGGCATATGGGACTCTTGGCTTTATAAATAGAGGCACAGTCAACAAAAGCAAGGAAGTTATGCTAAACTTTTTATAAAACACTTGTTAGGGCCCAGCCTTAGTATTGTGGCCAATTTTGGCGACCACACTTTAGGAAGGATGGCAAGACCTTTGAGAGGGTGCAGAGGAGATTTACTAGAATTGGACCACGGATGAAATACTTCAGTTATATGAAGAGACTAGAGAAACTGGGATTGTTTTCCTTGGAGCAGAGAAGATCAAGAGGAGATTTGATAGAGGTCAAATTATTATGGGTTTTGATGAAGTAAATAAGGAGAAGCTGTTTCCAGTGGCACAAGAGTTGGTAACCAGAGGATACAGATTTGAGGTAATTGCAAAAGAACCAGAGGCGACCTGAGGGGAAAAAAGTTTTATGCAGCGAGTTGTGATGATCTGAATGCACTGCTTGAAAGCGTGGTGGAAGCAGATTCAATAATAACTTTCAAAAGGGAATTGGATAAATACTTGAAGGGAAAAAATTTGTCGGGCTATGGGGAAAGAGTGGGACTAATTGGATAGCTTTCAAAGAATCAGCACGAGCACAATGGGCTGAATGGCTGCCTTCTGTGCTGTATCATATTCTTGGGGTATTGCTAGGGTATAGGCCAACAGGTGATTGGTCATTCTGTCTCCGATTATTCAGGCACACTGGATGCAAGTGAATTCAAGGATGTTTACTTCCACGTAGCCAGGTGTTTTGTACACAAATTGGTGAGATTTTATGTTCTGTGGGGAAAAATACTCTTACAAAGTATTCCCTTTTGTCCTTCTATTTACAATTGAAATATTTGCAAAACACTTATGTGCTACAGCCACAATTAGACATGTATATCACTATTCAGACAATTAGCACCGTATCTTTCTGAGAAACCACAAAGCCTGGAATCTCAACAGGTTCTCTTCATAGATGAAGGCCTTAACGTCTCTCATCTGTTCTGAGGATTGTGACCAAAGCAGGACTTGATATTTATAGACTGCTGCTTTTGGGCGTCTGAGGCCTCCTTTGCTGTTTTCTTGCATTCCAGAGTATGACAGCCTCCTGTGTCCATCACAATGGATATACCATAGTGAAAGTAGTAGGTAGTGTAATCTTTAAAGGCAGCACAATTCTGGGTTTTCTTATAGCTTGGTGATGTGCAACTTGACAATTAAAAAGCAGAATATTGAAGACATTCCTAATTGTAACAATTAAAGCTAAAATTAAATTTGGCTACTTAAAAATGCTAAACGTTGTCCGGCTGGCACTGAGTGTGTAAAGTAACACAACAAGAGCATGTTTTTATTCCACAGGGACATGATGCCACTAAATGCAAATTTCAGCATTGCTGGTGAGTAAGAACATCCACTTTCAATCATTCCTTTGTGTTGTATACTTGTAATAGATTATCCTTTCTTTTGGAAGGGTTGTTGTATCTGTCTCCATTCTGAGGTGACACATTATATTCTGATACAATGGAGAGAGAGCTCCCCAGAACAAAAAAAACTATAGAACCAGAAAAAAAACAATTCAACTTGTGTTCTTTTTGCATTCTACTTTCAGGATTTCCATTGATTTGACTTTATTTCCATTTCTCATCTGCCCTTATTTCAAGTCCATTTTTCTCTACTTTTGTGCTGGAAAGTTTTAGCTGGTGCTGCATGTGTCTAATCCCAAACATCTATGCTCCTACACTGCACCGTTATGACTTGTTGATTTTAATTTGTCCTTTTGGACCCTCTGACCAACATCTTTGACCAGTTAGCTGAAATACACCTTTCTGCAATTGTAATAGGAATCTGTCTAGCCACTTGGTAATTATGGGAAAACACACTTGTTTATTAAGCAAGATTGTTGCACTTTGTTGCTTACTACATGGTAGTAGTGGATGTGTAAGCCTCCGGCTGCCACAGATAAGATAAACAAACAAATCAGATGTTTTGTCTCAATTGGCCAAAAAAAAGTTGGAGTCTGAATTTAGTCTTCTGCAGTGTTTGTCCTCTACATAGTGTCTGTTGTGACCATGTCTTGATTTTGTGCTTGTTGACTGATTCATTGTGTTTCATTGACATTACTGTGAATCAATGAGGTGAAAGACACAAGCCCAACCAATGGGGATGGGTGGGGCAAAGCATTTTTAAATAACACTACTCAAATTTATAGGGTTCATATTTAAGACATCTGAGAGGCTTAATCCTGAAGAAGCCTGCCATTGTATTTTTGACTCTTAAGTTGTCAGCTAACATGTTTCATTCATACCTCTGATAACCAGTGAACAGTCTGATGTCAGAGGACCCAAGCAATATCTCTGCTTTCTAATCCATCCGACTTATTTCATTGACAGTTGGAGCTGGAACCCACATCCCGAAGCGTGTAATAATGGCCCGTAATTTGTGGTCAGTGGCGAAGCAAAGGCGCTTGCCGCTACCCACAGAGATCTTGCAATCTCTTTGGCGAGAAGTTTGCCTTTTTTGACGTTCAATTGATTTCAGCGCTCTAATGGGAATTCCTAGTGCGATGCTGCAGTGACAGCAACAAGCTGTCTAAGCAGCCAATCACATTGCAGAATTCTCAGACAGGAAACCAGGAAATGAGAAGCTGCTTTTATCCGGATTTTTTTTATTATGGAGAGCGAAATAAAGATTGGGACACTCTCAAGGTAGAAACTGAAATATCATGAACAAACATTTTTGTTTAAAGTTTTTTTTTAAATTGTAAGTTTTATCATAATGGAGAAATTTGACACTCCACAAATATAAAAATTAGTTTCAGGGCCAGAATGTTTATCAGTCAATACGCTGTTAAAACCCAAGTTACACCTATTCCAACAAGGCTTAATATTTAATGGGGTATTTAAATGCAATATTACTGCAGAAAAGCCCAAGGTTTCATCAGATTCACTGATTGCCGGCTATGGGGGGGGGGTGGGTCCACTGCACAGCCAGTGTCCGAGCAGTGAATGACTGACCGCAACTTCAGGATTTCCTCGTTTAGATGCACATGCGCCAAATCTTGAATTTGCATTCAGTTTCAAACGGATAATGACGGCGAATGCTGTTAGTTCGCCGTCATTGGCCTGGAATTTGCGGCAGGTAATGAGGGGAAAGACAGGCCCAATAAGTGGAAAAAAATATATACCATTAGACTCTAAATTGGGTAATTATATATTCAAATGCTGGTGACTATTTAAAATAACATTACAGCTCAAACTCTAGTTGAATCTGAACTTTGGGCTGTCTTCTCATATAATCATACAGCACAGAAGAAGGTTATTCGATCCATCATGCCTGTGTCGGCTCTTTGAAAGATCCAGTGAGGACACTAACATTGTGTATTCTAAGCCATTTACCTGTTCATGGCCTACCTTTTGCATGTTCAGGGTCACACCTTCTGTTTCTGTTCTTCTAACTGCCTAGCTAAATGTCCTTTACAATAACAAACATGGTGGGTGGTGTGATGGAACCCTGACAGGACATCTATCTTCACTTCAAACCATTCTGGCATTTTTCCTTCAAGTGTCTACCTTGACGCAGTACCTTCTTCCCTCTGAATCTGAAGGTTATGTTAGCCGGCACGGACACGATGGGCCGAAATGGCCAACAAAGAGCTATCCAGCCTAATCCCACTTCCCAGCTCTTGGTCTGCAGGTTAGAGCATCCCAAGTGCACATCCAAGTACTTTTTAAATGTGGTTAGGGTTCCTGCCTCTACCACCCTCTGGGTGAAGAAATTTCCCCTCAAATCCCCTCTAAATCTTCCACCAGTTACTTTAAATCTGTGCCCCTTGGTTTTTGACCCCTCTGCTAAGGGAAATAGGTCCTTTCTATCCACTTTATCTAGGCCCCTCATAATTTTATACACCTCAATTAGGTCTCCCCTCAGCCTCCTCTGTTCCAAGGAAAACAGACCTAGCCTATCCAGTCTTTCCTCATAGCTAAGATTCTCTACTCCCGACAACATCCTTGTAAATCTCCTCTGTACCCTCTCTAGTGCAATCATATCTTTCCTGTAATATGGTGACCAGAACTGCACGCAGATTAATGGTTCTGAAATTCTTGTACTCCAACCCATCCCCTTTCCAGTATCAGCATACTATTGCTGCCAGTTTCCAACTAGTTCCATTCTCTAGACTATTTTCATGAAGCATTTTCACACCACTTTAGCCCATCCTCCTTTTAAGTAATTCTGCAAGTGCCCCAGACTGTTCTTTCCATATGCCTCACTGTTGCTCTGCCATCTCCTTCTCTGTTTCTATTGAAAATTCAGTGACCCCTAGAGTTAACTTTCTTGTCCTGCTGTGAGCTCAAGTCTGGATTTGAGTCCTCCATGACTAGCAAAGTTTACACTTTTAAGTAAAGGAGTACAGAAAGGACTATGGCTTATTTATGTATATAAACTCCTTTGCAACAATTTGAGGTAAATCAGCGTGTGTCTGTTGGTGCAAGTACTGAAGCCTGGTTCTTACAAATAATATGGGTGGTACCTAAATTGTGAAACGTAAGGCTTCCATTCACTTCGACAGGAAGCGCTATGATCATATGTTTTATGTCAGCGACAAAATTTCCAAATGGATTTAAAGGAAGCGTGGTTGTCTTAATTTGGTTTGTTTCTGGAAAGTAGGATTTTTTGTTTTAAATGGCACATAATGGGGCAGAAATTAGGCTCGCCATGGGTGAGTACGCGCTGTGTACTCACCCGTGGACGGAACGAAAGTGCCGGTTTCTTGCATGCACTGCGCATGCGCGGGAAACCGGCACTTCCGTTCCCCTGAAGGAAGGGGTTCAGAGGTCGAACGCGCACGCCGGAGGGCCAGCACGTTCGCCTCGCACTTCGGGTTTTTTTACAGGTTCCTCCGTGAGGGTAAGCACGGAGAAGATACACATTGAAAAAGGAGGCGCAAGGCCTTCTCAACAAGGTAAGTGTTGATTTTATTAAAATTTAAACATTTTTTCACAGATTTATCTTTTTTAATTACTTTAAAGAAAGGTAAGTTCAGTTTTAACCCCGTTAAAAAGTGTAATTAATTTTCTCAAATGTAAATTTTTGTTTAAAATAGTTAATGTAATTTATAGTTATTTTTAAAATGTGATTTAAAAAAAAAATTATTTGTAGTTTTAGGGATGTTTTGGTGCTGATCTGTATTCATAGATTTGACAGGTCTTCCTGTCAAATCTATGAATGAAAGATGGTCTGCTGCCATTGGCTCTCCATGGCCCATGTGATCCCAGGGGACGCATCGCACTAACTACACCCCTGGGATACACAAGCACTGCGCACTGGCAGTTGGAGGAGGCCCAGGAACCGAAGTCCTCGTGGGCCCAGGGGTCAACGGCAGGCGCGGTAGGTAGGTGCGCGCGCGATCCTTGCACCCGCAGGAAGCCAGGGAGACGAATTTCTGGCCCAATGTGTTCCATTTCCATTTTAGTACTTTAAATATAAGGAAAGCATTCAAACAAATTATCTGATCATCACAGTAAGTTTGAATGTATTTATCTTCCCATTTTTAAACAGTCCGGTGAACACATTGAGACTGTCAGGTTACATCAAATCTTCCCCATCTCTGGGCATGAAGTGCGAAGAGAAGATCTTGAAGAGACGGTCATGACTTCTGAAATAAAAGTTACATCTGGGCTTCAAAAAAAAATTGACTTCAAATCTTTCTTGGCTGGACTAGATTCTACAGAGCCAGTGCATTCCAACCTGTGCCTTGACACTGGGGAGGAGGGTGTCAATAAGTCCTTCAGCTCTATCAGACAAAACAAGGTTCCTAAACAGCAAAAGACACTTGATTTTAAATCGTTCTTAAATAGCATAAAGCAGAGTGAGGCAGCTGAAAATAAGATGGTGTCCACGTCCTCCATCTTTGAGCAACAGGTTTTTAAACAGACAGACTTTGTTACTTCAGCTTGTGAAGCAGGTAAAGTCATTGAGATGACAAATAACTTGGTGCTGCAAAGAAACTCTATTGACAATCTGGATCCAAACAGAACTGTGATGTTTCTGGACCAGGACAACGATATGGAGTTCACCAGAAGCCACACTATTGCTATTAACCATTTTGCCGTGGGAAAAACTACCACTCTTCATTCATTAACAGAGCCTAACAATGTAGAGAGACTAGATACTGGAGGGTCAATTCATTCTTCCATTCTTCAAGATAAAACTGTTGTGTTTTCTGGAGAAGATTGTATGGACATGACCAGAAGTCATACTCTACCTATTGATGTCAGGAAGATAGATCACATAACAAATCAAAATCAACTAACAGCTGTCACAATTCACAAAAATGATAAACCAAGGCTGCCCTCTTTTACCCCTGATGAACACAAGATATTCTCAGATGATGGATATTGTAATAAAGTCAACCAAAATGAGGTTTTGGGTGCAACTAAATTGACCTCCAGATCAGTGTCTATTCTGTCATGCTTTCCCAGTGATAAGACCACAATATTTTCAGAAGCAAACGATATGGACATCACCAAAAGTCATACAGTTGCAATTGACCATGCAAACCTTGGACAAGTTACAAATGAAGCATTGGGTTTCACTAGAATGAACTCCAGAGGGAGTGTACCTGGGTCTATACAAGCATCTTTTTCCAGTGATAAGACTATGGTGTTTTTGGAGGCAAATGACATGGACATCACCAAAAGCCATACAGTTCCAATTGACCGTGGAAGCCTTGGACAAGTTACAAATGAAGCATTGAATTCAACTAGAATGACCTCCAGACTGACTGCTGCTGGGTCTGTTCGGTCATCTTTTCCCAGTGATAAGACCATGGTGTTTTCAGAAGCAAATGATATGGATATAACCAAAAGTCATACAGTTACTATTGACAGTGGGAACCTTGGACAAGTTACAAGTGAAGCATTGGGTTCCACTAGAATTACCTCCAGAGGGAGTGTACCTGGATTGATAGAAGCATCTTTTCCCAGTGATAAGACCATGGTGTTTTCAGACGCAAATGATATGGACATAACCAAAAGTCATACAGTTGCTATTGAGAATGGCAGCCTTGGGTCCGCTGCAAATGAGGCATTGGGTTCAGCTAAAATGACTTCCAGATTGACTGCTCCTGGGTCTGTATCGTCATCCTTTCCCAACGTTAAGACCCTGGTTTCTGAACAAGTTACACCAATTACAAATATTCATACAGTGCCCATTCACAGTAAGCATGACGTATCCAGTAATCAGAAAATTACCCAGTTGGTGCTTGAAAAAGGGCAAAAGTGTTTTAGTAACCATTCAGGCAATGTAGAATTTACCAGCATTCAAACCACTGTAGAAAACCCAATTTGTAACGTCAATCGTGGTGTCCATACACTTGGTACTTCTGCCCCTTTCACTGGGAACATGGAAACCCATCAAACAGTGGGGTTTGAAGGTGATGCGGAGCAAAAAGGCGAACCTGTTAGTTCTACATGTGTAACTGGGACATATGAAAAAATGAATGGAAAAGGAATGGAACAATCTGTGCTATACACAAAAAACTGTTTGGACTCAATTCTAACATGTAAAAATGACAACGTTCAGGAGAAGAGGACTCTGATCGATCAGAGCAGGGAGGCAGCTTCTGAAGAGTTTGTTCGATATCAAGGTAGTGATGCTCAACCTGAATGTACTGCTAATGCTGTAAGAACTGAACCTGTAAGTACAGTAAATATAAATCTGGGATGTAATCAATCCAGAAACTCAAGTCTTGCTAATATGTCATCACTTCAAAAATTGAACTCCATGACAAATGTAACTTATGACACTGCATTAGAAAGGCCTCCGTTGGGTGACAGAGGTCCTGCAGATTGTCAAACATGGGATGCAAAGACATGGTTCTCAAAACAAAATTCACTTATTAAGGATACATTTAAATCCAAAATATCTCTAGGCATCTTTCCTCCTAAACTGCCGAGTAGAGAAAATCTATACAAAGCTGTAAATTCAAATCATCAGGATGCAATAAAAACATCAGTAGAACATCTCTGCTCTGGTTCACTTCTGAGTACCATGTACAAATCAAACGAACTTGAGGAAGATTCAAATGTATTTGAACCTAATGCTGACCCTCAAAGAACCAGATATCGAAAGCCAAGTAACTGATCGTGACCAAGTAGAAAGCAAAATGTTTGATCAAGTGGAGCCATCTCACCGCTTGAAGTCCAGTGAAGTGGACTCTCTCGCAATCAGTCAACAGCCTGGAAAAGAAGCATCACTTGCTTCTGAACAAGATGATAATGTTACAGGTTATAGAGAGCAAGTTCGTGGAGGTTCAAAAATGGAACAAAGGCTTTGCCAAAAACGGGCATGGAATGAAGAGGAGGAAAATGGAAATGCATGCAGTAAAAGAAAAATGAGTAGGAATTTGAAGCACAATGTCACTGATTCTTCAAGACAAAAAGTAAGTGAATGAAAATGTGCACACGAGCATCATAGGCAATTGTGAATATGTTCATAATGTAGCATAACGATGATTGTACTAATAGTACAGTACGTGTCCTAGACTTAGTTTTATTAGCCAATAAATTGGGCGAAAGGAAGAAGTGTTTAAACTCCAGACTGGAAATTGACCTTGATGTAGGTGGTTATCATTTTGTTCACCTTGTCTGCTCCATACAAGTCTGAGGTGGAATATAGACTCCACAATAATTGTTTGTAAATAGGGTTATTAGGAAATCCAGACAACTTCATCCCTGTGGTGACGATATTTTGGCTTTTGGTCGAGGGGTTGTCGTATATTTTTTCCAGCAGCAGACACATTGAGGTCCAGGTTTATTGAGTTGGCATTTAGATTGTATTGGCAATACAGCTACCTGGAATAGTTATCTCTGAACACCATGACTGCCTGGACTTGTATGAAAACAGTTGATACAGGTGTAAGTTCCATCATGATGCTGGCTGCAGCTTGAGTGACAGCTCATCCTCCCTCCTGTCTCCTTCCCCCTCCCCCAATAAAGTAGCATGAGAGATTGTGTTATGGTACTTATTGGAGTCCTCCTTAGTTGAATAAAGTTCTCTACATAGCAACTTTTGCTCTGTCTTGAATTGTTTATTTTTCCATGTACACAACCTTTTTACTTTTGTTTTGCGAACCCAAATGCGGAATCCTTTCCTTCAGTTCCAAATGAGGGAGATAAGATAGTGAGTGCTTTGAAGAACTAATTCCTTTGAAAGAAAGATTAGGATTGCTGTTGCTCATGTGCAATCTACTCATTTAGTCAAGCTCCCTCAACTGTACACTCGGTACAATACATAGATACATAGAAGATAGGAGCAGGAGTAGGCCATCCGGCCCTTCGAGCCTGCTCCGCCATTTAATGAGATCATGGCTGATCCTCCAATTCAGTATCCTGTCCCCGCCTTCTCTCCGTAACCCTTAACCCCTTTTGCCTGTAGAAATATATCTAATTCCCTCTTAAATATATTTAATGAGCTGGCGTACACTGCCCTCTGTGGCAATGAGTTCCACAGGTTCACCACCCTCTGAGTGAAGAAATTACCCCTCATTTCTGTCCTAAATGGTTTAGCCCTTATCCTTAAATTATGTCCTCTAGTTCTGTTCTCACCCGCCAAGGGAAACATTCCTTCTGCATCCAGTCTGTCTAGACCTGTCAGAATTTTATACACTTCTATGAGGTCCCCTCTCAATCTTCTAAACTCCAGTGTGTACATCCCTAAACTACATAGTCTCTCCTCATAGGTCAATCCCGCCATTCCTGGTATCAGCCTGGTGAATCGCCGCTGCACCCCCTCCATGACAATAATAGAGGAATTTCTACTGTTCTTTGAAATTAATATTTCTAAATATTTGTGGCATCAAGTTGACTTTTGCTCAGGGCTATAGTTCAAGTGCTTAAACAGCATATGCTGTAATTTTGAAAGTACTTTTAACATAGGTCAGCGATGCTCCTGTCGTGCAGTGGGAAGGCGTAGGGCATGGAATCGTGGAAGAGAACCTACTCAGTATGACAACAAAGAGCCTGGATAGCAACAGCTCCTTAGATTCAACCAAAGGTGATGGGACCTCTGCTCATACTGTCGGTAAGTTGAGGCCTATCACTTTGTTCCATTTGCTTAGAAAACATTTAGTTAAAAGGGGGGTGAAAAAAGAAGCCATTTTAGACAAATGGTCTGGCCCTACTTGACTCCAGTCCCACACCTACGTGGCTGACTCTTAATGCCCTCAGGGCAACTAGGGATGAGAAATAAATACTGCCTTGCTAATATTGCCCACATCCCAAGAACAAATCAAATAAAACTGTGCAACCGTAGACATTGGATTATCCTGTCGATACCAATTTGTTCCCATGTACTCTATGCAAGAAGAGTTTCCGAATGTTTTGAAGCAATTTGATTTGCACTTTAGTGAAATTTCCCAAGAGTCATGAACTATTATTCCCAGAAATGATCATATCCTCTGTGGTTAAATAGCCTGGTGATGCTCACACTTGAACAGCTGCTTGGCACTCGTGGTACAGTACCCCAACATGGGCTTGTACCTTCTGTCGAGAGGGGAGGGTGGGGGGAGAAACCTTTGACTGATCTGGAAATCAAGTTATTAAACTTATTATATAATATTATGTTCCATCTGTCAGGTCTTCCCTGTACCAAGAGTTTAATATGATCAGTGCTCTAGACAGAAGCTCTTTTTTTTAAATAAAATGCTTTTCAGTAGCCTTGTACCCATTATTGATATTGCTACAACTACTTATTTCTGTATCACTGGCGATACCAATTTGTTCCAATGGGCTCTACACAAGAAGAGTTTGAGAATGTTTTGAAGCAATTTGATTTGTACTGTAGTGAATTCTCCAAGAGTCATGAACTATGGTTCCCAGAAGTGGCAGGTTTCTTGTTTGCTGAATAACCGATTCAAAATTTCCATGGGTTACAAAAGAGCAGTTTGCAAATTGGGCACCATCAGTCAATGGTTTTTTACTGTCTGAGCTAATGAAATAGGCCACTGGTTTAACATTTCCATGCAGAAAAGAGACCTTGCCTTGGAATGCAATCGCCAAAGCGCCAGTAAAAGTCTCTGAATTCCATGTAATAAAACAGAATATGACCTATTTGGATGCCACATAGTTTAAAGGGTTCAATTATGAAGACATGTTGCATAAACTTAGCTTGTATTCCTTTGCATATAAAAGATGAGTGATCAAATCAAGGTGTTTAAAATGATAAAAGGATTCGATAGGGCAGATACAGAGACTATTTCCTCTAATGAGGGAATTCAGAACAAGAGGGCATAATCATAAAATTAGAGCTAGGCCATTCGGGAGTGAAATCTGAAAATGCTTCTTCACACAAGGCAGTGGAATTCTGGAACTCTTCCACCAAAAGGGTCAATTGAAGCTTTCAAGACTGAGTAGTTTTTTTGTCAGATTAATCTTTCTTGACTTCCACCCTATCACAGACCTTCCTTTTCCTTCTTTCCTCCCCTCCCCACTTTCCCTGCCTCTGCACTTGCTCAAAATCTGTATATTTCTAACTTTTTCCAGTTCTGATGAAAGGTCATCGACCTGAAATGTTAAATCTGTTTCTCTCTCCACAAATGCTGCCTGACCTGCTGAGTATTTCCAGCATTTTCTGTTTTTTATTTCCGATTTCCAGCATGCGTGGTATTTTTTGCTTTTGATTTGATAGATTTTTGTTAGGTCGGGGTGTCAAGGAATATGAAGTTGAGTTACAGATCAGCCATGATCTAATTTTTTTTTTAATTTGTTCCTGGGATCTGGGCGTCGCTGGCAAGACCAGCATTTATTACCCATCCCTAATTGCCCTAGAGACGGTGGTGGTGAGCCACCGCCTTGAACCGCTACAATCATTGTGGTGAAGGTACTCCCACAGTGCTGTTAGGGAGGGAGTTCCAAGATTTTGACCCAGTGACGATGAAGGAACGGCGATATATTTCCAAGTCAGGATGGTTTGTTACTTGGAGGGGAACTTGCAGTTGATGCTGTTCCCATGCGCTTGCTGCCCATGTCCTTCTACGTGGTAGAGGTCGTGGGTTTGGGAGGTGCTGCCGAAGAAGCCTTGGCGAGTGCAGTGCATCTTGTAGATGGTACACACTGCAGACACATTGCGCCGGTGGTGGAGGGAGTGAATGTTTAGGTTGGTGGATGAGGTGCCAATCAAACGGGCTGCTTTGTCCTGAATGGTGTCGAGCTTCTTGAGTGTTGTTGGAGCTGCACTCATCCAGGCAAGTGGAGAGTATTCCATCATACTCCTGACTTGTGCCTTGTAGATGGTGGAAAGGCATTGGGGAATCAGGAGGTGCGACACTTGCTGCAGAATACCTAGCCTCTGACCTGCTCTTGTAGCTACAGTATTTATGTGGGTGGTCCAGTTAAGTTTCTGGTCAATGGTAACCCCCAGGATGACCTCCAAATAGTGAGAGGGAAGTAGAGGAGCAAATCTGCAAGGAAATCGCAGAGATATGCAAGAGCTATAGAGTGGTGATATTGGGGGACTTTAATTACCCAAATATCGACTGGGATAATGTTAGGGTAAAGGGCAAGGAGGGGGTGGAATTTCTGAAATGTGTTCAGGAGAATTTCCTTGACCAGTATGTTCTTGGCCCAACTAGGAAGGAGGCATTGCTGGATCAGGTTCTGGGGAATGAGGTGGGCCAGGTCGACCAAGTGTCTGTAAGAGAACACTTGGGTACAAGTGATCATCGCATCATAAGATTTAGATTAGCAATGGAGAGGAGTAAGGAACAATATAGAGTGGAACTTCTAAAATGGAATAGGGCTAACTTCAATGGGATGCAAAAGGATCTAGCCAGGGTAAAATGGAACCAAAGACTGACAGGAGAAACTATAACGGAACAATGGGTGATCTTTAAGGAGGAGATGCTCCAAGTACAGGCTAGGTACATTCCAACAAGAGGGAAGGGTAATGGAACCAAAGCAAGGGCTCCTTGGATGACAAGGGAAATAGAGAAGATGAAAGAAAAAAAGAGGGTGTATGATGCATGGCAGGTGAATTCTTCAAGGGAGAACCAGACCAAATACAACAAGTTAAGAGGGGAAGTAAAGATGAAAATAAGATTGGCAAAGAGAGAATATGAGAGTAGAATGGCGGTTAACATCAAAAGGAACCCAAAAATCATGTAAACAGTAAGCGGGTAGTAAGAGGTGGGGTGGGGCCTATTAGGGACAAAGAAGGTGCTATATGTTTAGAGGCGCAGAACAAGGCTAGAATACTCCAATGAGTACTTTGTATCGGTGTTTACTAAGGAGGTGGATGCTGACAAAATATCGGTAGAAGCAATGGAAGGGGTGAAAATTGATAGACAGGATGTACTAGGTATGCGGAGAGTGGATAAGTCGCCTGGTCCAGATGGCTTGCATCCCAGGGAATTGGGGAGGAGATAGCGGAAGGGCTTGCCATAATTTTCCCTAGATGCGGGGGAGGTGTCTGAGGATTGGAAAGTGGCAAATGTGACACTATTGTTCAAGAAAGGGTGTAAGGACAATCCTAGTAACTGCTGGCTGGTCAGTTTAACATCAGTGGTGGGTAAAGTTTTAGAAACAATAATTAAGGAAAAAATTAACGGGCACTTGGAGCGGTTTAAGCTAATTAAGGAGAGCCAACACAGATTTGTAAAAGGCAGATCGTGTTTGACTAATCTAATTGAATTTTTTGATGAAGTAGCAGGGAGGATTGATGAAGGGAATGCAATGGATGTTGTCTACATGGATTTTAGGAAGGCATTTGACAAAGTACCACATAGAAGGCTGGTTAACAAAATTGAGGCTGATGGAATAGTTGGGTCAGTGGCAGCTTGGATAAGGAATTGGCTCAAGGACAGAAAACAGCGAGTGGTGGTAAATGGCTGTTTTTCAGACTGGAGGATGGTAGACAGTGGTGTTCCCCAAGGGTCAGTGCTGGGGCCACTGCTTTTTTTGATTGATATGACCTGGATATTGGAAAACAGAGTAAAATTTCTAAATATGCCGATGACCCCAAACTTGGGGGCGTGACAAACAGTGAGGATGATACCAATCGACTGCAACAGGACATAGAAAGGCTAGCAGAATGGGCAGACAAGTGGAAGATGGAATTTAATACAGAGAAGTGTGAGGTGATGCATTTTGGCAGAAGGAACAGGGAGAGGCAATATACACTTAATGGCACAGTTTTAAAGAGTGTGCAGGGACAGAGGGACCTGGGAGTTAATGTGCATTGGTCCCTGAAGGTGGTGGGACATATTGAGTGGTTAGCAAAGCATATGGGATCTTGGGCTTCATAAATAGAGGTATTGAGTACAAAAGTAGAGAAGTTATGCTGAACCTTTATAAAGCGCTGGTTGGGCCACAACTGGAGTGTTGCGTGCAGTTCTGGTCACCACACTTTAGGAAGGATGTGAAGGACCTTGAGAGGGTGCAGAGGAGATTTACCAGTGGTTCCGGGGATGGGGGATCTTAGCTACAAGGACAGGTTGGAGAAGCTGGATTTGTTTTCATTGGAGCAAAGGAGGTTGAGGGGTGATTTGATAGAGGTGTACAAGATTATGACTGGTTTGGATAGGCTAGACGGGGAAAGGCTGTTCCCACTAGTTGATGGTACAAGGCCTAGGGGACACAGATTTAAGGTTTTGGGCAAGAGATACAGGGGAGATGTGAGGAAAAACTTTTTTACGCAGCGAGTGGTGAGGACCTGGAACTCGCTGCCGATGGAAGTGGTGGAAGCGGAGACACTCAATGTTTTCAAGGGGAATCTGGATAGGCATTTGAGGGAAATAAACTTGCAGGGCTACAGGGATAGAGTGGGGGAATGGGACTGACTGGATTGCTCTACAGAGAGCCGGCACGGACTCGATGGGCCGAATGGCCTCCTTCTGTGCTGTTATGATTCTGTGTCTCTAGGATGTTGATGGTGGGGGATTCAGCGATGGTAATGCCGTTGAATGTCAAGGAGTGGTGGTTAGACTCTCGCTTGTTGGAGATAGTCATTGCCTGGCACTTGTGTGGCGCGAATGTTACTTGCCACTTATCAGACCAAGCCTGAATGTCATCCAGGTCTTGCTGCATTCGGGCATGGACTGCTTCATTATCTGAGGAGTTGCGAATGGAACTGAACACTGCAATCATCAGCGAATATCCCCACTTCTGACATGATGGAGGGGAGGTCATTGATGAAGCAGCTGAAGATGGTTGGGCCTAGGACACGGCCCTGAGGAACTCCTGCAGCGATGTTCTGCGGCTGAGATGATTAGACTCCAACAACCACAACCATCTTCCTTTGTGCTAGGTATGATGCCAGCCAGTGGAGAGTTCCCCCCTGATTCTCAATGACTTCAATTTTACTGGGGCTCCTTGATGCCACACTGTCAAATTCTGCCTTGTTGTCAAGGGCAATCACTCTCACCTCTGGAATTCAGCTCTTTTATCCATGTTTGGACCAAGGCTGTAATGAGGTGTGGAGCCGAGTGGTCCTGGCGGAACCCAAACTGAGCATCCGTGAACAGGTTATTGGTGAGTAAGTGCTGCTGATTGCACTGTCGACGACACCTTCCATCACTTTGCTGATGATTGAGAGTAGACTTATGGGGCGGTAATTGGCCGGATTGGATTTGTCCTGCTTTTTGTGGACAGTACATACCTGGGCAGTTTTCCACATTGTCAGGCAGATGCTAGTGTTGTAGCTGTACTGGAACAGCTTGGCTAGAGGCGCGGCCAATTCTGGAGCACAAGTCTTCAGCACGACAACCGAGATATTGTCAGGGCCCATAGCCTTTGCTGTATCCAGTGCACTGAGCCATTTCTTGATATCACGTGGAGTGAATCGAATTGGCTGAAGACTGGCTTTTGTGATGGTGGGGACCTCGGGAGGAGGCCGATATGGATCATCCACTCAGCACTTCTGGCTGAAGATGGTTGCAAATGCTTCAGCCTTGTCTTTTGCACTTGCGTGCTGGGCTCTGACATCATTGAGGATGTAGATGTTCATGGAGCCTCCTCCTCCCATTAGTTGTTTAATTGTCCACCACCATTCACGATTGGATGTGGCAGTACTGCAGAGCTTTGATCTGATCCGTTGATTGTGGGATCGCTTAGCCCTGTCTATAGCATGCTGCTTCTGCTGTTTGGCATGCATGTAGTCCTGTGTTGCAGCTTCACCAGGTTGGCACCTCATTTTTAGGTATGCCTGTAAGACTGGCCTGTAATTACTCGGTCTATCCTTTTCTCCCTTTTTAAACAAGGGTACCACATTAGCAGTCCTCTGGCACCACACTTGAAGCCAGAGAGGATTGGAAAATGATGGTCAGGGCCTCTGCTATTTCCTCTCTTGCTTCGCTTAACAGCCTGGGATACATTTCATCCAGGCCTGGGGATTTATCCACTTTTAAAGCTGCTAAACCCCTTAACACTTCCTCTCTCTCTGTTTATTTCATCTAATATTTCACACTCCTCCTCCCTGACAGCAATGTCTGCTTCGCCCCTCTCCTTTGTGAAAACAGATGCAAAGTATTCATTAAGAACCCTACCGACGTCTCCTGCCTCCACACACAATGTGCCTGCATGTCCCCTAGAGTTTGCAGAGGTAGAGAAAGAACAATTACTTTGTTTTAGGCAGAATGGATCTTTCTAAAAGATCATTACCTGGCAAAAGTTTGATCAAAAGGAACGTAAAGGCAGATAAATCGAGCAAGTCTGGCTATGAGCTTCCCCTCACTATCATACATTTGAGTTCGGGAATACCAGTATGCTCTAGACCTTCAGAGGAAAAGCATTGTGCAGTTTGTTTTTCAATGAGGGTTTTCAACACATGCTGACTTGGTCCTGTACCCTAGCTGCCAATCTGTCACAAGCATGGTGCTGCATTCCATCGCAGAGCTATTCTTGTGGTTTTACCCTGGCTAACTTAACCAGAATATTTATTAAACAACGATCCAGTATTCACAAGAACAACCATGAGTATTCTACTCAATGTAGTTTTAAATGGGACAGAATGTGAACTGATCTTTTTAAATTAAAAGGTCGGGAAAGACGCTTGTCCAAATTATTTCATTTTAGCAGTTGAAGACTGGGCAGGAGCAATAAAACTGCATTTCCACTATTTAAAAAAAAAAAGTTTTCTCTTCCTTCTTCTGAAGGCACTGACTCCTTACTCCAATATGGTTGAACCAACATTCTCTAGTACCTCACTCAAATGGTCATTATTCATGAGTTAAACCACGTGGGATATTACAGCTGAAACTAATAACCATTCTCCCCCAATTGCCCCATGAGTCCACTTCCAGCAGGGATCACTCTCAAATCCCAAGGTGTTGAAGCCAATTGTAGCACCACTTTGCTGGCAGAGATCAGTTAACTCAGCACAGAGCATGGATCAAATCTGGGACTTTCTGGTCTATCTCAGCCTGCTTAAACTAGGATGCCATTACTTTAATATCCAACTTCATAACTAGCTATATTTCTTTAGTTCTAGTGGGATTAAGTGCTTATGGTACTTAGTGATGTACATATAGCATGTGAGAATCTACGATGTGCACGAAGACCATAGAAAATGAGGACTATTTTCCAATCTTATTTTAATAGTCTGTCATTTGTTTTGTTGGAACAATGCTTTTAAAATGCCACATTTTAATATTTTATTGTACGTAAAGTAATTTTAGTCTAACAGTGATAGGACGCATCCGTGATTATATAGATTTGACCAGACTATCTTCTGAATCCGATTAGATTGATTGTATCACTTAAATAGTATTAAAAGTACTGCTCATGTGCCTTGACTGCATGCAGTTAATGTAGGCGGGGGGAAGGTAAAGGAAGCTTTAATTGAGCTAACAGCAGCCAGCTGAAAGCTTTAGAGGGTCTTGTAAACCAGTCATGTTGAATAGCTGTGTTGAAAGGAACATTGAGGTTCTGTTAGAAAATTCAAATGGCTGACCAACCTGGAGCTTCACTGCAATTTTTATCTTTTTTCAGCTCCGAAATGTAACCTGAATACATCCCTAGTGATTTTAGAAGAGTCTGAGTTGCATGAGGTATGGTCATTTTATTCTCTTGTTTGATCCATGACTTAAAATATAGTGATTTGAGGAGGGGATTTGGATATATGGCTGTTGATCTACTCTGTTCAGATAAATGTTAAAACTTTGCTTAGGTGGAAAGTTTCAAACTATATACTTATTTAACAATATTATGCTACTTCACATATCTCAAGGGCACCCTGCAAGGCCTCATAACGTGAGCGTGTGTCCTTTATAACTTACTGTAGTTTAACAGACTATAGAACAACCCAAGTGTTGCAACATGATCTACAGAATGGGGCCATACGTAATTTGGTTACAAATGTGAAAAATTGAAATTTGGCACTTAAATGTGAAAGGAATGTAATGGATGTGTGCCAAGGGGAGGTGTAATTTCATATACTGGCTGGATCTGGTATGTGTTTCTGTAGAATCTCTTGTAGTAAGTACAGTTCTGTACAAACTGACGTAAGAACAACTTTTTTTTGTAGAAATTGATGAATGGCCAGATTACAGTCCGAGAATTTTTCAAACTCTTGAAAGTTCAAACGCATGTTCAGAAATCTCGCCAGAGTGAGCTACAAGTCGATGTAAGAATGCAGCTACAGATATTCAGACTTTGATCTCTTTCCATACAGTTAACATACTGAATGTCCTTCTAAAGCAGTGTTTCACAATTAAAATGCCATTTTTGTGTGTTTTAAACCTTTGAATGCATTTTTGTTTCATTTTGTCTTGGTGGCTGTCCCTTTTTTTTTTAAAATCAATCACAGTATAAACGAATTTGAAATAGCTGCAGTTAAATGCCACCGCCTAAATTGATAAAGTTTGCAAGATTTTTACGGTTTTGTTGTCTCTAGGGTAACAGGTTTGAAAGAGGAGCCAAGCTGCATAATTCAAACATCAATAGTACCAGTCATGTGGTTTCCCAGCAGCCAGTGAGAGCTGAAATAGTGCATGATCTAGTTGCCCAGCTTGGCAGTGAATAATAATAGATGAAACATAGCAGTTATTTGGTTTGCTAATCAGACAATTGGAAATGGACAGTAAGCATACAGATTTCTAAATAATTACACACTTCATTCATGTCCAATGTCGTGGTTAAAATATTAATGCCACACTTTTATCAACAGATTGGAAGCTGTTGACTGGTGGTTATAATTTCCCCATCTCCATCGTTCCCAGGTGCAAGCCTGGTGGTTTCTCGATAGGTAGCCGCACTGATTGTGGGAGCAAGTGTCCCGGTATCAAAATCAGCGACCAGTTTTTAGCAACTTCTAGACTGTGCTCTACACTCCACTTACAAAATTCTATTTGTAAAATATTTTATTATGGCCACATTTTAAATTTTACAGTTATATTTCCACACACATCATGTCACATTCAAGCAAACTAAACTTGTTTTAAAAAAATAAAAAAAATTGGACAGCAAATTAGAGTATTCTCACCAGTGTATTGGTACCACTTACTGTAGGAAAAAATGTACTTGTGTGAGATTCTTAATTCAGTAACTGAAATTGCTCCCAGCAGCAGTGGCAGACCTGTAACTGCCAGTACTTCAACCCCCAGAGCTACTCAGCTCAAAAGCTCTCTATCACAAGTTTGGAAAGTGTAAAGCTATAATTGTATGGCTGGAGTTTTTTGCAGTTCAAATAGATAGAAAGACTTTATAGTTTCTTTTACAACTTCAGGACATCCCAAAGCGCTTTATGATCAATGAAGTACTTTTGAAGTGTAGTCATTATTGTAATGTAGGAAGCACAGCAGCCAATTTACACATAGCAAGGTCCCACAAACAGCAATGAAATAAATGACCAAATCATCTGTTTTAGATGTTGATTGAGGAATGTTAGCTAGAACATCAGGAGAACTCCCCATGTCGTCTTCGAATAGTGCAGTGAGATCGTTCAGGTCCACCTAAGATCTTTAACGTCTCTTCCAAGAGACGGCACTTTGGACCGTCGAGCAGTCCCTCAGTACTGCACTGGAGTGTCAGCCTAGCTGATGTGCTCCAGTCTCTGGAGTGGGACTTGAACCCACAACCTTCTGACTCTGGGCCAGAGTGCTAGCAACTGAGCCACAGCTGACACAACAGACATAATACAACTATTTCATATACACACCACTACATTAGTGACAGTACGTTGTTGGGTTAATACTACTAGTAAATCCAAAGCTTAACTCCGCAGTTACAAAGGCTTATGAAGTTACACTTACACTTTCACCTCTAGGTGAAATGCAGGCCATTAACTTAAGACTTGCCAGAAAAAGTGTTTTGAGATGTGGAGAAAATTATAGTAGGGATCCATTAATTCAGTGTAGCATTGTTTCTTTGAGTTGGTATGGTATGCTTTTTAGGAGGGGTGGTGTGTCCTTGCATTAAATCACCAGAATGGACCATTACCCCAGTGGTACTTTTAACTGTTTTACTAATACTTGGATCAGTTCTGTGAAACTATTGAAATTGTGTTTCAGAACACTTCTTTGCCTGGTTACTGATGTATTTTGTTGATTTCTTGGTTAGCTTGAATTGGACAAGTCCTCAGCACTCGAAAATTGGCTGGCAGTGAAGTTTGTTCACCGACCAAAACGGGAAGTCTATGAAGAGGCCAGCAATGCTCTCTCTGCAGCCATAGCTGAGTAAGACCCTTGTAATGTTTAGATCACATGAATGTTAAAAATTGTAGTCTGTGATTTATAATTTTTTCTACTTTTGTACAGAAGTGTAACCCAGAAAGATCAAGTCTGTATACTCTGAGAATACGTATTTTATTTTGCTAACCTGCTAGTGTTCACTGAAACATCTAATTAATAAAAAAAAATTGAAATTCCCACATTTCAAAAAGTGGCGTTGCTAACGGAAGATATAGTTGAATATTTCTTTATCCTACTTGAAGTGTATTATTCATATAGCTATATTAGACAGGTAACTTGAATTTGGATGTCAGAATTGGGTTAATCTAACAGCCAGTAAATGTGACCTATTAATTGTAGGACTTTTCTGGTACAGTCGCCACCACTTTTAAAAAGTCCACGTTTAAAACAGGCAGTCACTTATTACAAAGAATTTACAGCACAGAAACAGGCCATTTGGCCCAACTGGACTATGCTGGTGTTTATGCTCCACACGAGTGTCCTCCCACTCTACTTCATCCAACTCTATCAGCATATCCTTCTATTCCTTTCTCCCTCATACTTATCTAGCTTCCTCTTAAATGCATCTGGTATTCGCCTCAACTACTCCCTGTGGTAGCAAGTTCCACATTCTAACACTCTCTGGGTAAAGAAGTTTCTCCTGAATTCTTTATTGGAATTATTAGTGACTAGCTTATATTTATGACCCCTAGTTTTTGACTCCCCCCACAAGTGGAGACATCTTCTCTACGTCTACCCTATCAAACCACTTCATAATTTTAAAGACCTCTATCAGGTCACCTCTCGGTCTTCTCTTTTCTAGAGAGAAGAGCCTCAGCCTGTTTAGTCTTTCCTGATGGTTAAAACCTCTCAGTTCTGGTATCATCCTTATAAAGCTTTGTTGTACCTTCTCCAGTGCCTCTATCTCCTTTTGTAATATGAAGAACAGAACTGTGCACAGTATTCGAAGTGTGATCTAACCAGGGTTCTATATAAGTTTCACAACTTCTCTGCTTTTCAATTCTATTCCTATAGAAATTAACCCCCAGTGCTTTGCTTGCATTTTTTATGGTCCTATTGACCTGCATTGCTACTTTTAATCATTTGTGTATCTGTACCCCTAGATCCTTTGCTCCTCTACCCCATTTCGACTCTTACTTTCCAAGGAGAATGTGGCCTCCTTATTCCTTCTACCAAAATACACCACCTCACACTTATCTATATTGAAATTCATTATATCGGCCAAAAAGCGCTAACCATTATACATTTGCATTAACGGCAATTTCAAAGTTGTCTGTTATAGCGTCTTAAGGGCTCTGTTTATTTTGGTCAGAAACAACTGTGCTTACTCAACTAGTTCGCACCTCATTTAAGTTGAAGAACAAACATGAGTAAATAATATCTGTTAATGTTCAATTACCTTTTTATGTATTTAAACCCTTCTAATGCCCTCCAAGTGGTGTGGGATTACAGTTTGTACTAAACACTGACACAATTTAAATAAAGCTGCAGGTCAGAGTGGAGCTGGAAACTGGGCAAAAGGTTTGTTATTTAGTAGAATACTGTAATAACACTACCATGTTCTACCAGCCATCGCGTATAGCGGGCAAATCACGTTCGCATAAGCAGTGGGGACTGTATTAAACTAGTTTGTGTTTTGTGTCCTACTAACTATAACATTTTGTTTTAAAGGATTACCCTACAAAAAAGAAAAAAGACTTGCATTTATATAGCGCCTTTCACTACCTAAGGAGGTCCCAAAGCACTTTACAGCCAATGAATTACTTTTTAAGTGTAATGTAGGAAACGTGGCGGCCAATTGCGCACAGCAAGCTCCCACAAACAGCAATGTGATAATGACCAGATAATCTGTTTTAGTGATGTTGAGTGAGGGATAAATATTGGCCAGGACACCAGGGATAACTTCCCTGCTCTTCTTTGAAATAGTGCAATAGGATCTTTTACATCCACCTGAGAGAGCAGACGGGGCCTCAGTTTAACGTCTCATCTGAAAGACAGCACCTCTGACAGTGCAGCGCTCCCTAAGGACTGCACTGAAGTGTCAGCTTAGATTTTTGTGCTCGGGTCTCTGGAGTGGGACTTGAACTCACGACCTTCTGACTCTGGCACGAGTGCTACCAACTGAGCTTCCGCTGACACACACACAAGATAAAGAACATTTTATTACACTTGCTTCCTGTCGTTAGATTCAAGGGATTATAAGAGTAGAATAATCTTGTCACAATATCATTGTACAAAGAACACTAATTTCAGACTATCCTGTATGTGAAGAGGAATTTTGCCAATAGGACATTTTTGATGAATTGTGCTTGCATCCGAGAGTGAGGATGTCCGTGCCATTTTGGGTAACTAGTATCAGCATCAAGTACTCCTATGTTTAGTATCATGCTGATTAGAATGTGGAGTTAAGATCCCTCTGCCACAATGCTGTGCCTTAATGCTGACTCCAGAATAGCACTTCCCACTACCCTAATATGGCATTCCCATTTCACAGCATCCATCCTGGGACCTTCTTGAAAAATGTTGCCAGTTAGTACTGAGTTGAGGGACATTTACTACTGTGCCTATTTGGTACTGGATTGAGACTGCTCAAAACTTGTTTCCTGTCGGACCTCCAGATATTTTCCATTTCCAATATCTCCTGTGCTTTTGACCTCTCTGATTGTGATTGCTATTTAGATATCACACACTGACCACTTTGTGCTATGTGCTATTTCCTCCAACTAATTATTGGGAAGACCAAAGCCATTGCTTCCAGTCTCCGCCACAAACTCCGTTCCCTGACCACCATCTCCATCCCTCTTCCTGGCAACTGTCTGAGGCTGAACCAGACTGTTGGCAACCTTGGTATCATATTTGACCCCAAGATGAGCTTCCGACCACACATCCATGCCATTACTAAGACCGCCTACTGAGGGAGTGCTGCACTGTTGGAGGTGCTGTCTTTAGGATGAGACGTTAAACCGAGGCCCAGTCTGCTCTCAAGTGGACGTAAAGGATCCCATGGCACTATTTCGAAGAAGAGCAGGGGAGATATCCCCGGTGTCTTGGCTAATATTTATCCCTCCCTCAACATCACAAAAAAACAGAAACTATCATTATCACATTGCTGTTTGTGGGAGCTTGCTGTGTTTAAATTGGCTGCTGCGTTTCCTCCATTACTACAGTGACTACACTTCAAAAGTACATCATTGGCTGTAAAGTGCTTTGGGATGTCATGAGGTTGTGAAAGGTGCTAAATTAATGCAAGTCTTTTTTACTTCCACCTCTGTAACCTCACCCGACTCCACACCTGCCTCAGCTCATCTGCTGCTGAAACCCTCATCCATGCCTTTTGTTACGTCTCGACTTGACTATTCCAACGTGCTCCTGGCTGGTCTCCCAGCTTCCACCCTCCATAAATTTGAGCTCATCCAAAACTCCTCTGCCCGTATCCTAACTCTCACCAAGTCCCGTTCACCCATCACCCCTCTGCTCGCTGACTTACATTGACTCCTGGTTGAGCAACGCCTCGCTTTAAAAATTCTCATCCTTGTTTTCAAATCCCTCCATGGCCTTGCCCCTCCCTCTCTCTCTAACCTTCTCCAGTCCTACAACTCTCCAAGATTTCTGTGCTCCTCCAATTCTGGCCTCTTGTGCATCCCCGATTTTAATCACTCCACCATTGGCGGCCATGCCTTCAGCTGCCCAGGCCCTAAGCTCTGCAATTCCCTCCCTAAATCTCTCTGCCTCTCTACCTCTCTTTCCTCCTTTTAAGATGCTCCTTAAAACCTACCTCTTTGACCAAGCTTTCGGTCATCTGCCCCAGTATCACCTATGTGGCTCGGCGTCTAACTTTGTTTGATGCTCCTGTGAAGCGCCTTGGGATGTTTTACTACGTTAAATGTGCTATCTGAATGCTGCTGCTTGTTGTTGTTCTCTGCCTCCCCCACCCAGAAGGAACTGGATTGAGTATACAAACTTATTTCACCTTAGATGCTTGCAGCCAGCAAGAGGAGACTTTCATCCCAGGAGTCTGGACTCGCTTCAAATCCATGACCCAGAAGTAAAAGGACTGTTTTAGTCCACTGTGCCACACAGCTTCCCAGGAGTCTTTTTAAAAATAAATTTTTTGTTTCAGTTTTTATTTAATGATGCCTATTCTTGACTCCATTGGGGTTACAACAATATAAAAAATAGACAGAGGAGGTTATTTGGCCCACCACACCAACGTACTGACCCTTCAACTGGAGCTATCTACTCTAATCCCATTCCCCTGATTGGCAGAAGAACTAAGGAACATCTGAGACGAGAAGAGGCTAATTCAGCTCATCAAAGTTCACTGGCCCTAACAAGTTAATTCTACTGGTACATTATGGAGAAGCCGGCACTTTCTGTTGAAACATTTTAAGAATGGATTTGTAAGTTGCAGTTGTGCCTAAGGTTATCATTCAGCAAGAGCCATTGAATAATCTTTTTTAAGAAAATAAACTTTCACATTTTAAAATGATCAAACTTTAAAATGAAGACTTGTATGGGGGGCGGGGGGAAGGCTGGGTAAGCTAACGTTTAGTCCTTATTGACTAATGTTCTGGTTTCCTTTATCTTTACAGACTGAAGGACCAGTTGTTAGACCTTGATAAACTCCTGTCAGAGGTGAACTTTCCTCTGTGGAAAGAAGTGATGCAAATGACACAAGAGGAGGTAAGAAATTAATCAAAGTGCTTAAATTGGCCTATGTTCAGTTATTTATTCTTAATTAAAATTTGTAATTGCTGTTTCTTGCTAATTTTTCTTCGCTCCTGAAGAAGGTAACTCATGTTGAAGTTCAGTTCCATGGCTGCCCTCAGCCCTCCATCATTGATGGTCAGTACTGGCCTAAATTAGATTCGTTGTACCAACACATTTTTGCTGCATTTTAAGATGAGCTGTTGCATTCGATTTGTTAAATTAGTAATCTCTGCAAAAAGAGGCTCATCTGAGGTTATGGCAATGGAAGTAGATGAACCTCGGAATAACTAGCAACAATGGAAAATGGCTTGAAAGCCTTTAACTTGACTTATAGTGACTTGTTCTTTTCAGTTGCAACAGTTTCGTTCTTGTCTGAATGCCAAGAAAACCACTTTTGTGAAAAGGACCAAACTGATCTGCCATGAACAAAAAGTTCAACTGTATTCGGCACAGTTGAATATGTTGACGGTAAATATGCTTTATGGAACTCTGTTTCAGCAAGATTAATGGTACAAGGATCTGGGTATGCAGTGTAAGGTATGATTCTCCGATCCGCTGAAGCCAAATGACTCTCTAACTCAAATTCTTCCTCAAACTAAGTTTTCTGTCAAACAATTAAATCTGGCATGGCTAACTTGGGGCTTTCATCGGCAAGTTGGGGTTAAGGAATAGATTGTTAAGTCATGGTTTAAAATTCCAGAAATCATGTTCTCTAAAGGAATGTAATTCCTGCTTTGACCATCACTTTGTGGCTATTAATTGGTGTATTCTAATGGTTTTGCTTTGCAGCAATTTGGTTAAAGTCGCAAACCTGGCTCCCTTAGACTTCATGGGCTGGATATTTACTGGGGTGGGTTGCATAGGCGGGGGGGGGGGGGGGGGTTGCGGAATTTTGGACAGGAAACCCAGAAGTCTTGGCTTCCCCATATGCCGTGGGGTTTTAACTCCACAGCATGCGACTTTTGGCCCTGACCGATTTCCCACCCAGAAGTCAGCCTGATTGACGGGCTTGACTTCCAGTCGGGCGGGGAGCACTCTGGAGGATGCCGCAGGACCAAGTAGCTCTGATCCCCGAACCCGCGTGGGGGTGGGCGGGGCTTTATTGGGGGAGGGAGGTCCGATGATCGGGAGCTTGGTGGGGCCAGGAGGAAGCACTCCTGGCTCACAAGGAGTGCTCCCTGAGGTTATGCTCGCCTCACTGCAGCTGCCGGGTTTCCGGAGGAAGGGAAACCCGGCTGGTCGCATTAAAAGCTGCTAAAGCAGGTTAAATCTGAGGCTTCCAGCCTCATTAACGTATTTAAAATGCCAACCCGCCTCCTGCGAGCGTGTTGGCTGCCTGCCCCTTGTCCTGCCTCAGTAAAACCTAGAAGTCAGCGGGTTGGAGCCGGCTTCCCGGCGCGGTCAGAATTTTTGCCTATTTAACCCCCTCACCCGCTCCCCCTTGTTAAAATTCCACCTTCTCCCTCCCCATGTAATGGCCATAACCGCTTTTCTTTCATTTGTGCATGCGGTGTTTAAGCTCATTATGGAAACGAGCAAGATTATGCCTTTTGTCTGACCCTCAAAATCATTCTATGGTGTCATTGTCTTCATTAATTCATTTGTCTTTAGATACTTTTGATCTTTGTTTTGGCATATTTGAGTGCATGAGTTTCAGGCTGTTGTCAGATCTGATGTATTTTGTTTGTCCTTTGCACAAAACTACCCTTAAACTTCATCCACAGTTTTTACAAAATTATTTTGCGTTCTCTTATTTTCCAAGAAAATAGTGGTCAGTTCGCATCTACATTCCTCCGATAGAATACAGTGTTCTAGATGTTACCAAACTAGACCAATAGATCTTAATGCATTTTATTTTGGTGATTTAAAACTTTAGGCACCATCGCCAAGTATATTGCTCAGTAGGTCAACAACCATCAGAACATAGCATCTCCTGATTACCTCGAGTTACTCTAGACTTAATTTATAAGGCAGCTAAGTGGAGCAGTCCTCGCAATTTTACTGAATACTGCTGTTTCTTGCAAAATTGTTCTTTTCAACAAATCAGTCCTCAAAGTCAAACTATAGGCAGCTTACCCTATTTTAATAGTTGGCACTATGGTGACTCAAACCTATGCCATGTGAGGAATGAATAATCGAAGTGTTTAAAATGTTTTTAAAAAATTGATATGGTCGATACAGAGAAACTATTTCCTCTGGTGGGAGCATCGAGAATGAAGTGACATAAACTTAAAATTAGAGCTAGGCCATTTAGGAGGGATATCGGGAAGCAGTTTTTCACAAAGGGTAGCAGAGATCTGGAATTCTCTGTCCCAAAAGGCAGCGGATGCTGGGACAGTTGGAGTTTTCAAGACTGAGATCGATAGATTTTTGATAGCTAAGGATATTGGGATTTGTATATCTAAGTTTGCTGACTATCAAGTTATTTTAAAATTCTCATCCTTGTTTTCAAATCCCTCCATAGCCTCGTCCCTCCCTATCCCTGTAATCGCCTCCAGCTCCACAACCCCCCGGGATATCTGTGCGCCTCTAATTTTGGCCTTTTGAGCATCCCCAATTTTAATCACTCGACCATTGGTGGCTGTGCCTTCAGCTGCCAAGACCCTAAGCTCTGGAATTCCATACCTAAACCTCTTCGCCTCTCTACCTTTCTCCTCCTTTAAGACGCTCCTTAAAACCTACCTCTTTGACCAAGCTTTTGGTCATCTGCCCATATATCTCCTTGTGTGGCTCGGTGTCAAATTTTGTTTGATAACCCTTCTGTGAAGCGCCTTGGGATGTTTTACTACATTAAAGGCCCGATATAAATGCAAGTTGTTTTGTTGGTGGCACAGTAAATAGTGTAGATGGGACTCATGGGAGCAGAAAGTTTTCAAGGAACATTGATTGGGTGAGTGGGCGAAACTGTGACAGATGAAGTTTAATGTGGGAAAGTGTGAGGTCATCCACTTTGGACCTGAAAGATAGATCTCTTGGTATTTTCTAAATGGTCAGAAGCTAGGAACATACAAAAAATTTTTTTAAAGGTTAATGGAATGTTGGCCTTTATCTCAAGGGTTGGGATACAAAAGGGTGGAAGTTATGTTACAGCTGTACAGAGCTCTAGTTAGCCCCCATCTAGAGTACTGGGTTCGGCTCTGGGCACTGCACTTCAGGAAGGATATATTGGCCTTGGATGGGGTGCAGTGCAGATTCACCAGAATGATGCCAGGGCTAAAAGGGTTAAATTATGAGGACAGGTTGCATTGAAGAGGCTTGTATTCCCTTTTGTATGGAAGATTAAGGGGAGATGTAATTGAAGTGTTTAAGATGATTTAAAGGAGTTGATAGGGTAGCTAGAGAGAAACTATTTCCTCTTGTGGGGAAATCCAAAAAACAAGGGGGCATAACCATAAAATTAGATATAGGCCATTCAGGGGTGATGTGATGTCAGGAAGCACTTCTTCATACAAAGCGTAGTGGAAATCTGGAACTCACTTACTCAAAAAGCTGTTTAGGCTGGGTCAAATAATAATTTCAAAATTGATAGATTTTTGTTAGGCAAGGGTACTAAGGGATACAGAACCAAGGCGGGTAGATGGAGTTGAGATACAGATCAGCCATGATCTGATTGAATGGCAGAACAATCGCGAGGGGCTGAATGGCCTACTCCTGTTCCTGTGGTAACCTGCCAACATGGGGTTACCAAAAGTGTTCCATTCCCTGCTGCCCCCATCTCTCAACTTGAGCACGAAACCTTAATAAATTTATTTGCTCTATCTTTTATGGCGTAGTGTGTATTCTATACAATACACCAAGGCCTTGAAATTATACTGTGGGATACTTCCCACACATTCAACTGAAATTCCCCTCTCCACTACCTTAAACAGAGACATTATTCATTTAAAATAAGTTCAGGGCCATAGTTTTGTGCTGCATCTCGCATTTCCTGACAAATTCCTGTTCTTTTAGGCACAACGTCAGCAGAGGAACGAATATGAGGATTCCTTGGACGATGTGCTGCACAAAATGGACAACTGTCTTGCCTCACTAGATCTCGGTAAGTAATTGTACACTTATGGCTGAGAATCATTTCTTTCCCCCCCCCCCCCCCCCCCCACTCTAGCACGTAATATACGGCAAGGTCTTGTACATTATGTAAGAGGATAATTTAGTGCATGGTTTCTCGTAATTAATGGAAGGGTGTCTCAGTTCTCCAATATGGTGGTGACCTGCGAAAGTTTTTCAAGCAGCACACCAGAACAATGTCCATCTCTCTGGACAGTGAGTGTCGGCTCAGCTCAGTAGTAGTTAGAAGGTCACAGTGGGAGACACACAAAGTATACCAAAAATAGTGGGGAACCAGGGGGCTAATGAGAGTGAGGAACTTAAAGTAATTAAGATCAGTAGAGAAAAAATACTTGAGAAACTAATGGCACTAAAAGCCGACAAATCCCCTGGACCTCATGGCCTACATCCTAGGGTTCTAAAAGAGGTGGCTGCAGAAATAGTGGATGCATTGATTGTGATTTTCCAAAATTCCCTACATTCAGGAACAGTCCCAGTGGATTATAAGGTATCAAATGTAACCCCACTATTCAAGAAATATAGGGAGAGAGAAAACCGGGAACGACAGGCCAGTTAGCCTGACATTGGTCATCGGGAAAATGCTGGAATCCATTATTAAGAAAGTGGTAACAAGGCACTTGTAAAATCATAATATTATTAGCAGAGTCAAAATGGTTTTATGAAAGGGAAATTCTGTTTGACAAATTTATTAGTTTGTTGAGGATGTAACTAGCAGGGTAGATAAAGGGGAACCAGTGGATGTAGTATTGAGATCATACAATGGCAGCATGTTCCCGTAAAGGTCAAGGGTGGTTCCAAATACCCCAGGGAACCTTGGATGTCGGGATATACGAGAATGGATCAGGAAAAAAAGGAGGGCTTTTGGCAGATACAAAATGCTAAAGACGGAGGAAGCCCTAGAGGAGTACAAAAAGTGCAGGGGGATACTTAAAAAAGAAATTAGGAGATCAAGGAGGGGCCATGAAATAACACTGGCAAGCAAAATAAAGGAAAATCCTAAGATGTTTTATAAGTATATTAAGGGTAAGAGGATAACTAGGGAAAAAATAGGGCCCATTAGGGACAAAAGTGGCAATCTGTGTGTGGAGCCGGAAGATGTAGGTGGGGTTCTAAATGAATTTTTTGCATCTGTTTTCACTATGGAGAAGGACGATGCAGACATAAAATTAGGGCAGGGGGACTGTGATATACTCGAACATTTTAACATCGAGAGGGAGGAGGTATTGGCGGTTTTAGCAGGTCTAAAAATGGATAAATCCCCAGGTCCGGACGAAATGTATCCCAGGCTGCTGTGAGAGGCAAAGGAGGAGATTGCGGGGGCTCTAACACATATATTCAGAACCTCTCTGGCCACAGGGGATGTGCCAGAGGACTGGAGAACTGCTAATGTAGTACCATTATTCAAGAAAGGGAGTAGGGAAAAACCAGGGAACTACAGGCCAGTGAGCCTAACATCAGTGGTAGGAAAATTATTGGAAAAAATTCTGAAGGACAAAATTAGTCTCCACTTGGAGAGGCAAGGATTAATCATGGTTAGCCAACATGGCTTTGTCAAGGGAAGATCATGTCTGACTAATTTGATTGAATTTTTTGAGGGGGTGACTAGGTGTGTGGATGAGGGTAACACAGTGGATGTGGTATACATGGATTTCAGTAAGGCCTTCGATAAAGTCCCGCACAGGAGACTGGTCAAGAAGGTAAGAGCCCATGGAATCCAGGGTGCCTTGGCACATTGGATACAAAACTGGCTCAGTGGCAGAAGGCAGAGGGTGATGGTCGAAGGTTGTTTTTGTGACTGGAAGCCTGTGGTCAGTGGGGTACCACAGGGATCGGTGCTGGGTCCCTTGCTGTTTGTGGTCTACATTAACGACTTGGATATGAATGTAAAAGGTATGATCGGTAAGTTCCCGGATGATACAAAAATTGGTAGGGTGGTAAATAGCGAGGAGGGTAGCCTCAGTCTGCAGGACGATATAGATGGGTTGGTCAGATGGGTGGAACAGTGGCAAATGGAATTTAATCCGGAAAAGTGCGAGGTGATGCACTTTGGAGGGACTAACAAGGCAAGGGAATACACAATGAATGGTAAGACCCTAGGCAAGACGGAGGGTCAGAGGGATCTTGGTGTGCAAGTACACAGATCCCTGAAGGCGGCGGAACAGGTGGATAAGGTGGTAAAAAAGGCATATGGGATACTTGCATTCATTAGCCGAGGCATAGAATATAAGAGCAAGGAGGTTATGATGGAGCTGTATAAAACACTGGTTAGGCCACATCTGGAATACTGTGTGCAGTTCTGGTCGCCACACTACAGGAAGGATGTGATCGCTTTGGAGAGGGTGCAGAGGAGATTCACCAGAATGTTACCCGGGCTGGAGTGCTTCAGCTATGAAGAGAGACTGGGCAGATTGGGTTTGTTTTCCTTGGAGCAGAGGAGGCTGAGGGGGGACATGATTGAGGTGTACAAAATTATGAGGGGCATAGATAGGATGGATACTAAGGAGCTTTTTCCCTCCGTAGAGGGGTCTATAACAAGGGGGCATAGATTCAAGGTAAAGGGCGGGAGGTTTAGAAGGGATTTGAGAAAGAACTTTTTCACCCAGAGGGTGGTTGGAGTCTGGAACTACCTGCCTGAAAGGGTTGTGGAGGCAGGAACCCTCAACATTCAAGAAGCATTTGGATGAGCACTTGAAATGCCATAGCATACAAGGCTACGGACCAAATGCTGGAATATGGGATTAGATTAGACAGGGCTTGATGGCTGGCGCGGACACGATGGGCCGAAGGGCCTCTATCCGTGTTGTATAACTCTATGACTCTATATTTGGATTTCCAAAAGGCATTCGATAAGGTGCCACATGAAAGGTTGTCACGCAAGATAAGGGCACATAGGGTTGGGGATAATGTATGAGCATGGATAGAGGATTAGTTAACGGACAAAAAACCAGAGAGTAGGGATAAATGGGTCATTTTCAGATGGCAGGCTGTAACTAGTGGGGTGCCACAAGGATCAGTGTTTGGGCCTGGGCTATTTACAATCTTTATTCATGACTTAGATGAAGGGACCGAGTGCAACGTATCCAAGTTTGCTGACGATACAAAGCTAGGTGGGAAAGTAAGCTGTGAGAAGTACATAAAGAGCTTGCAAAGTTATATAGACAAGTTAAGTGAGTGGGCAATAAGGTGGCAGATGAAGTGAAATGTGAGGTTATTCACTTTAGTACGAAGAATAGAAAAGCAGAATATTTTTTAAATGATGAGAAGCCATTAAATGTTGATGTTCAGAGATTTCAGTGTCGTAGTGCAAGAAACACAAAGTTAGCATGCAGGTACAGCAAGCAATTAGGAAGGCAAATGGAAAGTTGGCTTTTATTGCTAGAGGGTTGGAGTACAAGAGTAAGGAAGTCTTGCTACAATTGTACAGGGCCTTGGTGAGACCATACCTGGAGTACTGTACACCGTTTTGGTCGTCTTATCTAAGGAAGGATATACTTGCTTTAGAGACTCACTAGATTGATCCCTGGGATGAGAGGGTTGTCCAATGAGGAGAGATTGAGTAGATTGGGCCTATACTCTGGAGTTTCAAAAAATGAGGTGTAATCTCATTGAAACATATAAGATTCTGAGGGGGTTTGAGACAGTAGATGCTAAGAGGTTGATTCCTCTGGCTGGAGAGTCTATAACTAGGGGTAGTAGTCTCAGGATAAGGGGTCGACCATGTAAGACTGATGAGGAATTTATTCACTGAGGGTTGTGAATCTTTGGAATTCTCTGCCCGAAAGAGCTGTGGATGCTCAGTCGTTGAGTATATTCAAGGATGAGAGAGATAGATTTTTGGACTTTAGCAGACTCAAGGGATATGGGGATCAGGCAGGAAAGTGGAGTTGAGGTCGATGATCAACCATGATCTTATTGAATGGCGGAGCAGGCTTGAGGGGCCATATAGCCTACTCATGCTCCAAATTCTTATGCTTATGGTTCTTAAGGTCATTGGTTCAAGCCCCACTCCAGGACTTGAGTGCACAATCTAGGCTAACACTTCAGTGCAGTACTGATGGCATGCTGCATTGTCTGAGGAGCCATCTTTCAAATGAGCTGTTAAATCTGCTGTTAGGTGGATGTAAAAGATCCCAGGGCACTGTCTTAAGGAGGATACGGGAGCTCTTCTGATGCCCTGGCCAACATTTATTTCCTGTGAAGCTAGGTACCCTCAATACAATGCAGTACTCCAGATGGGTCTGACCAAGGCTCAGAACAACTGAAGCATAACTTCCTTCCCAATGTATTCTAGTCCTGTTGAAGTAAAGGCTAACATTCCATTACCCTTTTTGATTACTTTTTGTACCTATGTACATGGACACCTTAAATCCCTTTTGCTCCTCCACAGTTCCTCTTTTGCCATTTAGAAAATGTTCTGATTGGTCATTCTTGGATCCAAGATGGATGACCTCACACTTCACCACATTGACCTCCATGCCACAATTTTGCCCACTCACTTAATCTTGCAACTTCCTGCTCCAATCTACACAATTTGGTGTCATCTGCAAATTTGGATATATAACCCTCTGTTCTTTCATGCAAGTATATGGTGAAAAGCTGAGGCCCCACTACAGATCCCTGGGGAACACTACTTGTCACATCCCGCCAATCCGAGTACATTCCCTTTATCCCTACTTTCTGGTCCTACCTCCAAATTGCAAACCCATGTCACAGATTTAACACCGAATAATCTCTTGTGCAGACTCTTATGCAATGCCTTCTGGAAGTCCATATAGACAACATCCATAGGCACACCCCTGACCACTAAGTTAGTGACCTAAATTAGTCAGACACTATCGACTCTTCAAAAATCCATGCTGACTTTCTTTGTTCAGCTCATCCTTGTTCAAATGCTCAGCCACTCTGTCCCTAATGATGGACTCCAGTAACTTCCTCACAACTGATGTTAAACTGACACGTCTGTAGTTACCTGTTTTCTCCCTCCCTAAGTAATCGAGTGGCATTTGCAATTTTCCAATCCAAAGTTACAATTCCCAAATCTAGAGAGCTTTGGAAAATTATGACCAACACATCGACAATTTCCTCACCTATTTTTACTTGGGGTGGAAACTATCCGGTCCTGGAGATTGTCTATCTTGTGTCTCATTATTTTCTCAATTACCATTTTTTTTAAACTTGTATTAATTCCCCTTGACTTATTTTAGGTTCCCTTGTACTGCTGGTATTTTGTCCTTTTCCTCCACAATGAAAACTGATGCAAAGTATTCATTTAACAAGTCTGCCATTTCCTTGTTATCCATTATAGTATCGCCTGAATCTGTCTTTAATGAGCCAACATTTCTTCTTGCCACTCTTTCTCTTTACATTTATAAAAATTTGTACTGTTAGTTTTGATATTCCTTGCAATTTTTGCACCTCTTAGTACTTTCGTTGTATCCCTTTTGTTTTTTATAACTCTCCCTGTCTGATGAATTTCCACTTTTCCTTGCATTTGTGCAAGTCTTTTCTTTTAGTTTGGTACTGTCTCTTACCTCGTTTGTTGACCAAGGTTGCTTAACTGTACAAGTGGCAAATTTTGCCTTTTTAGGGGTATGTACTGGTTTTGTGTCTGCAGGTTTACCCATTAACAGTTCAGCCCAGTTTACTGCGGTCAATTTATTTCTCACCCGTTCAAAGTTTGCCTCACTTAAATTTAAAACCTTAGTTTGTGACTCCCTTCTCCCTCTCAAACCTAATATCAAATTCAGTCATATTATGGTAACCATTCACAAAATATTCCCTTACCGTCAACAAGCTAATTGTTGTATGGTTGACTCTGCCACCCATCCGTTAAGTTTAGATGACATACTCAATATAAACGGATGAAGTTCTCTCTGGATGCGGCTCCCGTAGCCTGGGTGTCCTGCAGCAAAATGAGCATAAAACTACAAGATTTTGTTACTGGGAAATGCTTGCTGCCAGTGCAGTAGTGGGCAGAGTTTAAAAACGTGCCTGTTTGTTTAACAAAATCTGGTAGTTTTATGTTCCTTTGGCTGCAGGACAGCCAGGCTATGGGAGCCAGCAACCATCTCCCCTTGCCATAAGCAAGCCTTCATATAAAGCATTGTATTTACTAAAATTAAGTATGGTATTGGAAAAGAGCATTTGGCCCAGGGAGCCAAAGGTCCGTGTACAATTGTGAACTGTCCCCGATTTTTAACTTTTGGATGATGAATAATTGCAATTTAAAAACTTCTTCCAAGATGATAAAGCTCAGCTTTTTTCTGACCCCTGAACATAATCCAGCAAAACGCCCGCCCATTCTCGGAGAGTCCTCTTACTGGCGATTGATGGCTAAATATGTATCTTGAAATATTTCTGCACTTAATATTTATGATATACAGTAACTTGCTGTTTCACAATGGGAACTGTGAAAATGAATGATGTGTCTTGCCTTGAATGCAGCAAATTTGGATCATCTGGGAGAGTGCAATGTGGATGTCATTGACAGCGATGAGAGTCTGACGCAGCTGGAGCAGACTGTGGCCAACAGACACGAGGGTAAGAAACTGGACGGCAAAAGTGGCGGGCCTGAAGGAAGTTTCCCAGAAATCCTCATGGTTAGCTGGTTATCTAAAATAATTACAACATTTGTGTGGGTAGTTCTGATTTTAATATTTGGAAACTGGCATTAAAAACTGAAGTGTGGCGTGGGTACAAATCACAAACACTTCAGGTCTAGCAAGTTTAAACAGACCCTGTAGTAGCAGGAGTCAAAATATGTGTCTATTTTGATCACTTGAATTTCATTCTTTTGGGAAGCCAGTCTAACATGATTTCAAGCAGCTTTTGGCTAAATTTGTATTTTTTATTTAGTTGCACTTTTTTTTTTAAACCCAAAATGTTTCTTAATTGGTTGAAATACTCTTAATACTTGTCTGACACAATTAAGTTTTATGCTGTGTGTGGAGTTGAAGGGGTAATTTTAATCTGACCTCCCTGTCTCTGTCTCTGTCTGCCTCTCCCTCGCTCTGTCTCTTTTCCTTCATCCACCTACAGTTTTTTCCCTTGGGGACTTGGTGGCCAGCTTTGAATGGAGTTGAGACTGATGGAAATTAAGTCTCTTCATTGGTTGAAAGCGATCCACAACAAAATTCATAATTGCTGGTCCACAGCACACACATAAACTGCTCCTAATGCAGCATTAAATTGGGGCCCGAAGTCAGATGCTGCAAGGATGTGAGGTAGGAAGCAAAAAGTTTACTGATGCTTTTGAGACTGGATTTAAAGGCATGTTGTTGGGCTAGAGTAGAGGGAGCTGTACCCCCTGCTGTATTGTATCTAGTCTTGGTGTGCTTGATGCTGACAGTGGGTACCCAAAGGAGTTTTATTCCCAAACATTGGCTTCCTTCACATTTGGGGACAGAAAATGTTTTTCACTTGTTTTAACTGTGTTCAATGTGAACGTCTTACTCTTGCACAGCTTCTAGAGAAACACGAGTAGTCTTGAGTGTGTGCAGAGTTGTTTTCAGTTTTTTGTGTTCAGAGTGCATTTTAGTGTTATGTAAACCGCACTGTAATAATCTGTTTGGTCTTGGGCAATTCTAGAACTGTGAAAACAGCTAACCGAGTCAATCAGGAAAAGTTATCCTTGTGCCTGGATTTGTAAATGATCAGAATGAATGGAAGTTTCACATTTTTATCTAGATTTAGCTGCGCCTTTTTTGTCACTGTCTCTTCCAGATTTATACTCTGGTGGCCATGGACTCTTATTACCACAGTAATAATTTTGGCTTGACAGCCCCCAAGAATAAAAATGCAAAAAACCGGCATGTTAACTTTACATAATGCAAATGTTATAATTCTCAACACTGCTCTGTATAACTTTGTGTTGTCCCTTTTTTCTGCAGAGCTGAAGAAGCTTCAGGCAGAACACTGACGTGGAAAGGTATTTATTTTTTCATTAACAGTTGTTGATGTGTATTTTCTCTCTTTTTTGGTGCAATATGTTGAGCTTCTGTTGTCCCAGCAGAATGTTCCATAGTTCAGTTCTCAGGAACTGACATGAGTGAGACTATATTTCCCAATGTTTCTATAGCTGAATCTTTAATTATGTCTACACATTTTGTATGTTCACTGTGTATATTTGATCATTTTACAGAGATATAAAGTGACTGATTTTCAACTTCAGATGTAAATCCATTCTAATTTGCCTTGCACTGTTTTAGGATCCACTTGAATCTCAGGTGCTAATAGCGCTTAAATTTTCAGTTTAACCTCCTCTACATAATTATTCACAATTCTAGGAATGATAGCACTGGTAGGAGAGGAAATTTATGTGTAAGTCATATTTAGAGGATGAGGCAATCGAAGGGGAGTGTAACAAAGAAGGGGACAAAAATTAGAAAGCTTTTGGTGAGCATTATAAGATATCTTAACCCATCAGCAGCCTTTACAAAGGCTGAAGGAGCAGGGAACTATGTGGCAGGCCGGCATGAAGAGAAAGGGACCCCTAGGTGCAGGGATGCATCTGCAGAAAAATGATCGCGTATCCCAGCACCTCGCTTCCTCTTTCTTCAATGCTGAAGTTGAGATGGTGCATGAGATACTTGCAAGGAAGATTTTTCTTGTACTACTCCAGAGCACCATTCCATAGGTCAGCACTGCAGCATGCCCACAAGAGAATGCACAGAGGTTCTCGGCCACAACTGACTTTTATTGTCCCTACACATGTACAAGCACCATGCTGCACTGTAGTCGTAGTTGTATTTGCAGAAGACGACACAATGTGGCATCTGCCTCTCTGCTGACCCTGAGAAGACAGGTTACTTAGTCATTGCCAGGTAAACTTGCCAGAGATCACAGATCTGGTTGGTGGGATCTTGGCTGGTGTAGCCAAAAGGTGATGCTGACTATAGATCACCCTGGCCTGCTTTCTTTCATGTAGCAGGACATGTTGACCTAGAAATTAGTCTCGGACAGTATCTAATCGGCCGCCCATTAGATATCCAGCATGCTGATGGGCCAGAAAATAGAACGGCACCCTTCCCTGCCCCATTCTGCATAGGCTAGTGAAGGTGTGCCCACCATGTAAAAGTAGCACTCTTTCACCCGAGCTGCCCAGCAGCCCTCCAACTCAGTTTATCTAATATTTCAGCTAATTTTCATCCTATGTACTTTTCATTTTCCTAGTGTTTTATTTAAACCATATTTTTTTCTTCCTCAGTCAACTCGCCAAAGTTCTTGCTGAAAAAGCGCTACAGGAAAAAGCTGCCAAGTTGTGGGATCTTAAAGAAGAATTCAGGAGTGAGTATTGAAACACGCAGCTCATTCACTTTTTAGTAGCTGATGTTCATGCAACAGGCTTGAAATGTATTGTGTACACCGACGGGTGTGGGGCTCGAGGCGGAGAGTTGCAAATTTCTGCTGTGCTGCCAGAGGGAGCTGCAGGGTGGCAGTTTCCTCCCTAATGATAAACCTCCAAGGGGCACTCTCCTCTGGCTGTGGGGCAGAGACCTGGAACAGCTCTTCTCCCTGTCATCTTGGTACAGAAGGGGAGAATCAACTTGCAGAAGGTTTTCAAATGAGTTATGGGGGTCTTTGATTCAATGCCTGAGTTCTGGAAGACAGTGCTTAAAGGGAAAGAATAGCTCTAGAGAAGTACTGCTATTACATGTGTAGTCCCCACCACTTAAATTGTCCATGTTTAAAACGGGCAGTCACTTATATCGGCCAGAAAGCAATAACCAGTATCCATTTGCATCAATGTCAATTTCAAAGTTGCCAGTTATAGCGTCTTAAGTGCTCCATTCATTTCGGGCAGAAACATCTGTGCTTACTCACTAATTCACACCTCATTAAGGTTTCTTTTTCTTTAAATCCACATCCATAGCCAGTCCTTTCTTCTCGTTTGGCATACTTTGGAGTGTTGCACTCTGATCTTTTTGCCTAATTCACATTCCCGCAGGTTTTACACTACCAGTCGTTGGCACTGAAAAGGCCATAGCTTTTTTTCCTGCAAGAGTCTTTCCAATTTCTGTTCCTCCAGCCTTCATTAGCTTTGTTGCGATGTGGAAAGAATTGTATTGTACAAATGGCGACCCCTGATGTAGTATAATGGCCGGTATAAGCGTCTTGAAAGTTTATTTTCTTTTTCTTTCTCTCCCTGTAACAAACTGCCCGCATCTCCTTGATTTCCAGCCCCTTCAGTGGGAGCGGATCAGATGTCAGCAAAAAGCCTTTGCATCTGCGACAGTGACTGGATATGTCCGGATTAAAAATGGAAATGTCAACTTTGCAAGAAGAGCAAACGAACAGATGTGGAAAGAACATGTGAAGCAAAACCAACATTTGTCTTCTTGCAAAGTTAACATTTCCACTTTTTTATCACCTTGATTACTTGCATAAGCCCAGTTAATGCAGAAATAACCCTTGGTTCACTGATTCACGACAGGCAAATTACGCACCTTTCTCTGCTGACACCAAACTTTATTGTCAAAGAGCCAGTCTGGTTGCTCTTTCGTTTTGTTTCTTTGTTTGTAAAATTTGGATTCCTGTTGAATTGCTATTTTATCCTGCGTAAGGTGGAACTTCTGTTCGATATGTGGGAAACATTTATATTTCTGGTCCTAAAAGATGTGAATGGGTGGCATGTTACACTGACACGCCAAGCTAACACTAACCATCCGTGTTATTAAAAAAAAAGTAAAAATATTTCTGTTGATTTGCAAAAAAAAAAGTGGAAGATTAATTCTGCGACTAATATCAAATAAAATCAAGAAGCCTTTCAGCCAAACTCTTATAATGAAAGTAAACATGTTATTAATGACAGCAGTATAATTATTTCCAAGATTCAAAAAGGATGTGCAGTTTAAACACAACACTCTCCTTAATCCCCACGGTGCACTCCCTTCAATAGTGATGCCCTCTTCTGTTTTGTATCAAAAGGCTTTCTCTTTAGAAATGAATACAATGCAGCAATAGTCACTAGTGTCATCTGGCAATGATTCTGTACAAACAGGGAATGGGATCCTCGCGCTAAAACAAATGGCTGTGTTTTCGTCCTATTTGCCGTTCAGTTGGCTGTAGTGCCCAATCACTGGGTTAATTTCACTCACTAACCTGGGATACATGTTGCAGTTTTACAAAAAAGGTTATGCTTCATAATTTTTTTTTTTAAAATGACCTTTCATGAAAGCGTTTGAGATGTATGTACCTATTTAAACAATTCATCTCAGTGCGTCGGATGTTTCAGTCTGGTTTCGATACAGTCCACACAAGTTTTCAGACAACGAAAACGGGGCTTGTTACAGAGAGAGGAAAATAAATTTTCTTCAGATGTTCTATTGGTGATTGCATTTGCACAAACGTGCCTGCGAAAAGCTGTGGGGGACTGTACGTCCCATTCTTTTTTTTTGCTAGTAGTTATTTGGCAGAAAGGCCCATTCTGTTGTGATCGATCTCGTAAACCACCAGAGAAAGATTCCTGGTCTGTGTGGTGTAAGTACTGAAGGAAACCCCTCTTTCCCTGGCAGTATGTCCAGTCTATAGCAGCTCCCTGAAATAGTTGCTAACAGGAATCTGGAGTAGGTCCCTTGCAGTCAGAAACAGGGGAATTTATAATGGGGAACAAAGAAATGACAGACCAATTAAATACATACTTTGGTTCTGTCTTCACAAAGGAGGACACAAATAACCTCCCAGAGATGTCGGGGAACATAGGGTCTAATGAGAGGGAGGAACTGAATGAAATCAGTATTTGTAGGGAAATGGTGTTGGGGAAATTGACTGGATTGAAGGCCGATAAATCCCCAGGGCCTGATAATCTGCATCCTAGGGTACTTAAGGAAGTGGCCCTAGAAATAGTAGATGCATTGCTGGTCATCTTCCAAAATTCTATAGACTCTGGAACAGTTCCCATGGATTGGAGGATGGCTAATGTAACCCCACTATTTAAAAAAGGTGGTAGAGAGAAAACTGGGAAATTAGTCTGACATCGGTAGTGGGGAAATGCTAGAGTCCATTATAAAAGATGTAATAGCAGAGCATTTGGAAAACAGTGACCGGATCGGACAAAGTCAACATGGATTTACAAAAGGTAAATCATGCTTGACTAATCTACTGAAATTTTTTGAGAATGTAACTGGTAGAATAGATAAGGGAGAACCAGTGGATGTGGTGTATTTGGACTTTCAGAAGGCTTTCGATAAGGTCCCGCATAAGAGATTAGCATGCAAAGTTAAAGCACACGGGATTGGGGGTAAGGTACTGTCTTGGATAGAGAACTGGTTGGCAGACAGGAAGCAAAGAGTTGGAATAAACGGGTCTTTTTACGAATGACAGGCAGTGACTAGTGGGGTACCGCAGGGATTGGTGCTAGGACCCCAGCTATTCACTATATATATAAATGATCTAGACGAGGGAACTAGATGTAATATCTCCAAGTTTGCAGACGACACAAAGCTGGGTGGGCGTGTGTGTTGTGAGGAGGATGCAGAGAAATTCCAGTATGATTTGGACAGGTTGGGTGATTGGGCAGATGCATGGCAAATGCAGTATAATGTGGATAAATGCGAGGTTATCCACTTCGGTGGCACAAACAGGAAGACAGATTATTATCTGAACGCCAATAGATTGGGAAAAGGGGAAGTGCAACGAGACCTGGGTGTCCTTGTGCACCAGTCGCTGAAGGTAAGCATGCAGGTGCAGCAGGCAGTTGAGAAGGCAAATGGTATGTTGGCCTTCATAGCGAGAGGATTCGAGTACAGGAGCAAGGATGTCTTGCTGCAGTTGTACAGGGCCTTGGTGAGACCACACCTTGAGTATTGTGTGCAGTTTTGGTCGCCTTATCTGAGGAAGGATGTTCTTGCCATGGAGAGAGTGCAGCGAAGATTCACCAGACTGATACCTGGGATGGCAGGAATGACGTATGAAGAGAGATTGGGTAGATTGGGCTTGTATTCGCTAGAGTTTAGAAGAATGAGAGGGGATCTCATTGAAACTTATAAAATTCTAACAGGACTAGACAGACTAGATGCAGGAAGGATGTTCCCGATGGCGGGGGGGTCCAGAACCAGGGGTCACAGTCTAAGGATAAGGGGTAAGCCATTTAGGACTGAGATGAGGAGGAATGTCTTCACCCAGAGAGTGGTGAACCTGTGGAATTCTCTACCACACAAGGCAGTTGAGGCCAATTCATTAAATATATTCAAGAAGGAGTTAGATATATTTCTTAAGGCTGAAGGGATATGGGGAGAAAGCAGGGACAGGGTACTGAATTTGGATGATCAGCCATGATCTCATTAAATGGCGGAACAGGCTCGAAGGGCCGAATGGCCTACTCCTGCTCCTATCTTCTATGTTTCTATGTAGAAGGATATAAATGAACATTTTTGCTAGTTTTCTGCTGGTCATTATTGCAATTGCTGGGAGTTCTCCTAGTAAGAATTATTAGTGATGGTACTTACCTGTGGAGTTGCACTCTTTCAAGGTGGCACTTTATTCCACACTAGAATTTTATTATTCATTATAATATGACCGAAACTGTTATTTTCCTTAACACAGAATCTGACATGATTCTCTTTCAGACCTGTTAAAATCTGTACAGGAATTATTTTCTTGACCACTGATTCAGTGAAATTATTCCAAGCTGGTGAATTATTTTTGTCGCTGGGCTATCTTGCATTATAATGGAAGAGACAGAGAATGGGAGGTGGCAGTGAGGTGTTTCCTGAGAGTAGCCCTAGGAGGCATGGTCTGATGGCTGTGAGTAAATGCTGTATGCTGTGTGGTACTGAGCCATTCAGACTAGGAAAGTCCCAGGTTCAATTCTCAGTCTGTGCTCAGTTAATTGATCTGGACCAGAGCACCAGTGAGGCACTATAATTGTTCTTGGTGCCTTGGCTAAGGAGGGAAAAATCAGCCAGGAATCACATTCCTGACCACTGGGCAAGAGTATGTTTGTATGGGTTTTGGACAAAAGCAGGATCTGGCTAAGTTCTCCTGTGATGTCGCTCTCCACCAAAGAGCCTGCTGCCACTCTGCCCAGCATTGCATGTAAAGAATGGATGAGATGTTGGAAGACCAATGGCATCAATGGAACCATACTCTGTCAAAAACTAGGTCAATAGTGGACAAATGTGAAGGAGGAAAGCAAATCATTGATATGGTAGTTACCAAAAGAAAGAATCCATAGTAGTGCAACAGACCACCATCTGCATCGATGGAGGCTAATATATACAGGGAGAAATTGTTGGTACAAAAATTGAATATTGTAATTATTCTTGCCAAAATGTTCCAATAAATATAGGGGGCTAATTAACCTGGGAAAGAAGAAAATCTGAAATATATATGTATTACAGTAATGATCGAAAGATAAACTGGATATTCTTGCACTAATCAGAGTTTCCGTGCAAACATTTCATCACGTTTTCTAATGTCTTGGATTTTTTTTCAGCCAGTAACAGGAGACTGCAGAAGACTTTATTTATTTCAAATTTATCTTAAACTGCCTGCAGTCTTGCACATCTGAATGTCTGTTCTCTTATTGCTCCAATACCGCTCCTCTAAAAGGGGTTTATTTAAACTCGGAATGTTTAATATTTGTTCTCGTAGTCTTATGTTGATGTATTTTCTCTTCTCAGGCTGTTAGAGTGGACATTGTTCCTCTGCCAGGATGATCAGGCTGTTTACAGATTCCTGTACGAGTCCCTAGAGCTCACCTTGAAGTTTGGAGAGCCTGAGTGTAAGCATGTTATTTAATTACATGGAAGTACAAAGATATAAATCCATTAGTCTTTTACCAGTGCAATAGTAATTACCGAGATACAATTTTAACGTAAGCCATTATGATTTAGTGTGTTGGGTATGCTCCTGTGTGACTGTCTGAATTAATCGTCTCAGATTAGTACCACCAGTTGCAGACTTGTAACTACCAGTCCCTCACCCTTGTGTTATGCAAGACTCAACCCAAGTTTGGAAAATCAAGTGCTATAATCATACTGCAGGTGTGTGTCTCGCAGTTACATAGAGTCTACAGCACAGAAAAAAACAGGCCGTTCGGCCTAACTGGTCTATGCCGGCATTGATGCTTTTCACGAGCCTCCTCCCACCCCTCTTAATCTTAATCTAACCCTATCTGCATATCCTTCTATTTCTTTCTCGCTCGAGCTTATCTAGCTTCCCCTTAAATGCATTGTTCAAGTGGACTTGTGTGAAAACTCACATACCAACCATTGTGCTTCACTGAGATCCTACTGACAACACTTGACTCTTGATCCTAAGTGCATAAAGTAGTATACCTGTACCTTTTGGTTTGTTCTGTTGTCAGCTTAGCTCAGTTGGTAGCAATCTCCCCTACAGGTCAGAAGGTTGTGGGTTTGAGCTTCATGCCTGGACTCTAGAGCAAGGGACTGCTACCTTGTCGGAGGTCCCGTCATTTGGATGAAATGTTAAACCGAGCTCCTATCTGCCTGTTGTTAAATCTGTGTCATGGGAAATGGTAGGTTTGGTATTGATGACATCAAATGGGCTAAAGAACCTTATTCTTCTGAATCTATCTAATTTCTTCTATTATTTTTATGTTTTAGTAGAGCTAGTCAGAGCAGAGATTATGTAATCAATCCTCTGTCCAGCGATGGGTCCTCCAGTGATATGAATTAGAGAGCAGTGCACTCTTCATTAATGATTTTACTAATGAGAACATGATCTCACTGAGACTAATCGATACAAAACATTTGTTCTCCCTCCCCCACACTCTGCTTTACTTCAGCCAGCAGTACAAAACTGTGAACAATAGTGGAGTTGAAAATGTCAAAACGGAGATTTATAATTTTTTGTTAGATAAGGGTTACGGAACACAAGTGGGTAAATGAAGTTAAGATACAGATCAGCCATGGTCTAATTGAATGGCGGAACAGGCTCGAGAGGCTGATTAGCCAACTACTGTTCTTGTGTACCAATTGAGGGTGCGATCTCAGATTTTCCTTCTTACCCCCCCCCCATCTCCAAATGTAATGCCAAGCCACGCTGATGGCTGTACTATCGGTAGTGTAGTCACACTTCCAGAGGTGCACTTCAAAGGGAAAAGAGAAGATACAATGCAGTCCCATTGTTTCAATTATAATTTTCAGTGGGTTATTTAATAAAGTTACTATTCTAAGCTATTTCTGTTTTTATTTTAAGACCTGTTCTCCCCAAACTACTTTATTGACTTTTGTTTTGTTTTTAAATGCAGGCGCTGGTCTCTCTCCTGGTGAGAAGTGCAGGAGAATCCTGGACATTAAACTTGTATCTGAGTTGGACGGTGAGTTAAAAGATCGTACAGTTGGACCTTTAAATGAGCATCCCAAAGATTTTCTGCTTTAAATTTCTATAAAATGACTAGTTTAAAACTAAATTTAGTTTGTGCCTTGGCCCCAATCTCCACTTAAAGCAATACCAAGTTTTATTGTCCTAGGAAAAAAAATAATCATTAGTTTGCCATGGATGGCTAGTTTGTCCTGGCAATTTGGTGTGGCTTGAGACAAAAGACTGATGGTTACTGAAAAAACAGGAATGTTAGTGGTTAGAATGGAAAGGGATGTGATGCACTGGAATTCCGTCATCAGTTGAAAGTTCTGCTTAAATTGGATATGGCTGCAGGATTTATTGTAGGAATCCAATAACAGTTGGTTTTAAAACCAATAATTGAAGTTATTTGGAACTATTATATGTGCTTTTTGATGCAATGGACAGATTTTGCAGTTAAGGAAAGAGAAGGCTGAGGGGTGATCTGATAGATGTCTTAAAGATTATGAAAGGGTTTGATAGGTTACATGTAGAGAAAATGTTTCCACTTGTGGGGAAAGATCAAAACTAGGGGCCACAAATATAAGATCATTAATAAATCCAATAGGAAATTCAGTAGAAACATCTTTACCAAGAGATTGGTGAGGATGTGATACTCGTTACCACAAGGTGTAGTTGAGACGAATAGCATAGATGCATTTAAGGGGAAGCTAGATAAACAGCTGAGGGAGAGAGGAATAGAAGGATATGCTGATAGGGTTAAAGGAGGAGTGGGAGGAGGCTCGTGTGGAGCATAAACATTGTATGGACCAGTTGGTCCGAATGTCCTGTTTCTGTGCTGTACATTATATATAATTAAAACATCAAAGAGCACAGAAACAGCTCATGGATGGCAACCTACCACCTCCAGCACAAATTCATGTAATACTAGCTGCTCAAGCAATCTTTAAATTATTACAAAGCAGCATTCAGACGTTTAGTGGTAACCCGGTTTTGCTTATAGCCTGTATACTTTAGGGAAAAAATCTCATCAAATAAGTTAGTTCAATTCATAAATGTTATCAAGTTCTTCGTGCTGTTAATCCTGGTTTGAAAACTAAACACAGTGGGCCTGAATTTGCGATCGGAGGCTTCCCGTGGGCGGATGCCTCCGATCATATTTTCTAAGCATTTACCTGGTGGTCCAGGAGATACGGAGGCTTGCGATCCTGCGCCTCTCCTGGTAGAAATGCATAGAGGCCCACATATCCTAGGGGCGCGTGCGGTTCGCAAGCACCCCTGGGATCACGTGGGCCGGCCCAACCAATGAAAGAAGGGAATCCCCATTCATACTTTTGTCGGTTCCGTACGTATGGAACTGTCAAAAGTATGAATGGGGATAACTTAAAATACATGAACACATGAAAATTGTTTTTAAAAAAAAAAAACATTACATATAAAATTAATTAAAATGGCATTTAATTAAATATTTTAAACATTTAATTTGGGGGGGGAAATTATATGTTTTAACGGGGCTAAAAATAAACTTACCTTATTGGACAGGGATTTTAATGTGTAAGTGAATGATCAAATTTTATTTTTTTTAACTCTTATGCTGGTAAAAGCAGGCCTTACGCCTGCTTTTACCAGGCGTAAGAATTCCACGGCCTTTCAGCAGATGGCAGTTGGACAAATAGCGCAACTCTCCACCCACAGGCCCTTTTCCCACAGATGCGGAGGAGCTGTCAAGAAGATTCTTGACAGATTGCAGGTGCCGGGTTTTAGCGCATGCGCTTTACATGCCTAAACCCGGCAGTTGCGCGGCCCCTACGGGCGTGTGTGCACCACGTACGCACCCATAGAGGTCGCAAAATATGGCCTTATATTTCCAGTTGGATCGGCATGAAAAGTGTTCCTCTGTATAACGCACTGATTGCTATTCAAAAACACTCATTTTTAGTTCATTTATTTTTCAGAGGAAGAAGCACCTTCACACTCTAAGCTTGTTCATGAGTTGATTATGGCATACTGGAAGAGTCGAGACAGTTGGCATAGCATGTACCCAAATGAATTGCAGCACCCTATGGTACGGATACAAGATCTGACTGGAGTGTATTGCACCATCATCCCTTTTATCATTTAATCACTCCTGCCCTCCACCCTATCACATATCTTCCTCTTTGTTCTTTCCTCTTCCGCTCCCACTTCTTTTCCCTGCCTCTGTACTTACTTATAAACTGTTAAATCTCTAACTTCTTATGAAGGGTCATTGACCTGAAACGTTAACTCTGTTTCTCTCTTCACAGATGCTGCCTGGCCTGCTGAGTATCTCCAGCATTTTCAGTTTTTAGTTTCAGATTTCCAGCATCTGCAGTATTTTGCTTTTTTTGTTCTGTAGTTTATCAGCGGCTTAGTGGCACTGCCATCAATCACTACAGCTTCCTTTTTTGAGTGGGAGGAAGCAAGTAGGTAGAATTCTTTGAAAAAACAAAGCGGAGCAATCTGTTGCCTGTAACCCCAAAGGGGCAGTCGTTGAAATTGTAGTCTGGTCTGACTTTCATACTTGGCCTACCCTCATTGGATGAGTTTTACCAGTTCTTGGGCAGAGTTCTTGTCAGAGCACTCTGCTGTTGGTTTGCAATTTGTCGTAGGAGAAGGAAAGACTTTTGCAATCAGCATGTTGGTGTGAAAGTGTACCTGGTGTCAGCTGACCAGGGCAACATGTTGGCAGCTATAGTGAAGTCTGTGACTGAACTGTCCCACCTTTTCAGATGAGGGGAGGGGGTGGGCACAGTCAGAGACTGCAGAGAAGGGTCTACTAGAGTACATAGGTATTTTGATGAATTGACATATTTCAGTGGTTTTCAAATATTTCCACTGGCTGTTTCATACCCAAGAGCGTAAGTTTAATATTCACCAAAAGAACAAAGAGTGGTTAAGAGACTTTTTTCATGCAGAAGGTATTTAGAACCTGGAATACTCTAACAGAAACAGTGGTAGAAACTGAATCTATAATTTATCTATAAGGGAGGTAAATAAATAGTTAATGTTTTTTTTTTAAGGGTATGGAGAAAGGACAAGTGGATAGCTTTTTCAGACAGTCAGCACAGGCATGATGGGTCAAATGGTGGTCTCCAGTGTTATAACATTCTGTGATTCAGAAATGTCCCAAACCCTGATATATCTGTTAATTGCTGAATTTAAACACCGGAACCTTCAACTTGGTTTCTTGGTTAAACAAAAATCTTGTGTGTTGTAAACAGCAATTTAGGTGTAAAGTGTTGTTCGTAAACCAATTTGATCAAGGACAGATTACCTCTTCCGTAAGTTTTATTTTGGCTATATTCTAGGAAACCTTAACCAGTAGGACGGAGCCTGAAGTGTGTCTGATTCACCGTATAACATACAGGGTGAAAACTACAATCTGCAGTGTGGCTGTTGGATTACTGATCTGTCTTCAGCTTTCTGTGTGCTTTAATACAGTTCACAGCCCAGGGCTCCTGCGTTTTTCCAGCCCTGTAAGAGATGAAGCACTCTGGTAGATTGAAAGGCTTGAGCAGTCCTTTCTGGTTTGGGTTACATTCTGCTTCTCTCTTTGCCTTTCTAGCTTTTACTTGACGTCTCGCTAGTGGTGAGTCAATGTCGGTTGCTTGGTGATGAACTGGAATATTTGCTGAACTGGGGATCAAAATTTGACATTCTGAAGACTGAGATTCAGCACACCGAGTAAGTGTAGCGGTTACAGACTGCTTGGAATTATCTAGTGGTGGAATCATTGGGGGAGGTGGGAATGGAAAGTCCAGATTTTGAAGCCTCTAACTTTTCTCTATCTCCCACCCCCTTTCCAAAGTGATCGGGCATTGTATTTATATCTGCCGCTCTAGAATTTAATGTGATTTAACTTTGTGTCCACGTGTGGTCCCAGTCTGTCTGACATTATACATGGGTAAATGTCAGTGTTCCCAGGTCATGCTTAGACTTGTGCACCATATACCCCTAAATCTTGACCCCCCTCCTCGACTGAAGTGACTGACCGACTGCACAGAGCAAAAACCGTATTCAAACGAAAAATTGGGGCTAGGAGAAACATTTGAAAGCTTGACAAGAAATTGGCAACACAAAGTCTTGTGTATTAACTCAGGTTCCCATTTGCCTCCTTTAAATACAGAAATCACCCCTAAATGTGGATTCACTGTTAAGGGGTCAGTCACAATCCTGTGTAATGATTTGAATTTGTGTTGTCTTTGCTGTATTCGGATTGGTCTCACTCCGTAATTGTTGCTTTTCCTTTGCCTTTCACAGCGTGAAGTATCTTTTCTCAAGTTTTGATGCACTGTCGAAGTTTTAACTTACATTTCATCTAAAGACAGGCTATCCATGGCTCCCTCTACAGTTCACATTTAACTCTTGGTTTGGAAACATCAGGTGGGTCCACGTACTCTATAGAAAATTTCTAACATTCCTGGCCCTGCTTTGGCAGAGCTCTCGGAACGGAACTAATAACCCCGGGGCAGGAACGCGGCTCTTGGAGGGAGGTTGCCCACCCTTTCCACAGGACCCGGGGGAAAGCATCAATATTCTTGGTGCACAAGGCCTGAAGAATTCTTTATCCAGCTCAGCATGGAATACAGTTCCACAGGTACTGACACCCAAGGAACAATCCAATGAAGAGTCTTGATGGTGAGTTTTGGCTGCCTATTTAACCATATGGGGCATCACAGCAAAGCCTGGTCCTGTCCTCGCTCAACATCAACACATGCGCACTTCATGCTGGGGTAACTTCCAGGCAGGAGCAGGGCCCTGACTTCTTTTCTTTTTCCCCCCTTAAACCCTCCACTCCCTTTCACAATGCACGACTCCAATGGGACTTGTAGTACCACTTACCACAGACTGGGGATCAAACCTGGACACTGTGGCTTAGCTAGATAAAATCATTGAGCTATCGGGATTGCCCCAACTAGCCATTATTCAATGATGGAGAGACTTGGCAGGCTACATAAAGATGGAGGACTTTATTGCTGAGTACAATTCTAACCACACCCAGCATATGTACATTTCACACTTTACAGCCTGAGGTCACTTTAAAAAATGCTCAGGAGTGGGAATCCTGACTGATTTCACCCTGCACCATTTTGTAGCCCAGCTATGTTTGGGCTGTTTTATAGTACCTGTACTATTGTTCTGACTGGGGATCGAACATAGGATCTTCTGGGATGTGTGGCTTCGTGTTACATGTCATGCCTTTATCTTCTAGGCCATTGCCATTGTCATACAGACCATAAAAGGTTCCACATATCAAGTTAGCTGATCTTACCCAGAGTAACAGATCAGCCAAGGTTCTCTAACGTGCTCACTACCCAGCATCTCCTGCTGGAAAGTGCACTTGAAGACAGAATTGGGCTTTGTGGTGATGCCTCCTGTGATTAATTAGCCTTCCAGCATTCACTGTCCAGTCTCTTAAACAAAGAATGGCCAATTTGGTTGAGGTACTGCAGGGTGGCTGGAAACTGTGGAACTGTACTTCAGCAGAGTTATCACCTGCAGGAGAGGAGGAGACGAAGGGAAATCATGAGCAAGCAGTAATTTTGCAAGTGTTGGTTTCTGCAGTTCCTGTGACCCGTTCTGTAAATATGCTGATGTTTAATTAAAGGGAATACAACTTCTTATGAAAGGTCTGTAACTATTAAAAGTATAATACAATATTTCATGTTGTGAATAACCTCTTAATCAAAAACTACATATAAAATAGTTCTATTCAAGAAAAAAATAAAGAACTTGCATTTATACAGGACTTCGACATTCCAAAGCGTTTTACAGCCAATGAAGTACTTTTGAAGTGTCGTCACTAATGTAATGTAGGAAACACGGCAGCCAAAATACGCACAGCAAGCTCCCACAAGCAGCAATATGATAATGACCAGATCATCTGTTTTAAGTGATAAAATAGTTCTATTAGAGAACTTATTATAGTTGCGAAGTTACTGACAGTAAAAGTTCACTTATTTCATGCTGGTAAATTAATATTAAGGAATAATGTTTTAACCTTTTTTTAATTGTAGTGGTGAACATATTAATGAAGTCCTGCTGACCGTAAAACCAGGACACAAATACCTGACCAGGATCGTGAAGAGTCTCTTCCTGACGCTGCTCATCATACCAGGAGCAAACAGATTCAGGCTAACCAGGATAGGAAAGAATGACCATCTTTCCCAAATCGAGAACAACTTCTAATTATCATTCCTGTCTAAACTATTAGGCCTTTCGATGAGCTTTGTATAATAAGACAACAATGGATGGGAACTGGAAGTTGCAGTGAGTTAGCACCCAGTCCTTTCACCTCCAGTGGGGGGGGACTGTATTTGAATACAACTCGGTCTGAAAAGATGAAAGTCTCCCTTCTTTGGCTGCAAGGAGCCTATGTAAATTTGAATTTGGGCAGTTCCTAGTGGCCCTGGGCCTACAGAACAAAATCCACCAACAGAGTTGGCCATCTTGTTCTAAGGCTGTAACGATGGCTTCAGTAACACTGGTGATGAGGTGCTTTTCTGGGGTTGGGAGTTAAGTATGTTGGGGGTATTTTTCCCTGGTACACTAGTATAAATAACAGTTTTATGATGTTACATGCAGCACAGAAGGCGGCTTCTCCCATTGTCAGGACAGAGTACAAGGAGACGTACTTGCTTCTTTCACTTCGACTAGCACAAAATATACAGTGTTTCTCTGTCTTTACAAGTGTGTAAAGTGTTGGTATCTGTCTTTGTTTATCTTTTCTGTTGTAATTAAAGAATTTATATATCAGCCACTGATCCTGATACTTGTGTTTTTAAATTAATCTCATAGTGCAGTCACTGTTGTTATGTAGGTAGACACTGAGATAAACCACCACCTAATCTGTACTTTATGGAGTTGGTTCAGTGATCAATGTTGCCCAGCGCACCGGCGGAAATCCTTTGTTCTTCCTCAAATAGTATCATGGCATCTTTTATATCCATTTGAACAGGCAGACTGGGCCCCAGTTTAATGTCTCATCCAGTGACAATGCAGCACTGCACCCAAGTGTCTGCCACAATTATGTGCTCAAGTCCTGGAATGACGCTTGAACCCACAACCTTCTGACTGAGATGAGGCTGCTGCCAACTGAGTCAAACTGGCACTGGCATACGAACCCTTAAGTGAAAGGCAAAACGGATGGCCAGATCGATTTTCAAGAGATAATTTGAGTGATGTCATTGATTCCTCTAGTTGTATTATTGATGGCTGATGCTGACTTTTGCTTGGCTTTTTACATATCTCCTTGGTGGTACTTAATTCTTAGTTTTCACACCCGTCTGCTCATTGTTCATTGGTAAGTTCCATATCCGTTCCGTTGTGACCGTTTTTTTTTATAAATGATATTTAAGCCAAGAATGACACATTTTGCACATGTGAAGATCATGTGCTAGATGCAAGGTTTTTATATGCAAAGATCTAGATGAATGCTGCCATTATTAATATAACTATCAGGAAAGACTGAACAGGCTGGCGCTCTTTTCTCTCATAAAGAGAAGGCTGAGGGGTGACCTGATAGAGGTCTTCAAAATTATGAAGGGCTTTGATAGGGTAGATGTATAGAAGATCTTTCCACTTGTGGGGGAGTCCAAAACTAGGGGTCATAAATATGATGGTCACTAATAAATCCAATAAGGAATTCTGGATAAACTACTTAGTTGATTAGAATGTGCCACTCGCTACCACATGGACTAGTTGAGGCGAATAACATAGATGTATTTCAGGGGATGCTAGATAAGTAAATGAGGGAGAAAGGAATAGAAGAATATGCTATAGGGTCAGATAAAGTAGAGTGGGATGAAGCTCATGTGGAGCATAAACACCAGCTGAATGGTCTGTTTCTGTGCTGTACATTCTATGTAAAACATTGTATAAATATTAATAACGGCACTTAATTCTTTATTCCTGCATTCCTAATTATTTGTTACAAACTCCCTCTTTAAATCAAGGTAACTTTGTTGCTCCTCACTTGGGTTTTTATTCGTTCCTGCAATGTGGGAGTCACTGGCAAAGCCAGCGTTTATTGCCCATTCCTAATTGCCCTTGAGAAGGTGGTGGTGAGCTGCCGCCTTGAACCGCTGCAGTCCATGAGGTGAAGGTACTCCCATAATGCTGTTAGGGAGGGAGTTCCAGGATTTTGACCCAGCGATGATGAAGGAACGACTATTTCCAAGTCCGGATGGTGTGTGACTTGGGGTACTTGGAGGTAATGCTGTTCCCATGCGCCTGCTGCCCTTGTCCTTCCAGGTGGTAGAGGTAGTGGGTTTGGGAGGTACTGTCGAAGAAGCCTTGGCGAGTTGCTGCAGTGCATCAGCTACGGTATGCTGGTGGTGGAGGGAGTGAATGTTTAAGGTGATGGATGGGGTGCCAATCAAGCAGGGGCTGCTTTGTCCTGGATGATGTCGAGCTTGTTTGAGTGATGTTGGAGCTGCACTCATCCAGGCAAGTGAAGAGTATTCCATCACACTCCTGACTTGTGCCTTGTAGATGGTGGAAAGGCTTTGGGGATCCAGTCTCTCGCAGCTTGAGTGACTCTCTAGTTTAGTTCTTTACATATTATTTACGGCCTTGCAAATAAAAAGAAAGCTTGATTACCATTCTGGTAACAGCATGTATAGTCGGGGATGGATACTGTTCTCTGCAGCCGCGAAAGAGAGTCCCGAAGACTGTGTTGCCTGCCCAGTGCCAGGGTTAAGGATATCTCCTCGCGGCTGGAGAAGAACTGGGAGGGGGAGGATCCAGTTGTCGTTGGTTCCTACATGGACCACGACATAGGTAGAACTAAGAATGAGGTTCTGCTGAGGGAGTTTGAGGAGCTAGGGTCTAAATTAATAAGCAGAACCACGAGGGTAATAATCTCTGGATTACTACCTGAGGCATGTGCAAATTGGCATAGGGTCAAGCAGATCACAGTGTTAAATGCGTGGCTCAGAGTGGTGTGGGAAGAAGGGGTTTCAATTCATGGGGCACTGGCACCAGTACTCGACGGAACAGCTCCCTCTTTCTCCAGAAGGGCTGCACTTAAACCGGGCTGGGACCAGCGTCCTGGCAAATTGAATAACTGGGGCTGTAGATAGGGCTTTAAACTAAAAAAAGGGGGGGAGGGAGGGATCAAGTGAGGGGAAATTTAGAAATCTGAAGAGAAAGGTCAAGGCAATAGAGCAGTGTTGCGATTTGGGTAAAAATAAGCAGTGTGACGGGAAGGGACAGAAAGTTTAACGGTAGCAGTGCAGCAGAGAATAAGATCAAGGTAGGGAATAATGGTAAAAAATTTAAAGGAAAGGCTCTTTATCTGAATGCACGAAGCATTCGTAACAAGATAGACGAACTAGTGGCACAAATAGAGATAAATGGGTTTGATCTAATAGCCATTACAGAGACGTGGTTACAAGGTGGCCAAGGTTGGGAACTGAATGTTCCAGGGTACTTGACGTTTCGAAAAGTCAGGCAGAATGGAAAAGGAGGGGGAGTAGCCCTGATAATAAAGGATGACATAAGGACAGTAGCGAGAAAGGATCTCGGCTCGGAAGATCAGGAAGTAGAATCAGCGTGGGTGGAGATAAGGAATAACAAGGGACAGAACACTGGTAGGAGTGGTATGTAGGCCCCCTAACAGTAGCTGTACCGTTGGACAGAATATTAATCAAGAAATAGTAGGAGCTTGCAATACAAGTAATGCAATAATCTTGGGAGACTTTAATCTTCATATAGACTGGACAAATCAAATTGGCAAAGGTAGTCTAGAGGACGAGTTCATGGAATGCATTTGGGACAGTTTCCTAGAACAATGTCATGGAACCAACCAAGCAACAGGCTATTTTAGATCTTGTACTGTGTAATGAGACAGGGTTAATTAGCAATCTCATAGTAAAGGATCCTCTGGGGCTGAGTGATTATAATATGGTAGAATTTCACAATAATTTTGAGTGTGACTTGCCTAAGTCTAAAACTAGAGTCTTAAACTTAAATAAAGCCAATTACAGAGGTATGAGGGGCGAGTTGGCTAAGGTAGATAGGGAAAAATAGATTAAAAGGTATGGCGGTAGATAAGCAGTGGCTAGCATTTAAAGAAATATTTCATAATTCTCAACAAAATACCTTCCATTGAGAAACAAAAACTCCACGGGAAAAGTGATCCAACTGTGGCTAACTAAAGAAGTTAAGGATAGCATTAGATTGAAAGAAGAAGCTTATAATGTTGCAAAGAATAATAGTAAGCCTGAGAATTGAGAGTGTTTCAGAAACCAGCAAAGGTTGACCAAAAAATTGATAAAAAGGGGATAAAATAGAATGAGAGTAAACTAGCAAGAAATATAAAAGCAGATTGCAAGAGCTTCTACAAGTATGTAAAAAGGAAGAGTAGAAAAAGTTAATGTTGGTCCCTTAGAGGCTGAGACGGGAGAAATTACTATGGGGAATAAGGAAATGGCAGAAACATTAAACAAATATTTTGTATCTGTCTTCACAGTGGAAGACACAAAAACCATGCCAAAAATGGTGGGGAACCGAGGGTCTAATGAGGGTGAGGAACTTAAATGTAATTAATATAATAAGAGGAAAAGTACTAGAGAAACTAATGGGACTAAAAGCCGACAAATCCCCTGGACCTGACGGCCTACATCCTAGGGTTCTAAAAGAGGTGGCTGAAGAGATAGTGGATGCATTGGTTTTGATCTAATATTCCCTAGATCCTAGAATGGTCCCAGCGGATTGAAAGGTTGCAAATGTAACACCACTATTCAAGAAAGGAGGAAGAGAAAAAACAGGGAACTACAGGCCAGTTAGCCTGACATCAGTCGTCGGGCAAAATGCTGGAATCCATTGTTAAGGAAGTGGTATCAGGGCACTTAGAAAATCATAACATGATTAGGCAGAGTCAACATGGTTTTATGAAAGGGAAATTGTGTTTGACAAATTTATTAGATTTTTGAGTATGTAACTAGCAGGGTAGATAAAGGGGAACCAGTGGATGTAATATATTTGGATTTCCAAAAGGCATTCGATAAGGTGCCACATAAAAGGTTATTACACAAGATGGGCTACTATATTACCCCCAACCCCATGCTCATGGGGTTGGGGGTAATATAGTAGCATGGATAGAGGATTGGTTAATGGACAGAAAACAGAGAGCAGGGATAAATGGATCTTTTTCAGGTTCACAGGCTGTAACTAGTGGGGTGCCACAAGGATCAGTGCTGGGGCCTCAGCTATTTACAATCTATATTAATGACCTAGATGAAGGGACCAAGTGTAATGCATCCAAGTTTGTTAATGATACAAAGCTAGGTTAGACAGTAAGCTGTGAAAAGAACACAGTCTGCAAAGGGGTATAGATAGACTAAGTGAGTGGGCAGTAAGGTGGCAGATGGAGTGTAATGTAGGGAAATGTGAGGTTATTCACTTTGGTAGGAAGAATAGAAAAACAATATTTTTTAAATGGTGAGAAACTTTCAAATGTTGGTGTTCAGAGAGATTTGGGTGTCCTCGTGCAAGAAACACATGGTTAGCATGCAGGTACAGCAAGCAATAAAGAAGGCAAATGGCATGTTGGCCTTTATTGCAAGGGGGTTGGAGTATAAGAGGTCTTGCTGCAATTGTACAGGGCCTTGGTGAGACCACACCTGGAGTACTGTGCACAGTTTTGGTCTCCTTATCCAAGGAAGGATATACTTGTCTTGGAGGCGGTGCAACGAAGGTTCACTAGATTGATTCCTGAGATGAGAGGGTTGTCCTATGATGAGAGATTGTGTAGAATGGGCCTATACTCTCGAGTTGAGAAGAATGAGAGGTGATCTCATTGAAATATACAAGATTCTGAAGGGGATTGACAGGGTAGATGCTGAGAGGTTGTGTCCCCTGGGAAATAGCACCTTAATACACCCTTGGGATGTTCCAAAGCGCTTCACATCCAATGAATTACTTTTGAAGTGAAGTCACCATTGTTATGTAGGCAAACGTGGCAGCCAATTTGCACACAGCAAAGTTCTACAATCGGCAAAGACAAATGACTAGTTAAATCTGTTTTTGGTTGCGCGAAAGCTATTGTCGAGAACTCCGTTCTTCAAATAGTGCCTTGAGATATTTAACCTCTACACCAATACCTCGAAATGATGGCACTTCCAGCAGTTCTTAGATCAGATGCCTTCAATAGTCTATCAAGAGCACTAGAACTGAGATACAATCATTGCCATACAGAACAATGGTGGAATCAGATTTTTCTTTCCCCTTTTTCTGCAAATTTTCTCCACTTTCCTCCTCTCCTGATGGCATCGTTTTGCTGAAGAACATTTGTAACAATACGTCATCCAAGCAGCCATCCTTCATGTGTGGGCCTGGATGGTGAATATTATCAGGTAACTCAACTGTGAGGGGCATCACAGGCAAGTTAATATAGTCTTCATTCAACTGCCATGTGTATTCCTACTTCCAGCAGGCATCGACAAATACTGATCAAGAACAGGAATTCTGATCCATTTTTATCTTCATAACACAGGATTGCTGAGGCTAAAATAGTGCCTCTATCCCTGTCCTGCCCCAGATCAGAGAACTCTGCAGACTGAATCTAACCTGGGATCTTCCTGGTCTATTGTCTTGTACACTATCAACCTCGTTACTGTGTCGAAATTAACTTGCTGCATTATCTCCTGTTCTAATTTCCCAGGGCCTTATAAGTGTTGTAAGAAATAGCTGTTAGATTCAAAGATGGGTTTTAATTCTTAGAACAGAGACTGACAACATGCAGCTGGGAACAGATAGCAGAAATGCCAGCAAGGTCGAATATCGAGCATCAAAAGACAAATAGAAGTGATAAGGGAATCGTAAAATGCAAAACAACACAGGGTGGTGGGATAATAGACAAAAATGGAGCCGAAAATCATAAAATGTTGTTAAAGAAACATAACAAAACATTCCTCAGAAAGATAAGAGGGAGGCCTCGTCAGTCATGCAGAAAGGGACGGTGAGGGATGCCTTCCCGCTTCACAATTGGACAATAGGATGGGGGATCAAATGATTGACACCAGATGATTACCAGCCCACCGAAATAACTATAAATATAGACGACCGAGAGAGAAAATCAGGCAGTTAGGGGTGAAGACCTCCCCGAGGTGGCTACGGCCTAACACCTCCAACAGCTTGAGGGATGACCCAACAGAAGTGACCGCTGCAGCAGACGGCAGGAATCCACCCAAGCCGAGACCACCATACAGCCTCCCCGTCCGTCCGGTCGTGGCATTCCGATTCAGGAGTCGTAGATCGCTCTCTACTGTCACGGGTCTATTATACTCAGCTTAAACCACATGTAATATCTGATTGTGCTTTAAAACTGTAGCTCTTTAATAAAAGCCTTGCAACTCCTAAAACCCTTTGGGTAATCTGTGTGTGGCCTGTGATCCTAATCTTACAGTAGAAACTCGGTACCTCCCTCAGTCTTTGCTTCCTTCTACAATCTTCAGGGGTTTAAAACCCAGGCTTGGCATCAACCTATCTCTACTTCCTGATACACTGACCATAAGAAATAGGAGCAGGAATAGACCATCCGGCCCCTTGAGCCTGCTCTGCCATTCAACTTTTACATCAACTCCACTTTCACACCCTAGCCTCATATCCCTTGATTCCCTTAGTGCCCAAAAATCTATCAATCTCTGTCTTGAATATACTCCTCGACTGAGCACCCACAGCCCTCTGGAGTGGAGCATTCCAAAGATTCACAACCCTCTGAGTGAAGAAATTCCTCCTCATCTCAGTCCTAAATGGCCGACCCCTTAACATGAGACTTTGCCCCCTGGTTCTAGACTCTCCAGCCAGGGGAAACATCCTCCCTGCATCTACCCTGTCAAGCCCTCTAAAAATTTTAGACGTTTCAATGAGATCACCTCTCATTCTTCTAAACTCCAGAGAATATAGGCCCAACAGCCCTCTTATCCCGTTGTGTTCTCTTTTATTAGAGGCTGTGGAATGTGGTACCAGAGTTGGTGATTGAAGCATTTAGGATAAGGTTCGAAAGGGGGGAAAAGGGCACGCACATGGAATTAGGACTTGTCCTTGTGTGAAGCATAAACACCAACTGGTTGGGCTAAACGCTGTTGTAATTTCTTTGTGTTGTAATTTCTTTTTAATTCTGTGTATTCTTTAAAACTTTAGTAGTGACCTGCACAATATGCCTTGGCTCTTCATCTTGATTTCTCAAGCAAACAATATTGATGTTTACCAAAAAGTGGATGATATCCATTATTGAGCAGTGCCAGCCTTGACCAATAGAGGGAACCCATGTGCTACTGCATCTGTTAGTCTCCATTCTTTGACTATATAAAGTAGCATATCATCCATATATTGTGGCACAGAGTGATCAGATACATATTCACGTCCCTGATTTCCTATGTACTATCTATACCATAGAGCAGCTCGAAGTAGGATTGTCCCTGTAATGCCAATAGTGAGGTCAATCTCCGTTATATTGACATGGAGAGGCAATGAGCAAAGGTGATGCCACAATAAAAAAGAAAATATCGCTTCACCCCATTAAAACTCAGTTGGCCAGGTTAAGCCATTTCTAAACTTCCTTGAACAGAGCCAGTTCTCATAGAATCATAGAAATTTACGGCACAGAAGGAGGCCATTCAGCCCATCATGTCTGTGCCTAGTCCTTCTCGACCTGTCTGCAGCCTTTGACATGGTTGACCACTCCATCCTCCTCCAACGCCTCTCCACCGTCGTCCAGCTGGGTGGGACTGCACTCGCCTGGTTCCATTCTTATCTATCCAGTTGTAGCCAGAAAATCATCTGCAACGGCTTCTCTTCCTACTCCTGCATCATTAGCTCTGGGCTCCCCCAAGGATCTATCCTTGGCCCCCTCCAATTTCTCATCTATATGCTGCCCCTTGGTGACATCACCTGAAAACACGGCATCAGTTTCCACATGTATGCTAACGACATCCAGCTCTACCTCAGCACCACTTCTCTCGCCCCCTCCACGGTCTCTAAATTGACACACTTGTCTGACATCTAGTACTGGGTGAGCAGAAATTTTCTCCAATTAAATATTGGGAAGATTGAAGCCATTGTCTTTGGGCCCTGCCACAAACTCCATTCCCTTGTCACCGACTCCATCCTTCTCCCTAGCATCTGTCTGAGGCTGAACCAGACTGTTTGCAACCTTGGTGTCAAATTTGACCCTGAAATGAGCTTCCGACCACATATCCGTGGCATAATTAAGACCGCCTATTTCCACCTCTGCAACATTGCCTCTGCTCATCTATTCCGCCCCTGCCTCAGCTCATCTGCTGCTGAAACGCTCATCCATGCCTTTGTTACCTCTAGACTTGACTATTCCAATGCACATTCTACCCTACGTAAACTTGAGGTCATCCAAAGCTCGGCTGCCCATGTCCTAACTTGCACCAAGTCCCCTTCACCCATCACCCCTGTGCTCACTGACCTACATTGGCTCCCAGTTAAGCAACACCTCGATTTCAAAATTCTCATCCTTGTTTTCAAATCCCTCCATGGCCTTGCCCCTCCCTATCTCTGTAGTCTGCTTCAGCCCCACAACCTCCCCCCCCTACCTGCCCCGAGATATCTGCGCTCCTCAAACTCTACCCTCTTGAGCATCCCTGATTATAATCGCTCAACCATTGGTGGTCGTGCCTTCAGCTACCTCGGCCCTAAGCTCTGGAATTCCCTCCCTTAAACCTCTCCGCCTCTCTACCTCTCTTTCCTCCTTTAAAATGCTCCTTAAAACCTATCTCTTTGACCAAGCTTTTGGTCATCTGCCCTAATTTCTTATGTGGCTCGGTGTCAAATTTTTCTCTTATAATACTCCTGTGAAGCGCCTTGGGACGTTTTACTATGTTAAAGGCGCTATATAAATACAAGTTGTTGTTGCCGACTGAAAAAGAGCTATCCAGCCTAATCCCATTTTCCAGCTTTTGGTACGTAGCCCTGTAGGGCTTCAAGTGCATATCCAAATACTTTTTAAATTCGATGAGGGTTTCTGCCTCTACCACCCTTTCAAGCAGTGAGTTCCTGACCCCCACCACCCTCTGGGTGAAAACATTTCTCAACTCCCCTGTAATCCTTTTACCATTTACTTTAAATCTATGCCCCCTGATTATTGACCTCTCTGCTAAGGGAAATAGGTTCCTTCCTATTCACTCTATCTGGGCCCCTCATAATTTTATACACATCAATTAGGTCTCCCCTCAGCCTCCTCTGTTTCACAGAAAACAACCCCAGGCTATCCAATCTTTCCTCATAGCTAAAATTCTCCAGTCCTGGCAACACCCTTGTAAATCTCCTCTGTACCCTCTCAAGTACAATCACATCTTTCCTGTAATGTGGTGACCAGTACTGTACGCAGTACTCTAGCTGTGGTCTAACAAGTGTGTTATACAGTTCAAGTATAACCTCCCTGCTCTTATATTCTATGCCTGGGCTAATAAAGGAAAGTATCCCGTATGCCTTCTTAACCACCTTATCTACCTGTCCTGCTACCTTCAGGGATCAGTGGACATGCACTCCAAGGTCAATCCATTCCTCTCCACTTCTCAGTATCCTACCATTTATTTACCGTTGCCTTGTTAGCCCTCCCCAAATGCATTACCTCACATTTCTCCAGATTGAATTCCATTTGCCACTTTTCTGCCCACCTGACCAGTCCATTGATAACTTCTTGCAGTCTACAGCTTTCTCCCTCACAATCAACCACATGGCCAATTTTTGTATCATCTGCAAGCTTCTTAATTATGCCTTCTGTTCTGTCTGAAGTAGATTGATACTTTGTTGAAGATCTCTACTTTTCAGTGTTGCCCAGCTACCTCCCAGGTTCCGAGTAAGGTTTCTTTCCCTTGTGCTCTTACTTAAATGCTATTCATCCGTAATATCTTTCAGTTCTGAGACCGGATTTATACCTGAAACATCAACTGACGTTTTTTCTCAACAGATGCTGCCTAACTTGTTGAGTGACTCCAGCCTTTTCCATTTTTTGTTTCAGTGATTCGGAATTCCAGCACCTGCAGTATTTCGCTTTTTTGTTCTGAGTACAGTTGATTCATCTTCAGTATTTTTTTTTATATTCGTTTATGGGATGTGGGCATCGCTGGCAAGGCCAGCATTTATTGTCCATCCCTAATTGCCCTTGAGATGGTGGTGGTGAGCCGCCTTCTTGAACCGCTGCAGTCCGTGTGGTGAAGGTATTTCCACAGTGCTGTTAGGTAGGGAGTTCCAGGATTTTGACCCAGCGACGATGAAGGATCGGCGATATACTTCTAAGTCAGGATGGTGTGTGGCTTGGAGGGGAACTTGGAGGTGGTGGTGTTCCCACGCGCCTGCTGCCCTTGTCGTTCTAGGTGGAAGAGGTCGCGGGTTTGGGAGGTGCTGCCGAAGAAGCCTTGGCGAGTTGCTGCAGTGCATCTTGTAGATGGTACACACTGCAGCCACGGTACACCGGTGGTGGATGGGGTGCCAATCAAGTGGACTGCTTTGTCTTGGATGGTGTCGAGCTTCTTGAGTGTTGTTGGAGCTACACTCATCCAGGCAAGTGGAGAATATTCCATCACACTCCTTACTTGTGCCTTGTAGATGGTGGAAAGGCTTTGGGGAGTCAAGAGGTGAGACACTCGCCGCAGAATACCTAGCCTCTGACCTGCTCTTGTTCCCACAGTATTTATGTGGCTGGTCCAGTTAAGTTTCTGGTCAATGGTGACCCCCTGGTAACCTCCGAGCTCATTGGTGGAATTGACTTGTTCCGTCGTACTGTTTTCCGAGCCTAGATGTAACAATGAATTCAACTGCTCCTCCCCCCTCAGCACTTTCTCAATTATATCAGAAGTGTCATGGCAATTCAGCAATCTGAAAGGTCTGCTCAGTGCTTCAAAGTTGGAGTAGCGGTTCCCATACTGTAGCGGTTATCAAGTTCACCTCACACGCGTAAGGTCCGGTTCAATCCCGGGGGAAACATGAATAAAGCACAGAGCAATCGCTGCATCTGGCATGGTGCTAGATATCAATTGAGAAAACTAAACTCGGTTCCGCCATGCCTCAAACAGGAAGATTTCTCTAGTATATCATTTTTTGATGTGACTTTAAAAGAGTTAATAATTCATTTTAGTTAGCTGTAGTTGTGGAGCAGATTATTGCCCTTTGAACTGCCTTAGTTCTCTTGGCACTTTTAATATGTTCTGGCCTCTCCCAAGTGGGGTAGTGTTTGTGTAGATTTACCACCTACCAAAATGGGATTTGAGATGGTGATTCAATTTGGGGTGATTTTATTTGCATTTTACTTGGCGACCTTTGTGATTGGGAGTATTTATGCAGAACCTTCCCTCAGGAGTTTAAATGGGTGGGATAGACTCCATATATATAATTAGTCACAGAGTTAGAGCATATTTGGAAATTATCCCTAGAAAGTGAAAACGTAAGAGATAGTGGTCGTTGTCACTGAATATTAGCACGTCTTTTCTGGAAGTGCTTCCAGATGATCTAAGATATGCTTGCTTGACCAGAAATGTGAGACCTTGAAACAGCTGACTATTATGTGACCTGATGAGTGTTTAGGTCACTCCAACAAAATGGGCAGTCAGATTGAACCTACTAGTCTGCTGCAGGGAGATGCACTTGGCCTGGTGTGGATCCATGGCCCCCGAGAGTCTGAAAGTGTGCCCCAGAGTAAGAGCCCGTGGGGATGACACCACAGATGGTAGGGGCTCCAGCTGCTGAGGAATAAAGCACAGAGCAATCGCTGCATCAGGCATGGTGCTAGGTATCAATTGAGAAAACTAAGCTCAGTTGTGCCATGCCTCAAACAGGAAGATTTCTCTAGTATATCATTTTTTGATGTGGCTTTAAAGAGTTAATAATCCATTTTAGTTCGCTGTAGTTGAGGCAGGTTTCTTTGGTGTTAGAGAGAGAAAAACAATATACAAAACTGTCTAGGTATATCCACATTTCTAGGTGGGCCACCTAGCCTAGTCAGTTCCCTGCAGTAACGTTGTTCCCTGTATTCATAAGTTAATTGCATTAGAAATTACTTAGTGTCTTTGAAACATTCATTTATGCAAGTTTGCAGACAGGGGAGAAGACAAAACACCTTAATTCATTGGTGAAGATTCCTTCTAGTCAAAATGTTGATGTATATTGTTAAAGAGCTTGGCAGATGTAAGAGCCAAACTATATGGGCTGGATTTTACCAGCCCTGAGGAGGCGGGTCTGGAGGCGTCAAACGCTGTCAAATTATCTGTCAAACAAATGTGGTGCATATGCCTTTCAGAAAACCGGAAGATAAAGTGTCATCAACTGACACCGCCGATATGTCTGATTTCTCTCTGCTTTTCTCACTGTTGCTCCTGTTCCTCCCCCTCCTATTCTCACTGTTTCTCCTGTTCCTCCCCCTCCTATTCTCACTGTTTCTCCTGTTCCTCCCCCTCCTATTCTCACTGTTTCTCCTCCTCCTATTCTCACTTTTCCTCCTGTTCCCCTGTGTTGTCGGCATTTCCTGCTCCTCTCCATGAAATCTGTGACATTCTTTCAACTTTGCAGTCTCAATCTAGGTAGTGCAAATATTCCTTTGCTTTTTCCTCCGCAATGAAATGGGCTGATTCTAATTTCTCCACTACACCTTTATGAGCTCTGTTGGTCATTTTGAACGACTGTTGTCTGCCAGTATTCCACTTGCTTTAAATTTAGATTGTTGATGTGAGTGTATTCGATCTTACCCATGCTGCCACGAATGTTCGCTGTGTTTCCACTCATGTTTCATAACGCTGTTGTAGGTGAGCCTCAGCTCCCTATGTTCCAGAGAGTGGTTCAACTTGCCCAGGTACTTGGGTGAAATCTGCAGTTTGCCCAAAAAACAAAGAACCCTTTTCAGTTTATTTCAGCTGCTGGTTTTATCACCTTCCCTCACATGATCCTCCTTGACTTTGAGGTGACAAAATAACCTTAGACTTTGACTACCAAACATTCAGAGGAAAACCACAAGAATGATTCCCAGCTTAAAGAACCTTAGGTATTCAGATAGGTGTAAAGAGATCGGTCTATTTACTTTGGAGCAGCGTAGACTTGGGGGGTGACCTGATGGAGGTGTGTAAAATAATGAAAGGGCTGGATGGCATACCTATTGACAGATTATTTCAGTTTGACAGATTAGGGAGGATTGGGGAACATGCATTCAAACTATGCAAAAGTAGGAATAGGTTAGTGGTTAAGCGGTTGTTCTTTTCCCAGAGAGTCGTGAGCCTCAGGAATGTTGTGCCGGCTTGTGCCGTACATGCCAACTCTCTGGACGCCTTCAAAAGGGAGCTGGACCGGTTCTTGGCTGGGGCAGAGATCATGGCCGCGATTTTATTGATCGATGCGGCTTGGGAGCGGGTCAGGTGGCTTCCGGGTTTCAGTCCCGCCCCCAACGACATCCGGCCCACGTACGTGATTTTGCGTCAATTGGCCTGATTAAGCCCGCCATGCGGGCTTGCTGGCCAATTAGGAGGAAGCCGGTGTCAGATGACGTCATTTGATGATGCGTCATCTGCCGGTTTTCTTAAAGGGGCCACGCACATTTTTTTTGACAGCTGATTTCTCAGTGTTTGACAGCATTGAGGTGCTGCAAACACTGACAATCACTGTACAAAGGTGTGCTCTTGCACCCAGGCTCACCAGTGACTCCCTCCTTAGGCTAGAACAGATGGAAGCTGCAGGTGAGGTTACAGAAGCGATCTGTTACTGGTGAGAGAGGTTCTCCCAATGAGGTGGGACTACACATACAAATTAAAACTTGTTACCTACATAAAAGTCTAAATGCATTAAAAATGAATTTCCCAACATTTTCTTACCTCTGAAACTCACCAGTGCACCATTGGATCCTTCACACCACTTCTGCAGCTGTCATCAATGCAGAAACATTACAGCAGACTCACAACACGCCACACTTACCTGGCGTGGTGTCCGGACGTCAGAAAGCCAGCAGTAGAAGTGTCAAAATTGGAAAAAGCCTGTTAACTAACAACCTGTTAACAAGCAGTGGCTATAATCCTCTTCCTGCCGCTAGGTGTCGGGTCCATGAGCAAATCGGGAACCCAACACTTGAGAAGATTGATTGGAGGTGGGTTGACAGTGGGTTTCCGACCCGGTCAATCTTTGCAATTTTGCCGGATGTCCCACCTCCAAACCCGCCCCCTGAGCGCCGGCAAAATTCCGGCCCATATCTCTGATAAAAGGTGAGTTAGCAGCTAACATGAGCATGATCAATGTGATCTCCTGGACTGGTTTCGATCGCCTGAGGGGGTCGGAGAGGACTCTTCCAGATTATTTTCCCTTTTGGAGCTTTTTTTTTTGCCTCTCCCAGGAGATGACATTGATGGGGGCAGGGGAGAAGGTACGGTCAAAGTGTCTGGTCATGATGCTCCAGCCATCATGAGTCTTGGGCAGGCTTGATGGACCAGCTGGTCTTTTCCTGCCCGTCATTTTCATATGTTTGTAAAAAAACTCACTGTTAAAAAAAAATAAAAGCTGCCAAACAAGTACATACTTGAACAAATCTCACAAGACGTTAATATTTGAATAGAATGGCTTGGCTCCTACACATACACCAGGCACAAACAACTTGACTAAATTCTATAACAAATGTATAAAATTAAGATGAGAAGTGATATCTGTGACAGAATTAAAGAAGCCAATAGCATGCTGAGTCTTAGACAAAAATATTACATTTTTGTTGGACCTTTTTCCCATCCTATAGCGCCAACTGCCTCCAACTTTCTCTCAAGCTCAGTAACTGTGAGTTCGGGTGAGTCCTCTTGGAGACAATTCTTGCATTTGTACTTTCCCTGAACATTCTTTGTTTCCAGAATCTCCCAGGTTCTGCACAGAACTGGCCTTCTCTGTCCTGCTATACTAATTATTCATTATTCCAGCATTCCTAATCATTCATTACATAACTACCTATTACTCAACCTTAACCTAGTGAATCAGCTAAACTCTTTATACCACCAAGCTCCCATTCAAAACCCATTCAAACTCCCTCTTTAAATCAAGGTAACTCTGTTGCTCCTCACTTGGGTTCTCTTGCAGCTTTAAGTGACTCTCACTAGTTTAGTTCTTTATATATTTGCAAATAAAAAGAACGCTTGACCACCAACCTGATAACAGCATGTCATTTGTTCCACAGAAAATAAAGGAATAAAGAACTAAATTGCACTCATATAGACATAGAACAAACATAGAAAAATAGGAGCAGGAGTCGGCCATTCGGCCCTTCGAGCCTGCTCCGCCATTCAATATGATCATGGCTGATCCTCTATCTCAATACCATATTCCCGCTCTCACCTGTCGAAGTTTTACATGCCGAGTAGAGCTCTTTCTTAAACATAGAATCGTGTCAAAGAAGGCTTTTTAATAAAGTTTACTTGTTACAAGGGAAGGTTCTGACACAGTCAAGTTGCTATGTCAGAATGCTTCGAATCTTAGAAGATTTGAACATACTTTATACAAAAAGAACACAGAATAGGCCATTTGACATAGCATTAAACATCCTGATTAATGAGGCAGAAACTTGTGAGTTATTGCATAGGTTTTCGTTATAATAACGAGCAGAAATTCCTTAAAGATCAGATAACCAGACCTTCCTTGTGGGATCCCTTTGTTCAATGTTCATTCTCTAATCTGTGGGTTGATGGCTTACCTTATCTCATCCTGAGCTGGTTAGAACTAATTGATGCCTTATTTTGCTAAGCTTTTCTTAGATAAGGAATTCCGAGTTGTCCCATCCTTGTAGCTAATTAGAATGATTTACTTATTATGGTGACTCCTACTGTCGGCCATTTTGAATTCCCTTTTTTAAAATTCTTTTCTTAGAGAAGCCATTTTGTTTGTGTCTTAAAAGTAAACTGCACTTCCACACACCCCATACCCCTTGATGCCTTTTGTGTCTAGAAATCTATCTATCTCCTTCTTAAATATATTCAGTGACTTGGACTCCACAGCCTTCAGTGTTAGAGAATTCCACAGGTTCACCACCCTCTGAGTGAAGAAATTTCTCCTCATCTCAGTCCTAAATGTCCTACCCCGTATCCTGAGACTGTGACCCCTTGTTCTAGACCCCCCAGCCAGGGGAAACATCCTCCCTGCATCCAGTCTGTCTAGCCCTGTCAGAATTTTATATGTTTCAATGAGATCCCCTCTCATTCTTCTAAACTCTAGTGAATACAGGCTTAGTCGATCCAATCTCTCCTCATACGACAGTCCTGCCATCCCAGGAATCAGTCTGGTGAACCTTCGCTGCACTCCCTCCATGGCAAGTATATCCTTTCTTAGGTAAGGAGACCAAAACTGCACACAGTACTCCAGGTGTGGTCTCACCAAGGCCCAGTACAACTGTAGTAAGACATCCTTGCTCCTGTACTCAAATCCTCTTGCAATGAAGGCCAACATGCCAGTTGCCTTCCGATCTGCTTGCTGCACCTGCATGTTTGCTTTCAGTGACTGGTGTACAAGGAAACCCAGGTCCCTTTGTACATCAACATTTCCCAATCTATCACCATTTAATACTCTGCCTTTCTGTTTTTCCTACCGAAGTGGATGACTTCACATTTATGCACGTTATACTGCATCTGCCATGTATTTGCCCACTCACTCAACTTGTCTAAATCGCCTTGACACATCCTCAGGATGTTCCAAAGCACTTCACAGTCATTGAATTACTTTTTAAGTGTAGTTACTATTCTTATGCAGGCAAACGCAGCAGCCAATTTGCACACTGCCAAGACCCACAAACAGCAAATGAGACAAATAACTAGTTAATCTGCTTTTGGTGGTATTGGTTGAGGGAGGAATATTGGCCAGGACACCAGGAGAATTCCCTGCTCTTCATCAAATAGTGACTTGAGATATTTAATCTCTATGTGAACACCTCCTCTGAATACAAAAGCAAAATACTGCAGATGCTGGAAATCTGAAATAAAAACAGAAAATGCTGGAAATACTCAGCAGGTCAGGCAGCATCTGTGGAGAGAGAAACAGAGTTAACGTTTCAGGTCGATGAGGGAGAGGGAGTTTGAATGGGTTTTGAACAGGAGCTTGGTGGTAAAAATAGTTGAGCTGATTCACCAGGTTAAGGTAATCGATCTGAAATGTTAACTCTGTTTCTCTCTTCACAGATGCTGCCTGACCTGCTGAGTATTTTTTTATTATTCATTCATGGAATGTGGGCGTCGCTGGCAAGGCCAGCATTTATTGTCCATCCCTAATTGCCCTTGAGAAGGTGGTGGTGAGCCGCCTTCTTGAACCGCTGCAGTCCGTGTGGTGAAGGTATTTCCACAGTGCTGTTAGGTAGGGAGTTCCAGGATTTTGACCCAGCGACGATGAAGGAACGGTGATATATTTCCAAGTCAGGATGATGTGTGACTTGGAGGGGAACTTGGAGGTGGTGGTGTTCCCATGCGCCTGCTGCCCTTGTCCTTTTAGGCGGTAGAGATCGCGGGTTTGGGAGGTGCTGCCGAAGAAGCCTTGGCGAGTCTCTACAGTGCATCTTGTAGATGGTACACACTGCAGCCATGATGCGCCGGTGGTGAAGGGAGTGAATGTTTAAGGTGCTGGATGGGGTGCCAATCAAGCTGGCAGCTTTGTCCTGGATGGTGTCGAGCTTCTTGAGTGTTTTTGGAGCTGCACTCATCCAGGCAAGTGGAGAGTATTCCATCACACTCCTTACTTGTGCCTTGTAGATGGTGGAAAGGCTTTGGGGAGTCAGGAGGTGAGTCACAGAGTATTGCCAACATTTTCTGTTTTTACCTCCTCTGAATGATGGCACTTCCAATAATGCAGCACCTCCGACAGTGCAGCACTCCCTCATTACTCAACTAAAGTGTCAGCTTAGACAGAGAACGGATTCTCTGACATAATTTGTCCTATTAGCCTCTCTTCACCTGAGTGGGCAAATTGATAGGAGCCACACAGCTGAAACTGTTTTCTGCACCAGGACTTGCACAAAGCATTTTTAGAAATAAGAGTTTCCTACAGTGGAAGCGCTTGTCATAGAAGAAATATATAGAGAGAGGAGACACAAATAGGGAAAGTGACTGGATTGAGACAAAGGGCTTAAAGTTCTTTCAATTAATTTTATCAAAAAGTTGGCCTCTGTACAAAATGGCAGAACACACCATCTTCTCCACTAAAATTATCAGCTTGGGAGTGAGGGGATAGAGAGATAGAAACAGAGAGAACAAAATAGAGAGACAAGAGAGATAGAGAGAGGACAGAGAGAGAGAGAGAGAGACAAAGATAAATAGTGATAGAGAAAGGAGTCAAAGGAGATACAATTAGGAAGCAAACACAAAAAGGCAAAGAAGCAGAGAGAGATAGAGAGCAAGGGAAATACAGAGTAAAACATGAAAAGTGGCAGATACATTGGTACAACAGCATCACACTCCCCATGGTTTCCAGGGGCTTTGAAATGATTGTTAGTGGGAGAACAGTAATGATCGGAGTATGACTTTAATCCTGTCTTTTGGATAGGCTTGATGTTTGCCACTTAACACTCAGAAAACATGTGTTGATAGGATAAATGAAGTGGATGAACCAGAGGAACAGCAGCTAGTTCCTCAGATATGGCTTTGATGACTATCATTGTGACCAGCTGGAATCAAATTTTTGAAGGAACTGTTTATCTTTCTTGATTGAGCTGCTGCCTTTCAATAAAGTTTTTGGGAGCTGACTTTACATTTCTGATGAATTTTCAGTGAGTGCAGTGTTCAACAACTCTGCTTCTCTCCATCTCAAGAGATAGTTAGTAGATTTGGCTACCTTCCAGCAATACTGGAGCCTATCTATGGATCATGTAATTTGAAACTGACTTTGAGTAGATGTCTGATCTTCCTCAGCTATCAAAGCATTTCTACTTCTTTGTCTAATGCTGCAGCAAGTCCTAAATTAAAGCATGAACTTCAGCCAATGTCAAAGTTTAGGTACTTGGATGGGATGTGGTGCCCTGCAACACCAGACATGATCTGCTTTGCATGAACCCAGATAGGCATTTTGACTGGTAGATGGGATGCCAGCCCCAGGTCATAACTTCCAGCTTGAGACCATTCCAACGAGACCTTGCACGTAATCAGGGCTCTATCCATTTCTTTTTTTCAGCACTTCAAACCAATTAGCATCCACTATGCTGTAGGACTGTTTATTCTTCAATTTGGCAAGAAGTACTTTTTAATCATTGGCATCACAAGAGCTTTGTGCCGAATTTCACAACATGAATTCATTTGCTGCAATGTGATTTGTCTTATTGCCTCCCCATTTTAACTACTCATCTTTCCTCATTATGAAGAAGGGAACTAAATCAATGCAATATCCGGGCACTGGTAACTCAAGTTTATGCAACTTAAGGTGGCATGACTACCACAGCAATACAATACTCCAGTCCTATGTGTAGAGTTTGACTACATCTTTCAATTTCAAATATAAATCAAATGTTAAATTAATCTCTTAGCTTGTTCTTAAAAAAAGTGGATTTTTTTCCTTTCCTCCACATTTTCCAATATCCCAGGGAACGTGTGCTGGAGGCACTATTGAATTTAACCAATGAATTTGGTGACAGACACATTGTCAAATAGAATGTCAGAAACAAATACTTCCAAGCACCATGGGCCATGATATGTTAGCACGTACATTGACAGACTCTTATTTCGATCTTTGATCTAATTGGGTACAGTAGAGCAGTGGTTTTATTACTGGACTATTAATCCAGAGAATTTAAGTTCAAATCCCTGCCATGTCACTTTGAGAATTTGAATTTAAAAATCTAGCTGAGCAGCGGCCTGCGAGAGGCACAGAGTCAGCGAGAGGAGGATAAAAAGAGCGCGGAGAGGAGGCCTGGGACCGGAGCTGAGCGGCGGACCTGCGAGAGGCACAGAGTCAGCGAGAGGAGGATAAAAAGAGCGCGGAGAGGAGGCCTGGGACCGGAGCTGAGCGGCGGACCTGCGAGAGGCACAGAGTCAGCGAGAGGAGGATAAAAAGAGCGCGGAGAGGAGGCCTGGGACTGGAGCTGAGCGGCGGACCTGCGAGAGGCACAGAGTCAGCGAGAGGAGAGAGAGAAGTAAAAAGTAATCGAAGTGTGACATCACCAGAAAGCAGGTAAGTGATTGGTAGGTGAGTATTTTTCTCTTTCTTGCTTTTTTCCAAACTTAATTTTTGTGGTTTATAGTTTCTAGGGTCTCTGTTGTGTAGCGGGGAGTGCTCGTAAACAAGGGCCCTTGAGTATATCATTTAATTGTAGTGTAATTAGTGGTATTGATTTGATGTAATTTAATTTGAATTAATTAAAGGGTAAGTCATGGCAGCACAGCTCGGCCCCGTGGCATGCTCCTCCTGCACTATGTGGGAAATCAGGGACACTTCCTGTGTCCCTGACGACCATGTGTGCGGGAAGTGTATCCAACTGCAGCTACTGACAGACCGCATTGCGGCGCTGGAGCTGCGAATGGATACATACTGGAGCATTCGCGATGCTGAGCACATCGTGGATAACAAGTTTAGGGAGTTGGTCACACCGCAGGTAAAGGCTGCAAAGGCAGGAAGGCAATGGGTGACCACCAGGCAGAGTAGTAGGTGCAGGCAGGTAGTGCAGGGGTCCCCTGTGGCCATCCCCCTTTCAAACAGATATACCACTTTGGATATTGTTGAGGGGGATGGCTTATCGGGGGAAGGCAGCAGCAGCCAACTTCCTGGCACCATGGGTGGTCCTGTTGCACAGGACGGGAGGAAAAAAGCGGGAGAGCTATAGTGATAGGGGATTCTATTGTAAGGGGAATAGATAGGCGTTTCTGCGACCGCAAACGAGACTCCAGGATGGTATGTTGCCTCCCTGGTGCAAGGGTCAAGGATGTCTCGGAGTGGCTGCAGGGCATTCTGGAGGGGAAGGGGTAACAGCCAGTTGTCGTGGTGCATATAGGTACCATATAGGTAAAAAATGGGATGAGGTCCTAAAATCTGATAATAGGGAGTTAGGAGGTAAATTAAAAAATAGGACCTCAAAGGTAGTAATCTCAGGATTGCTACCAGTGCCACGTGCTAGTCAGAGTAGAAATAGAAGGATATTTCAGATGAATACGTGGCTAGAGGAATGGTGCAAGGGGGAGGGATTCAAATTCCTGGGACATTGGAACCGGTTCTGGGGGAGGTGGGACCAGTACAAATTGGACGGTTTGCACCTGGGCGGGACCGGAACCGATGTCCTTGGGGGAGTGTTTGCTAGTGCTGTTGGGGAGGGTTTAAACTAAAATGGCAGGGGGTTGGGAACCTGTGCAGGGAGACAGAGGAAAGGGAAGCAAGGATAGAAGCAAAAGACAGGAAGGAGAAAAGCAAAAGTGGAAGGCAGAGAAATCAAGGGTGTAAATCAAACAGGGCCACAGTAAATAATAATTCTAAAAGGACTAAGAGTGTTAAAAAATCAAGCCTGAAGGCTTTGTGTCTTAATGCGAGGAGCATTCGTAATAAGGTGGATGAATTAACTGCGCAAATAGATGTAAACGGATATGATATAATTGGGATTACGGAGACATGGCTCCAGGATGACCAATTCTGGGAATTCAACATCCAGGGGTATTCAATATTCAGGAAGGACAGGAAAAAAGGAAAAGTAGGTGGGGTAGCATTGCTGGTTAAAGAGGAGATTAACACAATAGTAAGGAAGGATATTAGCTCTGATGATGTGGAATCTGTATGGGCAGAGCTGAGAAATACCAAGGGTCAGAAAACATTAGTGGGAGTTGTATACAGACCCCCAAACAGTAATGCTGAGGTTGGGGATGGCATTAAATGGGAAATTAGAGATGCGTGCAATAAGGGTACAGCAGTTATCATGGGTGACTTTAATCTACATATAGATTGGGCTAACCAAATTAGTAACAATACTGTGGAGGAGGAATTCCTAGAGTGTATACGGGATAGTTTCCTGGACCAATATGTCGAGCAACCAACTAGAGATCAGGCCATCTTAGACTGGGTATTATGTAATGAGAAAGGATTAATTAGCAATCTTGTTGTGCGAGGCCCCTTGGGGAGGAGCGATCATAATATGATAGAATTCTTCATTAAAATGGAGAGTGAAGTAGTTGACTCAGAGACTAGGGTCCTGAATTTAAATAAAGGGAACTACGATGGTATGAGGCACGAGTTGGCTAGGATGGATTGGGGAATGTTACTTAAAGGGTTGACGGTGGATAGGCAATGGCAAACATTTAAAGATCACATGGATGAACTACAGAATTTGTTCATCCCTGTTTGGCATAAAAATAAAACAAAAAAGGTGACTCAACCGTGGCTAACAAGGGAAATTAAGGATAGCATAAGATCCAAGGAGAGGACATATAAATTGGCCAGAAAAAGCAGCAAACCTGAGGATTGGAAGCAGTTTAGGATTCAGCAAAGGAGGACAAAGGGATTAATTAAGAGGGGGAAAATAGAGTATGCGAGTAAGCTAGCAGGGAACATAAAAACTGACTGTAAAAGCTTCTATAGATATGTGAAGAGAAAAAGATTGGTGAAGTCAAGTGTAGGTCCCTTGCAGTCAGAATCAGGGGAATTTATAATGGGGAACAAAGAAATGGCAGACCAATTAAATACATACTTTGGTTCTGTCTTCACAAAGGAGGACCCAAATAACCTCCCAGAGATGTCGGGGAATATAGGGTCTAATGAGAGGGAGGAACTGAATGAAATCAGTATTTGTAGGGAAATGGTGTTAGGGAAATTGACGGGATTGAAGGCCGATAAATCCCCAGGGCCTGATAATCTACATCCTAGGGTACTTAAGGAAGTGGCCCTAGAAATAGTAGATGCATTGCTGGTCATCTTCCAAAATTCTATAGACTCTGGAACAGTTCCCATGGATTGGAGGGTAGCTAATGTAACCCCACTATTTAAAAAAGGTGGTAGAGAAAAAACGGGTAATTATAGACCGGTAAGTCTGACATCGGTAGTGGGGAAAATGCTAGAGTCCATTATAAAAGATGTAATAGCAGAGCACTTGGAAAACAGTGACAGGATCGGACAAAGTCAACATGGATTTACAAAAGGTAAATCATGCTTGACTAATCTACTGGAATTTTTTGAGGATGTAACTGGTAGAATAGATAAGGGAGAACCAGTGGATGTGGGGTATTTGGACTTTCAGAAGGCTTTCGATAAGGTCCCGCATAAGAGATTAGCGTGCAAAGTTAAAGCACACGGGATTGGGGGTAAGGTACTGTCTTGGATAGAGAACTGGTTGGCAGACAGGAAGCAAAGAGTTGGAATAAACGGGTCTTTTTCCGAGTGGCAGGCAGTGACTAGTGGGTTACCGCAGGGATCGGTGCTAGGACCCCAGCTATTCACAATATATATTAATGATCTAGACGAGGGAACTAGATGTAATATCTCCAAGTTTGCAGACGACACAAAGCTGGGTGGGCGTGTGTGTTGTGAGGAGGATGCAGAGAAACTCCAGTATGATTTGGACAGGTTGGGTGATTGGGCAGATGCATGGCAAATGCAGTATAATGTGGATAAATGCGAGGTTATCCACTTCGGTGGCAAAAACAGGAAGACAGATTATTATCTGAACGGCAATAGATTGGGAAAAGGGGAAGTGCAACGAGACCTGGGTGTCCTTGTGCACCAGTCGCTGAAGGTAAGCATGCAAGTGCAGCAGGCAGTTAAGAAGGCAAATGGTATGTTGGCCTTTAAAGCGAGAGGATTCGAGTACAGGAGCAAGGATGTTTTGCTGCAGTTGTACAGGGCCTTGGTGAGACCACACCTTGAGTATTGTGTGCAGTTTTGGTCGCCTTATCTGAGGAAGGATGTTCTTGCCATGGAGAGAGTGCAGCGAAGATTCACCAGACTGATACCTGGGATGGCAGGAATGACGTATGAGGAGAGATTGGGTCGATTAGGCTTATATTCGCTAGAGTTTAGATGAATGAGAGGGGATCTCATTGAAACTTATAAAATTCTAACAGGACTAGACAGACTAGATGCAGGAAGGATGTTCCCGATGGCAGGGGAGTCCAGAACCAGGGGTCACAGTCTAAGGATAAGGGGTAAGCCATTTAGGAATGAGATGAGGAGGAATTTCTTCACCCAGAGAGTGGTGAACCTGTGGAATTCTCTACCACAGAAGGCAGTTGAGGCCAATTCATTAAATATATTCAAGAAGGAGTTAGATATATTTCTTAAGGCTAAAGGGATCAAGGGATATGGGGAGAAAGCAGGGACAGGGTACTGAATTTGGATGATCAGCCATGATCTCATTAAATGGCGGAACAGGCTCGAGGGGCCGAATGGCCTACTCCTGCTACTATCTTCTATATTTCTATGTTTCTAAATAAAAAGCCGGCATTCCCAGCGGCATATGAATAAAAAAAGTTATCCTTTTAGTTTATGATCACGTTCTTTTCCAGTTTACAACTGGGAATTTAGTTGTGTGTAAAACCTTCAACTCACATAATAGAGTCTCTGTGTGGTGTTTCCCAGTGTACCAGTCATACATACTGTTAAATATGTACTTACTATGATGAATACTGTGGTAACCAAGAGGAACTTAATGAAATATGTGCTTGATTGGACAGCTTGAAAGCTTGCCCAGAGAATAGGGCCTGCAATACACTTGGCTGGGAAATCACGAAAACCAGTGTGGGAGCAGCTAATACATACAAACATATGAAAATGAAACACAGCAAAAGACCTAAGGGAGAATTTTAACCCCAAGGACGGGTGGGTTGTGGGCGGGTGGGAAGGTAAAAAATGTTAAATTCTCAAACCTGGCCCAAACTGCCCACTTCCGGTTTTAATGGGGGGTGGGTCAGGGGCCGGGTGGATCAGTGTCAGGAGGCAGATCAGTCACTGAAATCTTTTAAGGAGACTGCGTGCCTCCATTTTAACTGGATTTTTATTTTTAACGCAAGGAGGCCGGGATTCCTGAGCCTCGGGAATCCCGGCAGGTAAAGGGAGATGAGAAGGGCTGGATCCAAGAAATAAGTGCATTTACAGCACTGCCTGTGGCCCAGAAGCAGCAGGAGTGTTTCCCCCAGGCCCATCAAGCTTACTTGCATGCAATCGAACTCTTACAATCGGTCGATCCCCCCACGATGTCCGACCAACCCCCCCCGACATCAGATTCCCCTCCAGCGCAAATATCCGATTCCCCCCCGCCCACTCCGCAATGTCAGACTTACCTGACATCCAATCCCTGGCTGTTTCCCCACCCGACAGGTAGTCAACCTGTCAATCTGGCTGGCTGTCGGGCTAGAAACCTGTTGAAAAAATGTAAAAGACATCCTGCGGTTCACTTCTGCAGGACATTCGGGATTCCCATGCGGAAATTTTCCCCCCGCACCTGCTCTCTTCCCGGCCCTGAGTAAATATCATAAGAACATAAGAAATAGGACCAGGAGTAGGCTATAAGGCCCTTGAAGTCTGCTCTGCCATTCAATAAGATCATGGCTGATCATTGACCTCAGCTCCACTTTCCTGCCCTATCCCCATATCCCTTGATTCCCTTAGCGCCCAAAAATCTATCGATCTCAGTCTTGAATATACTCATCGGCTCAGCCTCCACAGCCCTCTGGGGTAGAGAATTCCAAAGATTCACAACCCTCTGAGTGAAGAAATTTCTCCTCATCTCAGTCCTAAATGGCTGACCCCTTATCCTGATATTATGAGCCCAAGTTCTAGACTCTCCAGCCAGCAGCCTCTCAACATCTACCCTGTCAAGCCCGCTAAGAATTTCTACGTTTCAATGAGATCACCTCTCATTCTTCTAAACTCCAGAGAATATAGGCCCATTCTACTCAATCTCTCCTCATAGGACAATCTCCCCCATCCCAGGAATCAATCTGATGAACCTTCGTTGCACCCCCTCTAAGGCAAGTATATCCTTCCTTATATAAGGAGACCAAAACTACATAGTACTCCAAGTGTGGTCGCACCAAAGCCCTATATAATTGCAGCAAGACTTCCTTACTCTTGTACTCTAACCCCCTTGCAATAAAGGCTAACGTACCATTTGCCTTCCTAATTGCTTGCTGTACCTGCATGTCAACTTTCTGTGATTCATGTAAAAGGACACCCAAATCCCTCTGAACACCAATATTAACTAGACTCTAACCTTTTAAAAAATATTCTGCATTTCCATTCTTCCTACCAAAGTGGATAATTTCACACTTCCCCACATTATACTCCATCTGCCACCTTCTTGCCCAGTCACTTAACCGGTCTGTATCACTTTGCGTCCTCCTCACAGCTTACTTTCCCACCTAGCTTTGTATCGTCAGCAAACCGGGATACATTTTCCCATATTGGGCACCTACTTTTCCACATGGCCTGGCCCACACAGTTGCGATGCCTTATAGAAACATAGAAAAATAGGAGCAGGAGTAGGCCATTCGGCCCTTCGAGCCTGCTCCGCCATTCAATATGCTCATGGCTGATCCTCTATCTCAATACCATATTCCCGCTCTCTCCCCATACCCCTTGACGCCTTTTGCGTCTAGAAATCTATCTATCTCCTTCTTAAATATATTCAGTGACTTGGCCTCCACAGCCTTCTGTGGTAGAGAATTATGCATCACAATTCATACACTCCCCACCCAAACAAAGCCATGTTATCCCCTGGGAGAGGCAAAAAAAGATAAAAACCCAGGTCAATTGGGAGGGAGGGAGGGGGGGGGGGAATAACTGGAAAATTCCTCTCCGACCCCCTTAGGCGATGGAAACTAATCCAGGAGATCACTCTGTCCCTGGTTTACGTTACCAGGTACCTCCTACCTCTTGTACGAGGAGATCTCCGCTCCAGCCAGAAACAGGTACAGCTCTCGCTTGAGGGAATTCAGCCAATCACCGTTCACCGCACAAGCAGCAGCCTATTCCACAGGTCCACTTCTCTGGGAAAAGAACCACCTCCTAACATCTAACCTAGATCTGGCCTTCCATAACTTACAAGCGTGACTCCTCCCTAACCTATTCAGTTAAAATAATTGGTCTATATAAACACAATTGGTTACCTTCATTGTTTTATAAACCTTGATCAAAACACCCCATAGTCTATGTTTTTCTAAAGTATAGAGACCCAGCTCATTGAGCCTATCTGAGTAACTAATGTGTTTTAAACTGAGAATTAATCTTGTGGCCCTTCTCTGAAGCCTTTCCAAAGCCTCAATATCCCCCTACCATCTGAGACCAAAACTGGACACAGTATTCTAACTGAGGCCTAACCAAAGTCTTGCAGAAGGACAAAATGGTGTGCTTAAAGGACTCCAACCAACCAAAATAGGAGAAGTTGCGTTGGTGACAGGAAAATTGCCTAATTGTTCACAATGAAAAGGCAGAGATTATCAGACAACACAGGTTATTTGATGCTGAAGTGTTGGAGGTCCTGCTACAGGAGGTGCACCAAAGGAGGGTGATCCCATTTGGGGCTGAAGGTCACTCTTCAATAAAAGCACAAATGGCAGGTGTGTGTGGGGAGGGTGACGAATCAGTGCAATCATCCAGCTCCCTTCAACTTGTCTGCAAATGAGTTTGCTTGGTATCAGAGCAAGACAGAGGTTCCTGTACTCCTCAAATTGGCCCACGTTTTTTGTGGGGCCCATCAACCACGGTACAAACCCAGGTTAGGAACTTCTGACCTCGCTGGGAGGTACCAGTTCAAGCTTTGTGCACAACCGTGCCCTTTTGCACACACTCTTTTTGTTGTGGCTAAGCTGGATGGCACAGTTTTCTTCAGAGCGGAGGAGGCAGCCTAGAATTGGACCCAATACTCCAGCTGAGGCCTAACCAGTGATTTATAAAGGTTCAGCATAACTTCCTTGCTTTAGTATTCTATGCCTCAATTTATAAAGCCCAGGATCCCAAATGCTTTTTTTAACAGCCTTATCAACTTGTCCTCCCACCTTCAAAGATTTGTGTATGTAAATCGCCAGGTCTCTCTGTTCCTGCACACCCTTTAAGCTAAATGGTACTATTTTATATTGTTGCTCCTCGTTTTCCTTCCAAAATGCATCATTTCACACTGTAACACAGGACTACATGCATGCTAAAAAGCAGAAGCAACATGCTATAGACAGGGCTAAGCGATCCCACAATCAATGGATCAGATCAAAGCTCTGCAGTCCTGCCACATCCAGTCATGAATGGTGGTGGACCATTAAACAACTAACGGGAGGAGGAGGCTCCATGAATATTCCTATACTCAATGATGGTGGAGCCCAGCACGTGAGTGCAAAAGACAAACTGAAGCGTTTGCAACCATATCGGCCTCCTCCTGCGGTCCCCACCATCACAGAAGCCAGTCTTCAGCCAATTCGATTCACTCCACGTGATATCAAGAAACGGCTGAGTGCACTGGATACAGCAAAGGCTATGGGCCCCGACAACATCCCGGCTACCGTGCTGAAGACTTGTGCTCCAGAACTAGCCGCGCCTCTAGCCAAGCTGTTCCAGTACAACTACAACACTGGCATCTATCCAACAATGTGGAAAACTGCCCAGGTATGTCCTGTCCAAAAAAAGCAGGACAAATCCAATCCGGCCAATTACCGCCCCATCAGTCCACTCTCAATCATCAGCAAAGTGATGGAAGGTGTCATCGACAGTGCTATCAAGCGGCACTTACTCACTAATAACCTGCTCACTGATGCCCAGTTTGGGTTCCGCCAAGACCACTCGGCTCCCGACCTCATTACAGCCTTGGTCCAAACATGGACAAAGGAGCTGAATTCCAGAGATGAGGTGAGAGTGACTGCCCTTGACATCAAGGCAGCATTTGACCGAATGTGGCATCAAGGAGCCCTAGTAAAACTGAAGTCAATGGGAATTGGGGGGAAAACTCTCCACTGGCTGGAGTCATACCTAGCACAAAGGAAGATGGTTGTGGTGGTTGAAGGTCAATCATCACAGCCCCAGGACATCGCTGCAGGAGTTCCTCAGGGCAGTATCCTAGGCCCAACCATCTTCAGCTGCTTCATCAATGACCTTCCCTTCAACATAAGGTCAGAAATGGGGATGTTCACTGATGACTGCACAGTGTTCAGCGCCATTCACAACTCCTCAGATAATGAAGCAGTCCATGCCCGCATGCAACAAGACCTGGACGACGTTCAGGCTTGGGCTGATAAGTGGCAGGTAACATTCATGCCACAGAAGTGCCAGGCAATGACTATCTCCAACAAGCAAGAGTCTAACCACCGCCCCTTGACATTCAACGGCATTACCATCGCCGAATCCCCCACCATCAACATCCTGGGGGGTCTCCATTGACCAGAAACTTAAGCTGGACCAGCCACATAAATACTGTGGCAACAAGAGCAGGTCAGAGGCTAGGTATTCTGCGGCGAGTGTCTCACCTCCTGACTTCCCAAAGCCTTTCCACCATCTACAAGGCACAAGTAAGGAGTGTGATGGAATACTCTCCACTTGCCTGGATGAGTGCAGCTCCAACAATACTCAAGAAGCTTGACACCATCCAGGACAAAACAGCCCACTTGATTGGCAACCCATCCACCACCTTAAACATTCACTCCCGCCACCACCGGCGTACCATGGCTGCAGTGTGTACCATCTACAAGGTGCACTGCAGCAACTCGCCAAGGCTTCTTCGGCAGCACCTCCCAAACCCGCGACCTCTTCCACCTAGAAGGACAAGGGCAGCAGGCGCATGGGAACAACACCACATCCAAGTTGCCCTCCAAGTCACACACCATCCTGACTTAGAAGTATATCGGCGATCCTTCATCGTAGCTGGGTCAAAATCCTGGAACTCCCTCCCTAACAGCACTGTGGGAGTACCTTCACCACACGGACTGCAGCGGTTCAAGAAGGCGGCTCACCACCACCTTCTCCAGGGCAATTAGTGATGGGCAATAAATGGTGGCCTTGTCAGCGTCGCCCACATCCCATGAATGAATAAAAAACAAATTGGAGTTGAACTAGTAGGTGGCCACTTCTCAGCAATTTCCCTCAGGACTAGATGGAAGGAAATCACTGCATGGTCCAAACTAATGATACTGCTAATCTTAGAGTCTCATATTGTATTGCAACGCAATTTAAGGACCACAAACAAATCTTTGGGAAGGTAGCAGTGATATGGGGTACTATAATCTCCAAGGTTCTACTTTTACAGATTTACCGATTTCTCATATAACCTGTCAGAATTTTTTGGGCTGCGAATCGGCTGGAGATGATTGATCAATAATAGGATCCATGAACGAGTTGAACATCCCGTGGCCATTACTTGGGCCTCCCTGGGAACTTTCAAAACATTAAGGACTTCTTCAAAGAAACTAAAGATTTCACATGAGGGACCCCAGCATTAATGGGGCTGCGTTAATGATACAATGGAGAATTACAGGTCATCCTGCCTGGTTAGCCAGTGTCTGTTCAATACATTAAATTGTTTTTTTTTTAAATCTTGCGTTAAATTAATTTCATACATATTTATGAAAGAAAGACTTGCATTTATATCGCGTCTTTCACGACCTCAGGGCCTCCCAAAGCACTTTACAGCCAATAAAGTATTTTTGAAGTATAGTCACTGTTGTAATGTAGGAAACATAGCAGCCAATTGTGCTCAGCAAGCTCCCACAAACAGCAATGTGATAATCTGTTTTTGTTATGTTGATTGAGGGATAAATATTGGCCAGGACACCGGGGATAACTCCCCTGCTCTTCTTTGAAATAGTGCCATGGGATCTTTTACATCCACCTGAGCAGATCGGGCCTCGGTTTAACGTCTCATCCAAAAGGTAGCACCTCCCTCAGTACTGCATTGGAGTGTCAGTCGAGATTTTTGTGCTCAAGTCTCTGCAGTGGGACTTGAACCCACAAACCTTCTGACTCAGAGGCAGGAATGCTATCCACTGAGCCACAGCTTGGCTCAGTGGTACCACTCTTGCCTTTGAATTGGAAGGTTTTGGATTCAAGACCCACTGTAGGACTTGAGTATTAAGTCTATGCTTACATTCCAGTGCAATACCGAGATGCTAAACCAAGGCCCTATATGATCTCTAAGATGTACATGAAAGATCCTATGGCAGTGGTGAAAGAAGAGCATGGGAGTATTTTAAGCGTCTCATACTGAATCCCAAAGCAATGTACAGATCATCACCAAATCTTAGGGGAGGTAACTGTGATATGGGGTGTTGTATTCACCAAGGGTCTACTTTGAGTCCAGGACAACATGGGAGTCCCACAGTGTCCTGACCAACATTTATCCTTCAACCAACATCATCAAAACAGATTAGCTGATCATTTATCTGATGATACAAAGCTAGGTGGGAATGTAAGTTGTGAGGAGGATGCAAAGAGGCTTCAAGGGGATATGGACAGGCTAGGTGAGTGGGCAAGAACATGGCAAATAGAATATAATGTGGAGAAATGTGGAGTTAGCCACTTTGGTAGGAAAAATAGAAAAGCAGTGTATTTTTTAAATGGTGAGAGATTGGGAAATGTTGGGTGTTCAGAGGGACCTGGGTGTCGTTGTACACGAATCATTGAAAGTTAACATGCAGGTACAGCAAGCAATTAAGAAAGCAAATGGTATGTTGGCCTTTATTACAAGATGATTTAAGTATAAGAGTAAAGATGTCTTACTGCAATTATATAGGGCCCTGGTGAGACCACACCTGGAGTATTGTGTACAGTTTTGGTCTCCTTACCTAAGGAAGGATATACCTGCCTTCGAGGGAGTGCAACGAAGGTTCACCAGGCTGATTCCTGGGATGGGGGGATTGTCCTATGACGAGAGATTAAGTAGGCTAGGCCTATATTCTCTGGAGTTTAGAAGAATGAGAGGTGATCTCATTGAAACATACAAAATTCTTACATGGCTTGACAGGGTAGATGCAGGATGTTTCCCCTGGCTGGGGAGTCTAGAACCAGGGGTCACAGTCTCAGAATAAGGGGTCGGCCATTTAGGACTGAGATGAGGAGAAATTTCTTCACTCAAAGGGTGGTGAATCTTTGGAATTCTCTACCCCAGAGGGCTGTGGAGGTTCAGTCGTTGAGTATATTCAAGACAGAGATCGATAGATTTTTGGATATTAAGGGAATCAAGGGATAGTGCAGGAAAGTGGAGTTGAGGTAGAAGATCAGCCATCCAAACAATCGTTAACACCTTTACCGAAGTGTACGAGAGCATAGGCCTTACACTAAACATCCGGAAGACAAAAGTCCTCTACCAACCTGCCCCCGCCACACAGTACTGCTCCCCGATTATCAAAATCCATGACTAGGCCTTGGACAACGTGGACCACTTTCCATACCTTGGGAGCCTACTGTCAACAAGGGCAGACGTCGATGACGAAGTCCAACACCCCCTTCAGTGTGCCAGTGCAGCCTTCGGTCGCCTGAGGAAGAGAGTGTTTGCAGACCAGGACCTCAAACCAGGCACCAAGCTCATGGTCTACAGAGCAGTAGTGATACCCACCCTCCTGTGTGCTTCAGAGACATGGACCATGTACAGCAGGCACCTCAAAGCACTGGAGAGGTACCACCAATGCTGCCTCCGCAAGATCCTGCAACTCCATTGGCAGGATAGGCGCACCAACGTCCATGTTCTCGCTCAGGCCAACATCCCCAGCATCGAAGCTTTGACCACGCTCGATCAGCTCCGATGGACGGGTCACATCGTCCGCATGCCCGATACGTGACTCCCAAAACGAGCGCTATACTCGGAGCTCCGACACGGCAAGAGAGCCCCAGGTGGGCAGAGGAAACGCTTCAAGGACACCCTCAAAGCCTCCTTGAAAAAGTGCAACATCCCCACTGACACCTGGGAATCCCTGGCCCAAGACCACACAAAGTGGAGGAGTAGCATCAGGGAAGGCGCCAAACACCTCGAGTCTCTTCACCGGGAGCAAGCGGAAGCCAAGCGCAAACAGCGGAAGGAGCGCACGTCAACCCAAGCACCCCACCCACCCCTTCAACCACCGTCTGCCCCACCTGTGACAGAGACTGTAGGTCCCGCATTGGACTCATCAGTCACCTGAGAACTCATTTTTAGTGTGGAAGCAAGTCATCCTCGGTTCCCAGGGACTGCGGAAGAAGTATTGAATGGCGGAGCAGGCTCGAAGGGCCGAATGGCCTACTCCTGCTCCTATTTCTTATGTTCTTAGCTCATTTGCTTTTTGTGGGAGACTGATTTGCACAAATTGGCTGCCGAATTTGCTGAGACAATAATAACGATGTGTGAAAGGGGACGTTATCAATGCAACTTCATTCGTTTCTCCAAACCTTCTTTAGGCGGGCGCGAGAAGGCAACTCATCCAGCTGGGCGCGTGCTTGTGTGTATGTGCGTGCGTAATACGGTGCGGTCACGCGCACGTTCCTGCTCCGCAATAGCTGGCGTTGCACGCGCTTGCGCCATGATGTCATCGCGAAGTGGCGGGCGTTTTGGAAAACAACACAAGAGCGGCGCGAGAGCAACGGACAGCCGTCCGGGGAGATCGACCAGGACCAGGACCAGGACCAGGACCAGGACCAGGACAAAGTGCCGAGAGTCTCGGTCAGGACCAGGAACCGGAGAAAGTGCCGAGAGTCTCGGTCAGGGCCCGGGGAAAGTGCCGGGAGTCAGGATCAGGGCTCCAGGCCTTTATTCTGAGGTAAAGAAGTCAGTAAGTAACCTTTAGGATGCTGGGCTCCGCTCGGCATGGAGGTAGTGGTAGTGGTAGTTGTGGTGGTGGTCCGGAGGCTGTTGAAGCCCAGACCGGGGTCCCCGCGTTGAACGTGATAATCGCGGGCCCGTCGCTCCTTGTGTTTGGTTTAATGTGTTTGAAGACCCTGCCCCTGGCCGCCAGTCCCCGGGCCAGCCTGCACTCGGTGGCTACCTCTTGGAGCGGCCGGCTGCTCGCTCTTGGGGGAGATGTGAGGAAAAACGTGTTTACACAGCGAGTGGTGAGGACCGAGAACTCGCTGCCGATGGAAGCGGTGGAAGCAGAAACACTCAATGTTTTCAAGGGGAGACTGGATAGCCACTTGAGGGAAATAAACTTGCAGGGCTACAGGGATCGAGCGGGGGAATGGGACTGACTGGATTGCTGTACAGAGAGCCGGCAGGGACTCGATGGGCCATTATGACTCTCTGACATCCTGTAACCGGCCCAAGCTCCCCGAGCTGGCCTGAGAATTATAGAAATTTATAGCACGGAAGGAGGCCATTCATGTTCGTGCCGGTCAACAAAGAGCTATCCAGTCTAATCCCACCTGTCAGCTCTTGGTCCATAGCCTTGTAGGCCACGGCACCTCAAGTGCGCATTCAAGTACTTTTTAAATGTGCCTCTACCACCCTTTCAGGCAGCAAGTTCCAGACCCCACCACCCTCTGAAAAAATTTCCCCTCAAATCCCCTCTAAACCTCCAACCATTTACTTTAAATCTATGCCCCCTGGTTATCAACTCCTCTGCTAAGGGAAATAGATCCTTCCTATCCACTCTGTCTAGGCCCCTCATAATTTTATACACCTCAATTAGGTCTCCCCTCAGCCTCCTCTGTTCCAGAGAAAACAACCGCAGCCTATCCAATCTTTCCTCATAGCTAAAATTCCCCAGCCCAGGCAACATCCTTGTAAATCTCCTCTGTACCCTCTCTAGTGCAATCACATCTTTCCTGAAATGTGGTGACCAGAACTGCATGCAGTTCAAGCATAACCTCCCATCTCTTATATTCGATGCCTCGGCTAATAAATGCAAGTATCCCGTATGCCTTCTTAACCACCTTATCTACCTGTCCTGCTACCTTCAGGAATCTGTGGACATGCACTCCAAGGTCCCTCTGATCTGCACTTCTCAGTGTCCTACCATTTACTGTGTATTCCCTTGCCTTGTTAGCCCTCCCCAAATGCATTACCTCACACTTCTCCAGATTGAATTCCATTTTCCACTGTTCTGCCCACCTGACCAGTCCATTGATATCTTCCTGCAGTCTACAGCTTTCTTCATTATCAACCACACGGCCAATTTTTGTATCATCTGCAAACTTCTTAATCATACTTCCTACATTCAAGTCCAAATCATTTATATATACCACAAAAAGCAAAGGACCCAGTACTGAGCCCTGCGGAACCCCACTGAAAACAGCCTTCCAGTCCCTAAAACACACTTCGACCATTGCCCTTTTTTTCCTGCCCTTTGTTTCCTGCCTCTGAGCCAATTTTGGATCCAAGTTGCCACTTTGCCATGGATCCCATGGGCTTTTACTTTCATGACCAGTCTGCCATGGAGGACCTTATCAAAAGCCTTGCTAAAATCCATATGGACTATGCCAAATGCACTACCTTCATCAACCCTCCTTGTTACCGCCTCAAAAAATTCCCGTAACAAATCCATGCTGACTGTCCCTGATTAATCCGTGTCTTTCTAAATGAAGATTTGGATAGATAAGGCAGTCAGTAGCTGAGCCCCGTTCCCTCCCCACCCACCCTGCAGCCCAGAAAAATCCCAGGCTCCATCTTTGGCCTGTGCTGAGTTAACTGAATCAAGGTGGTGATTTCCAAGCCCAAGGATTTAGGGAGGGGGAAAGGATTGGCCTAGAGGCCCTCATCCAACTGAAAGTGTCCAGCTTTGAATGCTGCCACGGTCAGGCTTGGGCTTGCCTGCTGTGGCTGAATAGCCTCCATGAAGATGGTTGCTCGGGTGAGGTACTGGAAGGTGACTGTCCTCTGACTGCACTTCTCCAGAAAGGTGTCACAGTGTTGAAAAAATGGGCAGTGATGAACACATGCCCAGGGGGGAAAAATCAAGGTGTTTTGACTTAAAATATGAACTTTTTCTTTCTTTCTCTAGATGCTGGTAGACTTGCTGGGTGTTTCCAGTGTTTGCCATTTCTTTTAAATCACTCCTTCTTGTCTGTTTTCATGCAAAACAAGGGTGTCAAACTCAATTTACATGGTGGGCCTGATGTGACATCCTGGCACTTGGCGTAGGCCACTTTCAGCAAAAGTTATTTGGACACGCTGGAGTAGAAATTAGTATGTGTTTGCCAGTTTTTTGGGTGTAGAACGAGCCAAATTCTGGCTGCAAGGTCCTGCACTTAGTCTCTGCCGCCATATTGGTCCTCACTGATTTTAGACATTGCTGGTGGCTGCCTGGAATCAGCGTTGGATTAATTTAAATATGCAAAGAAGGCTCCTGTCCCTATTTCCGGACCCTTCTGTAAAATGTGTGGAAAAACTAGATGGAACAGGTGCCGTGCAAGCTCCGACTAGTTTTTCCAATTTTCCAGTGGCCCAACGGGCAGTCCTTAAAGGGATCACTAATGTTATTGTGTTTGACAACTTTGATGTTTTGATCCAGCGATGACCTTCTGACAACATATCCACTCCATCACCAAGACCGCCTACTTCCATCTCTGTAACATCGCCCGATTCCGTTCCTGCCTCAGCTCATCTGCTGCTGAAACCCTCATCCATGCCTTTGTTACCCTAGACTTGACTATTCCAATGCTCTCCTGGCCGGCCTCCCATCTTCCACTCTACATAAACTTGTGCTCATCCAAAACTCTGCTGCCTGTATCTTAACTTGCGTCAAGTCTCGTTCACCCATCATAAGAACATAAGAACATAAGAAATAGGAGCAGGAGTAGGCCAATCGGCCCATCGAGCCTGCTCCGCCATTCAATAAGATCATGGCTGATCTGATCCTAACCGCCAATCTACTATCTATCACAGAAACATCTCCTGCATCTAACAGAATTGCACACACGAAATAGGAGCAGAATCAGGCTACACAGTCCCTGGGCCCGCTCCACTACCCACAGGGCCATGACCGATCCGAACCTAGACTCATGTCCAAATTCCTGCCCGCTCCCCGTAACCCTTAATGCCCTTTACTTCTAGGAAACTGTCTATTTCTGTTTTAAATTTAATTAATGTTGTAGCTTCTACAGCTTTTTGTGGCAGCATATTCCATGGACCTACCACCCTCTGAGTGAAGTAGTTCCTCCTCATCTCAGTTTTGAAAGAGCAGCCCCTTATCACCCCTGTGCTTGCTGATCTACATTGGCTCCCTGTCCGACAACGCCTCAATTTTAAAATCTTCATCCTTGTTTTCAAATTGCTCCATGGCCTCCCCTCCTCCCAGCCCTCCAAGCCTTCGCGATCACTGCGCCCCTCCAATTCTGGCTTCTTGTGCATCAACTGCCTTGGCCCTAGATGCTCAAGAGATAGCATCAGAGCAGCGCAGATATCTCGGAGGTTTGTGGGGCTGGAGGAAATTAGAGATGGGGAGGGGCGCGGCCGTCAAGTGATTTGAAAACGAGGATGAGAATTTTAAAATCGAGGCGTTGCTTAACTGGGAGTCAGTGTAGGTCAGCGAGCACGGGTGATAGGTGAATGGAACTTGGTGCAAATTAGGATACCGGCAGCAGAATAGTCAAGTCTAGAGGTACCAAAAGCATGGATGAGGGTTTCAACAGCAGATGAGCTGAGGCAGGGGTGGAGTCGAGCGATGGCCCAGAGATGGAAATAGGCGGTCTTAGTGATGGTGCGGCTATGTGGTTGGAAGCTCATCTCGGGGTCATATATGACACCAAGGTTACAAACAGTCTGGTTCAGCCTCAGACAATGGCCAGGGAGAGGGATGGAGTCGGTGTCCAGGGAACGGAGTTTGTAGCGGGGACCGAAGACAATGGCTTTGGTCTTCCCAATATTTAGTAGGAGGAAATTTCTGCCCATCCAGGACTGGATGTCTGACGAGCAATCTGACAATTTAGAGACCGTGGAGGGGTCGAGAGAGGGGGTGGTGAGGTAGAGCTGTGTCTAATCAGCGTACATGTGAAAACTGACGCTGTGTTTTCGGATGATGTCGCCGAGGGGCAGCATGTAGATAAGAAACCTCCCCAATGTTCCTCAATATGAGAGTCAGTGCTTTATGAATCTCTGCTGAATTTCTGTTGGTAAACTTGAGTAAATAATTTTGTCTTTTTTCTCTCTAAGTTAGGGTAGTGGGTTAAACTAAGAAGTTTAGTTAGTAGTCTAATAAATAGAGGCATGGCAGGGCACTTCAGTCCTGTCGAATTCACATACTGTGCCATGTGGGAAGTTAAGGGTGCTTCCTGTGTCCTGGACAACCACATGTGCAGGAAGTGTCGTCCGCTGGAGGAGCTCGAGCTCTAGATTTCAGAGCTTGAGCAATGGCTGACGTCACTTCAGTGCATCCGCGAGGCTGAGAGCTACGTGGATAAAACGTTTCAGGAGGTGGTTACCCCACAGCTTAAGAGTTTGCAGCCAGAGAGGGAATGGGTGAATGCCGGACAGGCAAGGAGGACCAGGCAGGTAGTGCAGGAGTCCCCTGCGTGCATCTCGCTCCCTAACCAGCTGAATACTGGTGAGGGCGATGGTTCTTCTGGGCAGTACAGCCAGAGCCAAGTCCACGGTACCATGGGTGGCTCAGCTGTACAGAGGGAGGGAGGGAGGGGGGCGGAGGAGGAGGAAGGTCAGAAAAGCAATAGTGATAGGGGATTCAATAGTTAGGGAAACAGACAGGCGTTTCTGCCTCCCTGGTGCCAGGGTCAAGGATGTCACTGAACGGCTGCAGGACTCTGAGGGGGGAGGGTGAACAGCCAGAGATCGTGGTCCATATCGGTACCAATGACATAGGTAAAAAGATGGATATGGGGTCCTGCAGGCAGATTTTGGGGAGCTAGGGAAGAGATTAATAAGCAGGACCTCAAAGGTAGTAATCTCTGGATTACTCCTGGTGCCATGTGCTAGGGAGTACAGAAATAGGAGGATAGAGATGATGAATGCGTGGCTGGAGAAATGGTGCAGGAGGGAGGGCTTTAGATTCTTGATGCATTGGGTCCAATTCTAGGGGAGGTGGGACCTGTACAGGCCGGATGGGTTGCAACTCAACGGGGCCAGGACCAATATTCTCGCGGTGGGGTTGGGCGGTGGTGGTTTGCTAGTGCTGTTGGGGAGGGTTTAAACTAGCCTGGCAGGGGGATGGGAACCTGAGCGTAAATTCAGAAGCAAAACTGGAAATGGAAGGCAGAAACTTAGTAAGTGAGTTTGGAAGGCAGAGGAAACAAAGGCTAGAAAATAGACAACAAAGGAGTTTGGCAGTGCTTAATGGTATATATTTCAATGCAAGGAGTCTAGTGAATAAGGCAGATGAGCTGAGGGCACAAATAGACACATAGCTATTACTGAAACATGGCTGAATGAAGGGCAAGAATGGCACCTCAACATTCCTGGTTTTCAGATGTGATAGAGAGGGGGATATAAAAAAGGAGGGGTTGCAATATTGGTTAAAGAAGCAATTGCATTTGTATAGCGCCTTTCACAACCACCAGACGTCTCAAAGCGCTTTGCAGCCAATGAAGTACTTTTGAAGTGGAGTCACTGTTGTAATGTGGGAAACGCGGCAGCCAATTTGCACACAGCAAGCTCCCACAAACAGCAATGTGATAATGACCAGATAATCTGTTTTGTTATGTTGGTTGAGGGATAAATATTGGCCAAGACACCGGGGATAACTCCCCTGCTCTTGTTCGAAATAGTGCCATGGGATCTTTTACATCCACCTGAGAGAGCAGGCGGGGCCTCGGTTTAATGTCTCATCCGAAAGACGGCACCTCCGACAGTGCAGCACTCCCTCAGCACTGCACTGGAGTGTCAGCTGAGCTTTATGTGCTCAAGTCCCTGGAGTGGGACTTGAACCCACAACCTTCTGACTCAGAGGCTACCAACTGAGCCACAGCTGACACTGTTAGAAGGATCATCAAAGGAGGCCATATGGGTTGAATTGAAGAACAAAAAAGGGGCAATCACACTGCTGAGAGTGTACTATGGCCCCCTAAATAGTCAGAGGGAGATAGAAGAACAAATTTCTGAGAAGTGCAAAAACAGTAGGGGATTTCAACTACCCTAATATTAACTGGGATAGAATCAGTGTAAAGGTATAGAGGGCGCAGAATTCTTAATGTACTCAGGAGAAAATTTTTAGGTAGTACGTAGCAAGCCCAACAAGAGAGGGGGCAGTTCTGGACTTCGTTTTAGGGAATGAAGCTGGGCAGGTGGAAAGGGTATCATTGGGAGAGCATTTTGGTGGTAGTGATCATAATTCAGTTAGATTTAGCTTGGTTATGGAAAATGACAAAGACCAGGAGTAAAAGTTCTCAATTGGGAAAAGGCCAATTTTACTAAGCTGAGATGTGATTTAGCAAAAGTGGACTGGAGACAACTACTTGAAGGTAAATCAGTGTCAGAGCAGTGAGAGGCATTCAAGGAGGAGATGGTGAGGGTTCATAGCAAATATGTTCTCACAAAGAAAAAGGGTGGGACTAACAAATCTAGAGCCCCCTGGATGTCAAGGGACATACAGGGTAGGATAAGAGCTAAATATTGCAGAAATCCTAGAGTATAGAAAGTGCAGGGGTGAAATTAAAAGGAAATTAGGAAAGCAAAGAGAGGGCATGAAAAAATATTGGCAAGGAAAACCCAAAGATGTTTTCGAACTACATAAAGAGCAAGAGGATAACTAAAAGAGTAGGGCCTATTAGAGACCAAAAAGGTAACCTCCGTGTTGAGGCGGAAGACATTGGTATGGTTCTAAATGAATACTTTGCGTTTGTCTTCACAAAAGAGAGGGACAATGCAGTCATTGTAGTTGAGGAGGAGTGTGAAATATTAGATGAGATAAACATAGTGAGAGAGAAAATATTTAGCATCTTTGAAAGTAGATGAGTCGCCAGGCCCAGATGAAATGTATCCCAGGCTGTTAAGAGATGCAAGGGAGGAAATAGTAGAGACTCTGGCCATCATTTTCCAATCCTTTGGCTACAGGCGTGGTACTGGAGGACTCCTAATGTTGTACTGTTGTTTAACAAGGGAGAAAGGGATAGACCAAGTAATTACAGGCCAGTCAGCCAAACCTCGGTGGTGGGCAAATTATTGGAAAAAATTCTGAGGGACAGTATTAATCGTCATTTAGAAAGGCAGAGATTAATCAAGGACAGTCAGCATGATTGAATTTTTTGAGGAGTAACAAGGATGGTCGATGAGGGTAGCGCGTTTGATGTAGTCTACATGGATTTTAGCAAGGCTTTTGACAAGGTACCACATGGCACTGGTCAGAAAAGTAAAAGCTCATGGGATCCAAGGGAAAATGGCAAGTTGGAATCAAAATTGGCTCAGTGGCAGGAAGCAAAGGGTTGACAGGTGTTTTTATGACTGGAACTGTTTCCAGTGGGGTTCCACAGGGCTCGGCACTAGGACTCTTGCTTTTTGTGGTATATATCAATGATTTAGACTTCAATGTAGGGGGCATGATTAAGAAGTTTGCAGATGATACAAAAATTGGCTGTGTGGTTGATAGTGAGGAAGAAAGCTGTAGACTGCAGGAAGATATCAATGGACTGGTCAGATGGGCAGAAAAGTGGCAAATGGAATTCAATCCGGAGAAGTGTGAGGTAATGCATTTGGGGAGGGCAAACAAGACAAGGGAATACACAATAAATGGTGGGATACTGAGAAGTACAGGAAACTCTTTATTAACCGGCACCGGCGTGGTGCCGGTTAATCAAAAAGTCCGGATAACGGAGAGTTATATCTACCAACGTACGAGAGCCCCGTACACACTGACATGCGTCTGCATTCGGAGCTCCGTCTCCCCGGGGACCGCCAGCTGACCATCTGTCGTGTCCGCTGCCTACCCGGGCTGCACATTCCCCTCCCAATCTACATGCTCCGATACAAGGCAAAAGCCTCGGTTTTTTAAAAAGTTATTTTTAAAGGAGAGATGAAGGAAAACCCCGGTTACCTACTCAAGAATTTTGCCGGTTAAGAGAGATTTCCGGTTATTTGGGTGCCGGTTAAAAGAGAGTTTCCTGTATAGAGGAACAGAGGGACCTTGGAGTGCATGTCCATAGATCCCTGAAGGTAGCAGGACAGGTAGATAAGATGGTTAAGAAGGCATACGGGATACTTTCCTTTATTAGCTGAGGCATGAATATAAGAGCAGGGAGGTTATGCTTGAACTGTATAAAAACACTGGTTAGACCACAGATTAGAGTATTGCGTACAGTTCTGGTGGTCATAATACAGGAAAGATGTGATTGTACTAGAGAGGGTACAGAAGAGATTTATGAGGATGTTGCCAGGACTTGAGAATTTTAGCTATGAGGAAAGATTGGGTAGGCTGAGGTTTCCTTCTTTGGAACAGAGGAGGCTAAGGGGAGATTTAATTGAGGTGTATAAAATTATGAGGGGCCTAGATAAAGTCATTCGGAAGGACCTATTTCCCTTAGAGAGGTCAATAACCAGGATGCATAAATTTAAAGTAATTGGTAGAAGGATTAGAGTGGAGTTGAGAACGTTTTTCATCCAGAGGATGGTGGGCGTCTGAAACTCGCTGCCTGAAAGGGTGGTAGAGGCAGAAACCCTCATCGCATTTAAAAAGTACTTGGATATGCACTGGAAGTGCCGTAACCTACAAGGCTACGGACCAAGAGCTGGAAAGTGAGATTAGGCTGGATAGCTCTTTTTTTGGCTGGCACAAACACGAAGGACTGAATGGCCTCATTCTCTGCCGTAAATTTCTATGATTGTGCGTTGCTAATATCGAAGTTTTAAAGCACACACAGCTTGTGTTTCAAGTTGGACACTATCTGGTTAGTGACCTCCCTGTGAGGACTTACAAGAAGTAATGATTTAACATTTTTATAATCTCCACATTCTCATTTTTAATTTCCAGTGAGCCTCTTAGGGTTTTGATTCCTCCCTAACTACCTTATATCTGGCCTTCATAAATAGAGGCATAGAGTACAAAAGCAAGGAAGTTATGATGAACCTTTATAAAATGCTGGTTCGGCTTCAACTGGAGTATTGTGTCCAATTCTGGGCACTGCACTTTAGGAAGGATGTGAAGACCTTAGAGAGGGTGCAGAAAAGATTTACGAGAATGATTCCAGGGATGAGGGACTTCAGTTACGTGGATAGACTAGAGAAGCTGGGGATGTTCTCCTTCGAGCAGTGAAGGTTGAGAGGAGATTTGATAGAGGTATTCAAAATCATGAGGTGTCTGGACAGAGTAGATAGAGAGAAACTGTTCCCATTGGCGGAAGGGTCGAGAACCAGAGGACACAGATTTAAGGTGATTGGCAAAAGAACCAAAGGCGACATGAAGGAAAACTTTTTTTCCGCAGCGAGTGGTTATGATCTGGAATGCACTGCCTGAAAGAGTGGTGGAGGCAGACTCAATCATGGCTTTCAAAAGGGAATTGGATAAGTACCTGATGGAAAAAAAATGCTGGGCTACGGGGAAAGGGCGGGGGAGTGAGTCTAGCTGAAGTGCTCTTGCAGAGAGCTGGCACGGGCTCAACAGGCCGAATGGCAACCTTCTGTGCTGTAACCATTTTATGATTCTATGATGAGGTGCAGTGAAATTACTAATGAAGTCCAAAGTGCATTATTTGTTTTGGGTAGGTCTGGTAGTGGTATGTCATTAATAACTCATTTTAATTGAGATTGCTTATAATACTCCCACTGTTCTGTCTTTTTTGTATCGATCTGTTTTGTGTTTAAAGAAAACTTAATTTGGTACAGGGCATAGTTTGTGGAAACATTTTGATCTGACAGAACTGCTGAAATGTTGGTGCTGGCTCCATAATCCTGTCAGTTATAATTTTATTTAATTTTCAGTTTCTGTACTTGAAGTTCCAAAATGGCAATGCAAACACGAACTGAGGAGAATGCTGCCGTGGAAGAGGAAAGCTTTGGGCCACAAGCTATATCTCGTTTGGAGGTAAGTTTTTTTTTGTAATAATCTTGAGATTGTTAGAAGGAGCTTAAATTTGACCCTATTTTTTTCTATCCCATGTACATCAGTTGCATTTCTCTTGTAGTCCTCTAATTGGTTGGGCCTTTTTTGATCGTTTTTTGGTTCTTCCCCTGAGGTGGATCTGCGCCAATTCTTCAGTCAGTATTCCCATTAAGATTTTGGTAATGGGTATGTGATATGTGTTCCTACATACATGTATCCACTTAATGTGGCAACGCATTCAGCAGTTCAACTTGAACCTGCACTTTGCCTTTGCAAGTTTTGGAGCCAGCATCTTGAGCTGTGTTACACAATAGGAATTTGAGAAATTCACTCTCAAACCTCCATCTCCCTTTTCACATGACCCCCATCTGTCATGGCATTTCTGCTGATATCATTGTGATAAATTGTTCCTTCACTTGTGGCTTTGAAGCCCCTGTTTCAACAAATCAGTCAGTCTCTTATGCTCCGGTACAGTCCCCATCTTTGCTGCTACGTCAGGCAGTCGCAAACTCAAATGTAACTGGTGCACAACTGGTCGAGGCATCCATTGCCAAATTTGGCTTGACCATATCAAGCATTATTGTGCCTCACTCTCTTCAATCAAATCCACCTACCACTTTAGGACCATACTGGACGGCAAGGTCAACCTAAGGCTTCTTCTCTCTAAGTTTAACTGCCTCCTCAAATCCATTTTCTCCTGCCCTCCCCATCTTTATCTGCAATACCAGGTGCGAAGGGGCTGTGGAGTTCATTGTTTTAGTGATTGAAATCATTTTTCAACTGCTTCTGCCACCCTATTCCTTCCCATTCCAGCCTTGTTCCCCGTCACTCTGTAGTTTCTCTCCCATTTCCCCCTTGCTGTCGCCACACTTTTTTGAGACCCACTTCCAGCTTTCTTGATCACTCAACCTCCCCCATCCTGTAAAAACCTCCCCTACCCAGTGAAAACTTATCGTGGCTGATATTGTTAATGGCTCCCTTTGCTCAAGGCATAGCCCCTTCCATTTTGAAAAGTGCCATCATCAGCCAATTCTCAATAAACCTACCTTTGACTCATCTCTAATGGCTGCCGCTTTTTAAAAATTTGTTCCTGGGATGTGGGCGTCTCTGGCAAGGCCAGCATTTATTGCCCATCGCTAATTGCCCTTGAGAAGGTGGTGGTGAGCCGCATTCTTGAACCTCTGCAGTCCGTGTGGTGAAGGTACTCCCACAGTGCTGTTGGGGAGGGAGTTCTAGGATTTTGACCGAGCGACTATGAAGTAACGGTGATATGTTTCCAAGTCAGGATGGTGTGTGACTTGGAGGGGAACTTGGAGGTGATGGTGTTCCCATTCGCTTGCTGCCCTTGTACTTCTAGGTGGTAGAGGTCATGGGTTTGGGAGGTGCTGTCGAAGAAGCCTTGGCGAGTTGCTGCAGCGCATCTTGTAGATGGTACACACTGCAGCCACGGTGCGCTGGTGATGGAGGGAGTGAATGTTTAAGGTCATGGATGGGGTCGAGCTTCTTGAGTGTTGTTGGAGCTGTACTCATCCAGGCAAGTGGAGAGTATTCCATCACACTCCTGACTTGTGCCTTGTAGATGGTGGAAAGGCTTTGGGGAGTCAGAAGGTGAGACCCTCGACGCAAAATACCCAGCCTCTGACCTGCTCTTGTAGCCACAGTATTTATGTGGCTGGTCCATTTAAGTTTCTGGTCAATGGTGACGCCCAGGTTGTTGATGGTGGGGGGTTCGGCGATGGTAATGCCATTGAATGTCATGGGGAGGTGGTGGTTAGATTCTCTCTTGTTGGAGATAGTCATTACCTGGTACCTGTGCAGCATGAATTTTACTTACCACTTATCAGCCCAAGCCTGAATGTCGTCCAGGTTGTACTGCATGCGGGCATGGACTGCTTCATTACCTGAGGAGTTGTGAATGGAACTGAACACTGCAATCATCAGTGAACATCCCCACTTCTGACCTTATGATGGAGGGAAGGTCATTGATGAAACAGCTGAAGATGGTTGGGCCTAGGACACTGCCCTGAGGAACTCTTGCAGCGATGTCCTGGGGCTGAGATGATTGACCTCCAACAACCACGACCATCTTCCTTTGTGTGAGGTATGACTCCAGCCAGTGGAGAGTTTTCCCCCCTGATTCCAATTGACTTCAATTTTACTGGGGCTCTTTGATGTCACACTTGGTCAAATGCCTTGATGTCAAGGGCAGTCACTCTCCCCTTACCTCTGGAATTCAGCTCTTTTGTCCATATTTGGACCAAGGCTGAAATGAAGTCTGGAGCCGAGTGGTCCTGGAGGAACCCAAACTGAGCATCGATGAGTTGGTTATCAGTAAGTAAGTGCCGTTTGATAGCACTATCTACGACACCTTCCATCACTTTGCTGATGATTGAGAGTAGACTGATGGGTGATAATTGACCGGATTGGATTTGTCCTGCTTTTTGTGGATAGGACATACCTGGGCTGTTTTCCACATTGTCTGGTAGATGCCAGTGTTGTAGCTGTACTAGAACAGCTTGGCTAGAGACGCAGCTAGTTCTGGAGCACAAGTCTTTAGCATGATGTTGTCGGAGCCCATAGACTTTGCTGTATCCAGTGCACTCAGCCATTTCTTGATATCACGGAGTGAATTGAATTGGCTGAAGACTGGTTTCTGTGATGGTGGAGACCGCAGGAGGAGGCCGATATGGATCATCCACTTGGCACGTCTGGCTGAAGATGGTTGCAAACACATCAGCCTTGTCTTTTGCACTCACGTGCTCGGCTCTGACATCGTTAAGGATGGGGATGTTCATGGAGCCTAACTCCTCCCGTTAGTTGTTTAATTGTCCACCATTCAAATGACTGGATGTGGCAGGACTGCAGAGCTTTGATCTGATCTGTTGGTTGTGGGATCGCTTAGCTCTCTCCATAGCATGTTGCTCCTGCTGTTTAGCATGCATGCAGTCCTGTGTTGTAGCTTCCCCAGGTTGGCACCTCATTTTTTAGGTACGCCTGGTGCTGCTCCTGGCATGCTCTTCTACACTCCATATTGAACCAGGGTTGATCACCTGGCTTGATGGTAATGGTAGAGTGAGGGATATGCCGGGTCATGAGGTTGCAGATTGTGGTGGAATCTGTTCTGAATCTATCCCATTTAGCATGGTGGTCGTGCCACACAACACGATGGAGGGTGTCCTCAGTGTGAAGACGGGACTTCGTCTCCTCAAGTACTGTACGGTGATCACAGCTACCAATACTGTCATGGACAGATGTATCTGCGACAGGTATGTTGGTCAGGGCGAGGTCAAATAGGTTTTTCCCCTTTTGTTGGTTTTCTCATCATGTGCCGCAGGCCCAGTCTGGCAGCTATGTCCTTCAGGACTTGGCCAACTCTGTCAGTATTGGTGCTACTGAGCCACTCTTGGTGATGGACATTGATGTGCCCCACCCAGAGTAACTTTTGTGCTCTTGCTACCCTCAGTGCTTCTTCCAAGTGGTGGTCAACATAGAGGAGTACTGATTCATCAGCTGAGGGGAGGGCGGTAGGTGTTAATCAGCAAGAGGTTTCTTTGCCCATGCTGACCTGAAGCCATGAGACTTCATAGGGTCCGGAGTCATTGTTGAGAACTGCCAGGGCTACTCCTCCTTCCCCTCACCCCCCCTGCCCCCGGACTGTTTACCACTGTGCTGCCACGTCTGGTCGGTCTGTCCTATCGGTGGGACAGGACATACCCAGGGATGGACATTGGCTGAAAGGTATGATTCTGTGAGTATGACTGTGCCAGGCTGTTGCTCGACTAGTCTGTGGGCTAGCTGGGGTGATGGTCTCTGGACCATCCATAGGTGGTCTTAGTGATTGCACGGATATGTGATTGGAAGCTCATCTCTGGATCAGATACCAAGGTTGCGAACAGTCCGGTTCAGCTTCAGACCATTACAAGGGAGAGTGATGGAGTCGGTGGCTAGGGGATGGAGTTTGTGGTGGGGACAGAAGACAGTGGCTAACATACCATTTGCCTTCCCAATTGCTAGCTGTATGTGCATGTTAACTTTCTGTGATTCAGACAAAAAGACACCCAAATCCCTCTGTATACCAACATTAAATAGTCTCTCACCTTTTTAAAAAAAAAAAATCTGCTTTTCTATTCCTACCAAGTGGATAATTTCACTTTTCCCCACATTATACTCCATCTGCCACCTTCTTGCCCACTCACTTAATCTGTCTCTATCCCTTTGCAGTCTCTTTGTATCCTCCTCACAGATTACTTTCCCACCTAGATTTGTATCGTCAGCAAATTTGGATACATTACACTTTGTCCCCTCATCTAAGTCATATAGATTGCAAATAGCTGAGGCCAAAGCACTGATCCTTGCGACACCCCACTAGTTACAACCTGCCAACCCGAAAATGACCCATTTATTCCTACTCTGTTTTCTGTCCATTAACCAATCCTCAATCCAAGCTAATATATTACCCCCAATCCCATTAGCCCTAATCTTGTGTAACAACCTCTGATGTGGCACCTTATCAAATACCTTTTGAAAATCCAAATATAATACATCCACTTGTTCACCCATATCTACCCTGCTAGTTACACCCTCAAAAAAACTCTAATAGTCAAACATGATTTCCCTTTCATAAAACTGTGTTGACTCTGCTTAATCGTATAACGATTTTCTAAGTGCCCTGTTACCATGTCCTTAATAGATTCTAGCATTTTCCCTACATCCCCCTCCCAACCACTGTCTCGGGCCCCTTCATGTGGTAAGCTCCCATTGACTTCACGTTCTTGGTAATTTTTATTCTATATTGATGTATTTCAGCTTGTTCAATTAAATTATGTGCTGCTTGTATTTGCTAAAGGCTTTAAATGCTAATCATTGCATTGTAGGGACTATCTTGGAGATAACAAATGAGCTGATCTTATGGCTGAGAAATTGCTGGCTCAGAACCGTTTGTCCTAATAAGTTATGACTTTAAAAATAATTCATGTTATGCTTTTGAGTCATTAAGACATAAGAGAATATATATATATTTATTAATGGCAATAGTCTGACTGGGTGAAGGGGGTAAATTAACAACTAAAAATCGTATCACTTACCTGCGGCAATAGAAGAACATAAAGCATGGACAGAGCAAATTCTGTTCAGCCTATCAAATCCATTGTATATCAGTCAACGATTGAGCTCAGTTCGTCTTCCAAGCCAGCTTCTTCAAAGATAATCATCAGTGCTTGCTGAATAAACAAATTACTGAAAAATCAACAAATTGATTGGGGAGAGGGGTAATGAAGATTATCAGTCATAATTGTTTAAGACTTTTGAAAGAAATACTGAAGGGGTGGCTTTTTTTTAATGCTGGTTTGGTGTTTTGCAACATTTTATCTCAGTCTCCCCTGAAATCCTATTTTTGATGGTTTGTTAGGCTAGGCATAAATTAACGTTGGGGGTACAGAGAGAATGGTTGGACAAACCAATTCTTGAAATTTGGGAAGAAACACAAATAGCAGTCAAATAAATATAAATGAATAAAATATGCCATTAGAATGGGAACAAAATTAGTAGGAATTCACGACTTGGAAATGCCCCTTTTTATGAGAATAATTACTTAAATTACATGGAAACTACACAGAGCATGGTTCCTGTTCATCATGGGCACGTCTACTGTCTGCTGTAAATTGCCCCTAAATCCGATGCTAGAATTTTCTACCCCATTTTTTTGGGTGGGTATTTTTGGTTGCATTCCTGATGTGCTTAAACAGTGTGCTCTGAACTGGTCTTTCGTGCTGCTCATTCAAGCTGCGGTTGCAGGAGTGCTGTTGACAGCACAAAGTTAATCTGATCCACCTGCAGGATAATGGGCTGACTGCTAGGAATTTGACGTTTTGCGTTGGAACTATTGTAAAAAGAGCATTAAAGTTATTGGAATTTTAAAATCACGTTGGAGTTAGAGTGCCAACTTATATGGACTGTAAATCCTGTCTTCTCCAGAGTACTTTGCAGCAGAAGGTTTGATGTATCTTAACATAAGGTCTTAACGCATCTGTAGAATCAGCTGGTTACAAATGACAGCAAGACCCAGGCTCCTGTAAAGAATCACATGCCTCCACCTGAGACCCAGGCCAAGGGTCAACTTTGGACCATTAACTGGTTTTATTTACATTAAACAGGTGAATAAAAAGTAAATGGTGTAGCACTGAAGTGTACAGCACTATACAACAACAACTTTTATTTATGGTGCCAACTTGTGCATTGCACAACATTAATGTATTGTTACAAATTCAGGTTTGCTGTAGATACCTTCTCTGATTCAGTGATGTAATTTGCTCCCGTAAGTTGAACCCACACCCTTTGTGCTATTGTAGACTCTCGCTGCCCAATACCTACTGATAACTACCCAGAGTGTGACAGACGTGTCCCTTTGTGATAGGGACCAGATATTCGTATCTTCCACACATGCCCCACCTGCCTCCCCAATCCTTTTTGAAGGCAGACTAAGAAAACACCGAGTAGGATTAGGCCAGATACAAATAGTTAACTTGCTTTATTTCGCAAACCGCAAGGAACACAGAGACCAACAGTTATGATTGGACTCAATTCAATCAGTATAGCTCATCTTATATAATACAAAAACAAGGAACAGAGTACACTTCCCCACGTCAGTTGTCTTGCTTGACTTAAACAAAATAACTATTAATGACCCTCCTTCATTCTCCTTCTGAGCCTCGCCAAAACTTGTCCACTTAGTCTTCTGTTTGAAATTTGACTGAGTTTGCAGCCTTTGTTGGACCTGACTGTTAGTGAGTGTTTCGGTTTCTTTTTTATCTCCGTATTCACAGCCAGAAGGGAAAGTCTGGCAGGCTCCTAAACGCTAAGTGCCCAGGACCAGAGACTTCCCAACGTGATAGGGGTGAGATGTTTACTGAGGGGCTAATGAATTGCTTATTATTATGGAAATCAACTTCAATGTCTAGTGCATTAGCATATTACCCACCTTTCATCTCGGTGCTTTTTTAAAAGAAACTTATGAATATACGGCTAAACCCCAAATTTAAAATGAACTTTCCCAAATCCTTTCTATTGAAAAATGGTCAACAAAATCTCATTGTGATCGTTATATAATAAGGTATCACAGAAGAGATTTGTTACAAAAATTAAGGCATGTGGTATTACAGGGAAATACATGCCTAGAGGAAAGAGATAGCTATGGGACAGAAAGCAAGTAGTAGGGGTAAATGGATCTTTATGGATTGATGGGATATGGTTAGTGGTGTGGCTCAGGAATCTGCTGGGACCTCTTGGTTTTTCATCAATATAAATGACTTGGTTATAGACATGAGGAACGATATTGAAGTTTACTGATGTCAAATTAGCAAGTATAGCAGCGGAAACAAAATGCAGACGGACATTGTTTAGTGGAGGAGGCAAGTAGGTGACAGATGCAGAGAAATTTGAAATTATACATTTTTGAGGGGGAGGACAAAGTGAAAGGAAGTGTAGCTTAAATGGTAAGTTAAACTCCATGTTTGAACCCCTCCAATTAGGTTTCCGCCCCTGCCCCAACACTGAAACGGCCCTTATCAAAGTCACAAATTACATCCTATGTGACAGTGATAAGCTATCCCTCCTCATCCTTCTCGACCTGATTGCAGCCATTGACATGATTGACCACACCATCCCATCCAATGTGTCTCCTCTGTTGTCCAATAGGGTGGGACTGCCCTCGCCTGATTCCATTCCTATCTATCCAATCATAGCCAGAGAATCTCCTGCACTGTTACCTCTGGAGTCCACCAAGGATCTATCCTTGGCCCCCTCCCATTTCTCATCAGCACCCTACCCCTGAGCACCCCAAAGTCGGGTTCCACATGTACGCTGACAACACCCAGCTCTAGCTCACCACCACCACCACTCTTGACCCCTCCATTGCCTCTGATTTGTCACGCTGCTTGTCCCACATTGAGGATTGGATGAGCAGAAATTTCTTCTAATGAAATTTTAGGAAATCTGAAGCCATTGTCTTTGGTCCCCGCCATAAACCATTCCCAAGCCACTGACTCCATCCCTCCACCTGGCCACTGTCTGAGGCTGAACCAGACTGTTCGCAACCTTGGTGTCCTATTTAATCCTGAGCTGAGCTTCCGACCCCAAATCCTCTCCATCAGCAAGACTGCCTAACATTTCCCATCTCTGCCCCACCTCAGCTCATCTGCTGCTGAAATCCTCATTCATGCCTTTTTTACCTCTAGATTTGACTATTCCAATGCTCTCCTGGCCGGCCTCCCATCTTGCACCCTCCGTAAACTTGAGCTCATCCAAAACTCTGCTGCCTGTATCCTAACTCGCACCAAGTCTGTTCATCCATCACCCCTGTGGTCACTGACCTACATTGGCTCTCAGTCTGGCAATGCCTCGATTTTAAAATTCTCATCCTTGTGTTCATATCCCTCTGTGGTTTCGCCCCTCCCTATCTCTATAACTTCCTCCAGCCCTACAACCCTCAGATCTCTGCACTCCTCCAGTTCTGGCCTCTTGCACATCCCTGATTTTCATTGCCCCACCATTGACTGTTGTGCCTCCAGCTGCCTAGGCCCCAAGCTCTGGAATTCATTCCCTCAACTTAAGAGGGTGAAAAGGCGTGGCAGAGGCCCACACAAACAAAAGGGCTAGAAAATGGGGGAAGCGAGATAGCAGAGAAAGAAAACTGCAAATGTAGATCTGAAATGAAAACTAAAAATGCTGGTGGCACAGTCCTGAGAAGAGAAAATCAGGGCAACACCAGGGGTGCAGATCCCCACTACCTTCAAAATCACCCCTGCTGTAAAGAAAATATGTAGCTAAGGTCTGAAGCTACTAAAGTCAATATTCAGGCTGTTGCGGTGTAGAGTATGCAGGAGAAATGAGGTAATGTTTCTGAAACTTGAGTTGAATCTGGTTGAATCAGTGTAGGAGACCAAACAGTTTAGAGTGGGAATGAGATGGCAAGTTCAAGTGGTGAGCCATTGGGTGGTCAGGGTTACACTTACAGACAGAACGGAGGTGTTCAGCACAGTGGTTCACCTGATCTGTGTTTGATCTTACTAATGTAGAGGAGACATCACGGTGAGCAGTGGATACACTATACTAGATTTAAAGATATACACACAAATTGTTTTACATGGAAGAAGTATTTAGGTCTCCAGGTAGTGGTGTGAGAGGGGGCCAATAAAAGGTCTGTGACTAGGTATTTGCAGGGCCTGGATTGCTTCTTCCCAAGCTGCGCGGGAAGGTGCTAAAGGAAGGAAAGCTGGATGTAAGTATGGTGAACAATGAGGTGATTGTGTTTGGTAGGGTCATGTTGGAACTGATGGGAAATGATCTGGTGAATTCAAAGGCATTAAGGTGGAACATTACCATCACGCCAGGGGACCAACCCTGGTTCAATGAGGAGTGTAGAAGAGCATGCCTGGAGCAGCACCAGGCGTACTTAAAAATGAAGTACCAACCTGGTGAAGCTACAACACAGGACTACATGTTAAACAGCATGCTTTAGACAGAGTTAAGCAATCCCACAACCAACAGATCAGATTAAAGCTCTGTAGTCCTGCCACATCCAGTTGTGCATGGTGGTGGATAGTTGAACAACTAACGAGAGAAGGAGGCTCCACGAACATCCCCATCCTCAATAATGGCGGAGCCCAGCATGTGAGTGCAGAAGACAAGGCTGAAGCATTTGCAGCCATCTTCAGCCAGCAGTGTTGAATGGATGATCCACCTCGGCCTACTCCTAAGGTCCCCACCATCACAGAAGCCAGTCTTCAGACAATTCGATTCACTCCACATGATATCAAGAAACGACTTGAGTGCACTGGATGCAGACTACCAAACACAATCACCTCATTGTTCACCACACTTGCATCCAGCTTTCCTTCCTTTAGCACCTGACAACATCCCGGCTGTCGTGCTGAAGACCTGTGCTCCAGAATTAGCTGCACCTCCAGCCAAGCTGTTCCAGTACAGCTACAACTCTGGCATCTATCCGACAATGTGGAAAATTGCCCATGTGTCAGCTGTGGCTCAGTTGGTAGCACACTCTCCTCTGAGTCAGAATGTTGTGGGTTCAAGTCCCATTCCAGGGACTTGAGCACATAAATCTAGGCTGACACTCCAGTGCAGTACTGAGGGAGTGCTGCACTGTCGGAGGTGCCGTCTTTCGGATGAGACGTTAAACCGAGGCCCCAACTGCTCTCAGGTGGACGTAAAAGATCCCAGGGCACTATTTCGAAGAAGAGCAGGGGAGTTATCCCCAGTGCCCTTGCCAATATTTATCCCTCAATCAACATAACAAAAACAGTTTATCTGGTCATTATCACATTGCTGTTTGTGGGAGCTTGCTGAAGCGCAAATTGGCTGCCGCGTTTCCCACATTACAACAGTGACTACACTACTACAAAAATACTTCATTTGGCTGTAAAGCGCTTTGAGACGTCCAGTGGTCGTGAAAGGCTATAAAAATGAAAGTCTTTCTTTACGTATGTCCTGTCCACAGAAAGCAGGACAAATCCAATCTGGTCAATTACCGCCCCATCTGTCTACTCTCAATCATCAGCAGAGTGATGGAAGGTGTCGTCGACAGTGCTGTCAAGCGGCACTTACTCGCCAATATCCTGCTCACCAATGCTCAGTTTGGGTTATGCCAGGACCACACAACTCCAGACCTCACCAGCCTTAGTGTAAACATGGACAAAAGAGCTGAATTCCAGAGGTGAGGTGAGAGTGACTGCCCTTGACATCAAGGCAGCATTTGACTGAGTGTGGCATCATGGAGCCCTAGTAAAATTGAAGTCAATTGGAATGGAATGGGGGTGGGGGGGAAAACTCTCCACTGCCTGGAGTCATACCTAACACAAAGGAAGATGGTTGTGGTTGTTGGAGGTCAATCATCTCAGCCCCAGGACAGTGTCCTAGGCCCAACTATCTTCAGCTGCTTCATCAATGACCTTCCCTCCATCATAAGGTCAGAAGTGGCGATGTTTGCTGATGATTGCAGCGTGTTCAGTTCCACTTGCAACTCCTCAGATAATGAAGCAGTCTGCCTGCATGCAGCAAGACCTGGACAACATTCCGGCATGGGCTGATAACATTCATGGCACACAAGTGCCAGGCAATAACTATCTCCAACAAGAGCGAGTCCAACCACCTCCCCATGACATTCAATGGGATTACCATTGCTGAATCCCCCACCATCAGCATCCTGAGGGTCACCATTGACCAGAAACTTAACTGGACCAGCCACATATATACTGAGGCTACAAAAGCAGGTCAGAGGTTGGGTATTCTGCGACGAGTGTCTCACCTCCTGACTCTTTTCCACCACCATCAAGGCACAAGTCAGGAGTGTGATGGAATACTCTCCACTTGCCTTGGCAAGTGCAGCTCCAACAGCACTCAAGAAGCTTGACACCATCCAGGACAAAGCAGCCCGCTTGATGGGCACCCCATCCACCACCTTAAACATTCACTTCCTCCACCACTGGCACACCGTGGCTACAAGATGCACTGCAGCAACTCGCCAAGGCTTCTTCGACAGAATCTCCCAACCCGCGACCTCTACCACCTTGAAGGATAAGGGCAGCAGGCGCATGGGAACACCATCACCTCCAAGTCCCACACCATCCTGACTTGGAAATGCATCATTGTTCCTTCGTCGCTGAGTCAAAATCCTGGAACTCCCTCCCTAATAGCACTTTGGGAGTACCTTCAGTACAGAGACTACAGCGGTTCAAGAAGGCGGCTCACCACCACCATCTCGAGGGCAATTAGGGATGGGCAATAAATGCTGGCCATGCCAGCAATGCCCACATCCCATGAAAGAATTTTAAAAAAGAGGAATGATTGTGAGAGGCGGGAAAGGGTGTGAGGGCAGAGGCTTGGGAAATGGAATGGGACCCAGTTAAGGGTCCTGTCGACACTCTGCTTTCTAGAGGACTGTTAACTTTACTTTTGTGGTGTAGAAACCTTGGCTGAGGGAAAAGGGCAATATTTTAGAAACATGGGTCTGGAAAGTGGAGTCATCCCTGCAGATCCAATGGAGAAAAGGATGCACTCTGCAGGAAACTGGGTGAGAAGAAACATCATCCGATAGGATTTGAATTGGAAGAGGGTCTTTTTGATAATCTGTACAAAGAAGGTCATAGCTGGAACACATGCGGTTCAACAACTTTTATGTGGTGGAAGTGAGTGGAATTGAAAGCGATATTGTTCAGTGGCTGAAGTTATTAAAGTTAAGTTGAGCCAAGCGGTCGTGGGTGGGGACTGGATGGACTGCTTTTCAAGGAAGAAGTAGAGGGAGACCATGCTGATGAATGACTGTACGTCCATGGTGAAAAGGAAACAATTAGTAAAATCATAAAAGCAGCAGAGGGGTCACAGATATAGGTGGATAGGGACTGGGCAAAGCAGGGGTGGGAGTAGAATTAGAGGGACAATTAGTTTAGTGAAGCAGTAAGATCTCCGAGGTAGTGGAAATCTGGAACTCTGTCCAAAAGGCTGAGTCAATTGAAATTTTCAAGTCTGAGATTGCTAGATTTTTATTAGATAAGGGTATTGAGGGGTTATGGGGAAAGGCTGGGTAAATGGAATTGAGATACAGATCAGCCATGATCTAATAGAATGGCATAACAGCTCAAGATGTTGAATGGCCTGTTTCTATGTTCCTAAAAGATAAGATCAGTCGTAGTCTGGAAAATGATGACTGGTGCTCACTAATCGAGTCATGGTCCAGAGGTTTAAGACACTTTAAAAGTGGAGGAACAGAGAGAACTAAAGTGAAATTGCACGTATCTTTAAAAGTGGGAGTGTAGCTAGAAAAGGCTGTAAAGGCAAATGTGATTCTGGATTTTACACATCTGGGTAATAATCGTGAAAGCAAGAAATAATGCTGAATTTGTACAAAACTTGGTCTGGCCACAGTGGGAGTATTGGGTGTCCTCCTAAGCATCCCATTATAAAAAGGCTGTTCGAGCCATGGAAAGCGAATGACTAAAATCTCTCTAGGAAGCAGAAGTTGTAGTTAAAAAGAAAAAACACATGCATTGCTTTTATAATAGTGCCTTTCACAGCCTTAGGACATCCCAAAGTGCTTTAGAATCAATGAAGTTCTGACGAAAGGTTATCGACCTGAAACGTTAACTCTGTTTCTCTCTTCACAGATGCTGCCTGACCTGCTGAGTATCTCCAGCATTTTCTGTTTTTATTTCAGATTTCCAGCATCTGCAGTATTTTCTTTTTGTATAAGTATTTTTGAAATGTAGTCACTGTTGTAATGTAGGAAATAGGGCAACACATTTTGCGCACAGCAAGCTGCAATAAAATAAATTACCCGATCTATCACTTTTAGGTGTTTGAGAGATAAATGTTGATCAGGACACTTGAGAGAGCTCCCCTGTTCTTCGAGTAGTGTGTAGGATCTTTTACGTCCACCTGAGAGGGCAGGTGGGGCCTCGGTTTAACGTCTCATCTGAAAGATGGCACCTCCCATAGTGCAGCATTCCCTCAGTACTGCACTGAAGTGTCAGCCTAGATTATGTGCTCAGGTCCCTGCAGTGGGACTTAAACCTACAACCTTCTAACTCAGAGGCAAGAGTGCTCCCACTGAATCACAGCTGACACCTTGATGTTTTTTTCCACTGGAACAGAACAACTTATGGGGTATCTAACAGAGTTTTTGCAAGATTATGTAAGGTTTTGATATAGTAAATAGTGAACAATTGTTTCCACTGGCTGGCGAATCAGTAACACTGGGGTAGAGTCAGAACTATTACTAGAAAAATGAAGGGAGGGGTTAGAAGAAGGTTATTAGAACATGGAATGCGTTGGCACAAGTGGCTGTTGAGGCATAGACTGTTGCATCATTTTAAAGGATTTGGATAAGTATTTGTAAAGGAAGAATATAAAAGGAAAAGAGATGTAAAATGGAAGAGTCGATGGCTCCAGCTTAACAGCTGGCCTCCTCCTATGGTGTAACTTTTATGATTCTGTAAATGCAGTTTTTCACTATAGCTTATTAATTAGTATCAACACACCAAATAAGCCTAGCAACAATACGGCTGATGTTTCTCCTGCATGTGAGGCTCTGTATACAGAAGTTCAAACGCTGAACTGTAGAAAGGCTTGTTTTTTCAGGCCGTTCCAAAGCACTTTACAGCCAATGAAGTACTTTTGCAATATGGTCACTGTTGTAATGCAGGAAATGTGGCACCCAATTTATGAATAGCAAGGTCCCACAAACAGCAATGTGATAATGACCAGATAATCAGTTTTTTAGTGCTGCTTGTTGAGCAATGTTCCCAGTAATTTTTTTTGGGTGCACGGTCTCTTCACAGGTTCGTGCATGTGCGAACTTTAACATTGGAGAAGCATTGGCTGTGCGGGACACGCAGAGAGCTTATAGGAAACGTTGATGTTGAGTGATGAATATTGGCCAGGACATCAGGGAGAACGCTCCTGCTCTTAGAAATAGTCATGATGCGGAGATGCCGGTGTTGGACTGGGGTGGACAAAATTGAGAGGTCGCACAACACCAGGTTATAGTCCAACAGTTTTATTTTAAATCACAAGCTTTCGGAGTTACAACTCCTTCGTCGGGTGAAGTGAGGAGATACAGAATCCTATCGTATCAGGCAACGGAACCCTGTGTGAGAACCTCCCTGGATACGTCGAGGGCATTCTGAAACCCATCGTACAGGGAACCCCCAGCTTCTGTCGCGACACTACAGACTTCTTACAGAAACTCAGCACCCACGGACCAGTTGAACCAGGAACACTCCTCGCCACGATGGACGTATCGGTACTCTACGCCAGTATCCCCCACGATGACTGCATCGCTGCGACAGCCTCAGTACTCAACACCAACAACAGCCAATCTCCAGGCGCCATCCTACAACTCATCCGCTTCATCCTTGACCACAATGTCTTCACCTTCGACAACCATTTTTTTACCCAAACACACGGAACAGCCATGGGGACCAAATTCGCACCCCAATACGCCAACATCTTCATGCACAAGTTCGAGCAAGACTTCTTCACTGCACAGGACCTCCAGCCAACGCTGTACACCAGATACATCGACGACATTTTCTTCCTTTGGACCCATGGCGAAGGATCACTGAAAAGACTACACGATAACATCAACAAGTTCCATCCCACCATCAAACTCACCATGGACTACTCCTCAGAATCGGTTTCATTCCTGGACACACGAATCTCCATCAAAGACGGACACCTCAGCACTTCACTCAACCGCAAGCCCACGGACAACCTCACGATGCTCCACTTCTCCAGCTTCCACCCTAACCACATTAAAGAAGCCATCCCCTATGGACAAGCCCTGCGAATACACAGGATCTGCTCAGACGAGGAGGAACGCGATGGACACCTACGGACGCTGAAAAACGCCCTCGTAAGAACGGGATATGACGCTCGACTCATCGATCGACAGTTCCGACGGGCCACAGCGAAAAATCGCATAGACCTCCTCAGAAGGCAAACATGGGACACAACCAACAGGGTACCCTACGTCGTCCAGTACTTCCCCGGAGCGGAGAAACTACGCCATGTTCTTCGCAGCCTTCAACATGTCATCGATGACGACAAACACCTCGCTAAGGCCATCCCCACGCCTCCACTACTTGCCTTCAAACAGCCGCCTAACCTCAGAAGTACCATCGTTCGCAGCAAATTACCCAGCTTTCAGGATAACAACGACCACGACACCACACAACCCTGCCACGGCAAACTCTGCAAGACGTGCCAGATCATCAACACAGATACCATCATCACACGTGAGGACACTGCCCACCAGGTACATGGTACATACTCATGTGACTCGGCCAACGTTGTCTACCTCATACGTTGCAGGAAAGAATGCACCGCGGCATGGTACATCGGCGAGACCATGCAGACACTGAGACAACGTATGAACGAGCACCGCGCAACAATCGCCAGGCAGGATTGTTACCTCCCAGTCGGGGAACACTTCAGCAGTCAAGGACATTCAGCCTCGGATCTGCGGGTAAGCGTTCTCCAAGGCGGCCTTAGGAAAACACGACAACGCAAAATCATCGAGCAGAAACTGATAGCCAAGTTCCGCACTCATGAAGACGGTCTCAATCGGGATCTTGGGTTTATGTCACGATACATGACGTGATCCGGACTCGAGTCGTCGTTGGCTTGTTTCACAGATGTGATTCCCAGTAAAAAAGTAAATTTTTTAAAGTTAATCGTTTTACATACAGACGGCAGCTTTTGACACGTTAGACCCCATGCGATTCCACCTCATTGTCTCAGTGGTATCTTGCTATGTCTTTGATGTGGTACCTTCCTGGCTGACCTGATTAACTTTATCACACCTCGGCAGATAAACAGTCAGGATGATTGAATTCAGTTGTCTGCAATTGTAAGTTACACGTGCATTGTTCTCTATCTATATATGCTTTGACGATTCTGTATCTCCTCACTTCACCCGACGAAGGAGTTGTAACTCCGAAAGCTTGTGATTTAAAATAGAACTGTTGGACTATAACCTGGTGTTGTGTGACCTCTCAACTTAGAAATAGTGCCATGGGGTCTTTGAAGTCTACCTGTGAGGGCAGACGGGGCCCCGGTTTGACATCTCATCCGAAAGACGGCACCTCCAACAGTGCAGTACTGCACAGAAGTGCCAGCCTAAATTATGTGCTGAAGGTTCTGGAATGGGGCTTGAGCAAGCAACTTTCTGATTCTGAGGCATGAGTGCTACCACTGAGCGACGGCTGGCACCAAAACAGATGACTACAATCAAATGGGATGAATAATTCCACTCTCTGGGTGAGAGGATCCCAAGTAAAATGAGCTTGTGTCTCCATTTCTTTGTTTGTGTGAGACCATTATACTCTGTTCAAAATTTGGCACTAAATTAGCAGTCCAGCAAAGACAAACCAAGTGACTGAAGTGGGCTATTGCAGTGATAGAAAGAAGGAAAGAAAACTTGCCTTTATTAACCACCTTTCACATCTCAGGACATTCCAAAATGCGTTACAGCCAATTAATTACTTTTCAGGTTTATCCTATTGTTTTGTAGACACATACAGCAGCTAATTTGCGCACAGCAAAGTCCGTTCAACAGCAATGAGATAAATGACCAGTCAATTTGTTCTGATGGTTGAGAAATAAATGTTGGCCAGGATACCGTTCTTCGAACGGTGCCATGACATCTTTTATAACGTCTCATTTGAAAGATGGCATCACCGACAGTGCAGCATTCCCTCAGTACTGCACTGATGTGTCAGCCTAGATTATGTGCTCAAGTTTGTGGAGTGGGACTTGGCTCCGAGACGGCACTCTCACCTCTGACAGATGCTGGGGCTAAGGCACCTTGTTGAGATGGTTTCGGGGAATCTCATGTTTCTAACCCATTTTACGCAAGGTCATGCAATGCTTTGTGCACACACAAACTGGAAAAATATTAAATTGCCCACCATTGATCTCACTCAAATGTAAAACTTAAATCAAAATTGTAATTTCATTTTTGGTTCTTTTGATACGAGAGGATAATAGAAAATACCAGGTGTGATGCTTGCTGTGAATGAACAATAAAATATCTCAACTGTTCATATCACTGATTCCAAGCTGAGTTCATTCCTCACATCTGTTCTTTCACCAAAACCACCACCTTACTATCTCTGGCCCTGTCTCTCCCCTTCTGCTACTGAGTCCCTACTCCATGCCTTTATTACCTCGTGGCTCAGCGCTCCGGTATTGTCCTAGCTTGTATCCCTGCTTTCACCCTGCACAAGTTGCAGTTTATTCAGAATATTACAGCTTGTGTCCTTGCACACTCATTCCCTGCACTTCCATTGCCATCACCCCCACCAGGCTGTACTGAGAATATATTTCTAAATCCTTATTCACACCATCTGATGTCTCCACAGCTTCACCCAGTCCAACTCAATAACTTTGTTCTGCCTTCTCTCCTTTTTACACTCCTAACTTCTAACAACAGTCTGCTCCTCATTCCCTATACTCTTCCCTCTACCAATAGCAGATGCTTTTGCAGTCACCATGCCCCTGCTCTCCGGAGCTCCCTTTCAAAGTTTCTCTGCCTTATCTCCTCCTTCCCTGCTTTTAAAAACCTATTAAAGACTTTTCTCAGTTGTATTTTTGCCCTGCTTTTAGTTCCATTTTACCTATTCTTTTTCATCCTGTTTGGTGCCTGTTTTATTCTCTGATCCCTAAAGCACTACAGGATGTAGTAGTGCTGTATAACTGCAAGTTGTTGCTGTTATGTGAATTGTAATTCAGCTTTAACTTGCAGTGAATGGATTTTAAAGAGAGATTGTTATCCCTATAAAATTGAACTGACTTTGCTTCTATTCTCAGCAATGTGGGATCAGTGCTAATGATGTGAAAAAGCTGGAAGAGGCTGGTTTCCACACAGTGGAGGCAGTGGCCTATGCCCCAAAGAAAGAACTGCTAAATATCAAGGGCATCAGTGAAGCTAAAGCAGAGAAGATACTGGTAAGAGTGGAACTAAACCCTGTATCCATTTCAAAATATATATTTTTTAAGTAAGACCTGAAAGGACTTGCTGCCAAGCTGCTCCTCCCTGAATACTGTCTAATAACTTATGCGCAGCTAAAAAGTAAAGAAAGTTCTAGATTTTATATGCCAGCTTTTTGTGTAAAGTTTTCAGCTCACACACTGATACTGAAACAAACTTAATTAAGTTGGGCATAGCCTAATATCAATATTAAACCTACAAAACTAAGAATCACTTAACTGTTAAATTTTTGTACTTCCCAAAGTTTTCCTTTTTTGTCATTGCGCATTCCTTTCGCACTCTTTTTTCCTATTTTTAAAAATTATATTGAAAGCTGTTTCTAAGATTTGCATCTAGGAAAAAATAACAAAAAGCATGGTTAATGAGTACAAATGATTTACCACAAAATATAAACCTTAAAAGTGTAACTATGGTCTGAATCACCTTGGCGTAAAGCCATTTGAGTACGCTTAAACATATTGGCTCGGATTTTGTGGCCAGCGACGAAGGGATGGCGCTCGCTGCTGACCTCGAAGAAAGCTGCCCACAAAGATTTAGTGGGCTCTGTGGCGTCGATTTCCACTATAAAGTCATCAATTTCATTCTGGCGCCATCTATAGGGGATCTCTGCCGTCCAGGAACAGTGAAGTCACCAAGCAGGCTGAGCAGCCAATCAGATTGAAGAATTCTCACAGACAACAAACCAGGAACTAAAAAGCACAGATTATCATTACTTTTTAATCATTTTACAGAGAGCGAAATAAAGATTGGGACATACACATAGGAATAAGGCAGAAGCTGAAATATCATTAACTTTAAAAAAAAAACCTATGGATTTTTTTTACTATGGAATGGAGGCAATGAAGCTCCAGAATTATTAATTTAGTTTTTCAGGGCCAGGGATGTTGTTCAGCAGTAATTATGACTTAGTACGCCGTTAAAAACTCAGTTACACCTCATTCAACAAGGCTTAACATTTTTAATGGTTTTACAGCGAGAATAGTACGTAAAATGTTGAAGTTTACGTCAAATCACTGATTCTGTGCTGTGAAGACTGCAACAGCGCACACTGTAGAAGAATCATAGAATCATTACAGCTTGGTAGGGGGCCATTTGGCCCGTGCCGGCTCTCTGCAAGAGCACTTCAGCTAGTCCCAATCCCCTGCCCTTTCCCCGTAGCCCTGCAAATTTTTTCCCTTCAGGTACTTATCTAATTCCCTTTTGAAAGTCACGATTGAATCTGCCTCCACCACCCTTTCAAGCACTGCATTCCAGATCATCACAACTCGCTGCGTAAAAAAGTTTTTCCTCATGTAGCCTTTGGATCTTCTGCCAATCACCTTAAATCTGTGTCCTCTGGTTCTCGACCATTCCGCCAATGGGAACAGTTTCTCTCTTTCTACTCTGTCTAGACCCCTCATGATTTTGAACACCTCTATCAAATCTTCTCTCAATCTTCTCTGCTCTAAGGAGAACAACCCCAGCTTCTCCAGTCTATCCACGTAACTGAAGTCCCTCATCCCTGGAACCATTTTTGTAAATCTTTTCTGCACCCTCGCTAAAGCCTTCACATCCTTCCTAAAGTGTGGTGCCCAGAATTGGACACAGTACTCCAGTTGTGGCAGAACCAGTGCTTTATAAAGGTTCATCATAACTTCCTTGCTTTTGTACTCTATGCCCCTATTTATAAAGCCCAGGATCCCATACGATTTTTTAAACCGCTTTCTCAACCTGCCCTGCCACTTTCAACGATTTGTGCACATATACCCCCAGGTCTCTATGTTCCTGCATCCCCTTTAGAATTGTACCCTTTATTGCCTCGCCTCGTTCTTCCTACCAAAATGAATCACTTCGCACTTTTCTCAGTTAAATTTAAACTTAATCTGCCACGTGTCTGCCCATTCCACCAGCCTGTCTATGTCTTTTTGAAGTCTGTCCCTATCCTCCTCACTGTTCACTATACTTCCAAGTTTTGTGTCATCCACAAATTCTGAAATAATGCCCTGTACACCTAAGTCCAAATTGTTAATATATATCAAGAAAAGCAGTGGTCCTAGTACAGACCCCTGGGGAACACCACTGTATACCTTCTTCCAGCCTGAAAAACAACCGTTCACCACTACTCTCTGTTTCTTGTCACTTAGCCAATTTCATATCCATGCTGCCACTGTCTCTTGTATTCCATGGGCTTCAACTCTGCTGGCACGCCTATTATGTAGCACTTTATCAAATGCCTTTTGGAAGTCCATGTACACCACATCAACCACATTGCCCTCATCAACCCTCTGTTACCTCATCAAAAATTCAATCAAGTTAGTTAAACACGATTTGCCTTTAACAAATCCGTGCTGGCTTTCCTTAATTAATCCACACTTGTCCAAGTGACTGTTAATTTTGTCCCGGATTATCGTTTCTAAAAGCTTCCCCACTACCGAGGTTAAGCTGACTGGCCTGTAGTTGCTGGGTTTATCCTTGCACCCTTTTTTGAACAAGGGTGTAACGTTAGCAATTTTCCAGTCCTCTGGCACCACCCCCGTATCCAAGGAGGATTGGAAGATTGTGGCCAGTGCCTCCACAATTTCCACCTTTACTTCCATCAGCATCCTAGGATGCATCCCATCCGGTCCTGGTAACTTATCTACTTTAAGTACAGCCAGTTTTTCTAGTACCTCCTCTATCAATTTTTATCCCATCCAATATCTCAACTACCTCCTCTTTCACTATGACGTCGGCAGCATCTTCCTTGGTAAAGACAGATGCAAAGTACTCATTTAGTACCTCAGCCATGCCGTCTGCCTCCATGCGTAGCTCTCCTTTTTGGTCCCTAATCGGCCCCACCTCTCCTCTTACTACCCGTTTACTATTTATATGCCTATAGAAGACTTTTGGATTCCCTTTTATGTTAGCTGCCAGTCTATTCTCATACTCCCTCTCTGCTCCATTTATTTCCTTTTTCACTTCCCCTCTGAACTTTTTGTATTCAGCCTGGTTCTCACTTGTATTCTCAACCTGACATCTGTCATACGCCCCTTTTTTCTGCTCTATCTTGCTCTCTATCTCTTTCGTCATCCAGGGAGTTCTGGCTTTGGGTGCCCTACCTTTCCCCCTCGTGGGAATGTACATCGACTGTACCCGAACCATCTCCTCTTTAAAGGCAGCGCATTGTTCGATTACAGTTTTGCCTGCCAATCTTTGATTCCAATTTACCCAGGTCTGTTCTCAACCCATTGAAATTGGCTCTCCTCCAATTAAGTATTTTGACTCTAGATTGCTCTTTGTCCTTTTCCATAGTTAACCTAAACCTTATGATACTATGGGGGGTGATTTTGCAAATGGGGGCGCGTTGGAGGCGCGACTGCTGCTTGTCGGGTTTTAGTCCCGCCTCCATCAACTTGTGGCCAACCCAGCGGGCTTAGCAGGCCAATTAATGGAAAGCCGGTGACAGAACGTCAGCGTATGACGTTTCATCTGTCAATTTTGACAGATGAATTGTCATCGTTTGACAGCTTTGAGAAGCTGTCAAACACTGACAGTCTCTGTTGTTTGGTGAGTTCTTGTACTCAAGGCTCATCAAACCTATTTTCTGAGCAGAAAGCAGATGGCTGTTGCATCGGAAGAAAAAGTTCTCTGCTATGGAGAGCCTCCGGATCCCCAACGATTGACGCCTGCAGGAAGAAACAAAGGTAAGTAAACTTTTTCTAACACTTTTCACTCACCTCACATACTTACCTCTCCACATTTGCACCCATCACTCACCTCCACAGTGCACTTTTGGACCCATCTCACCCCCGCAGACCCACTGCTCGCCTCGCTGACCCTGGTGGGGTTTCCCGACGTCGGGAAGCCCGCACCTCTGTTGGAAAAATGGGGATAATCCTCATAACTGCCTGTTAACTATCTGTTAACAGGCAGTTAAGTGGCTGTAATCCCCTTCCCGCCTCCAGGAGACAGGACCCAGCGCGGGTCGGGTACCTGCCTCCTGGGAAGATGGCACAGGGGCGGGATGGGTACCTGCCCCCAGATTCTGCCATTTTCCCGGCAGTCCCGCCTCCCCAGGGCTGGTAAAATCGCCCCCATGATCACTGTCTCCTAAATGTTCCCCTACAGAAACTTGATCCACCTCATTCCCCAGATCCAGATCCAACAATGCCTCCTTCCTCGTTGGGCCGGACATGTACTGATCAAGAAAATTCTCCTGAACACACTTCAGAAATTCTTCCCCTTCTCTGCCCTTTACACTTATTACTATTACTATCCCATTACTATCCCAGTCTGTATTAGGATAATTGAAGTGTCCATTATCACTACTCTATAGATCTTGTACATCTCTAATTTCCCTGCAAATTTGCTCCTCTATATCCTTCCCACTACTTACACACCTAGTAATGGCATCTCTAGTGTTTCTTAACTCTTAACGAAATAGATTCTGTCTTCAGCCCTCCAGGACATCCTCTTTCTCTAGCACTGTAATATTCTCCTTAATAAATACTGCCACCCCACCTCTTTTTTCCTTCCCTATCTTTCCTGAACACCTTGTGTCCAGGAATATTTAGTACCCAAACCTGCCCTTTTTTGAGCCAGGTCCCAGTTATCTCCACAACATCATATTCCCATGTGGCTATTTGCACCTGCAGCTCATCAATCTTATTTACCACGCTTTGTGCGTTTACATACATGCACTGCAAACCTATCTTTGACCTTGTATTTTCTCTTAGTCTAACCCCACCTAATACCGTACTATCTCTTACTCTAATGCTATCTGTATCTCCCACTCTTTTGTGCACTCCTTTCTAATGTTACATCCTGGTGCCCACTTCCCTGCGAGGATATTGGTCCCAGCTCTGTTGAGGTGCAACCCGTCCGGCCTGTACAGGTCTCACCTGCCCCAGAACCAGTCCCAATGTCCCAGGAATCTAAAGCCCTCCCTCCTGCACCATCTCACCAGCCACGCATTCATCTGCTCTATCCTCCTATTTCTATACTCACTAGCGCGTGGCACTGGGAGTAATCTGGAGATTACTACCTTTTGAGGTCATACTTTTTAACCTCTTTCCTAGCTCCCTAAAATCTGCCTGCAGGACCTCATCCCTCTTTCTACCTATGTCGTTGATACCGATATGAACCATGACCTCTGGCTGTTCACCTTCCCCCCTCAATGTCCTGCAGCCGCTCAATGACATCCTTGACCCTGACACCAGGGAGGCAACATACCATCCTGGAATCATGTCTGCAGCTGCAGAAACGCCTGTCTGCTCCCCTAACTATTGAATCCCAATCACTATTGCTTTCCTGATCTTCTTTCCACCCCCACCTTCCCCTGGTATAGCTGAGCCACTATTGGTGCCATGGACTTGGCTCTGGCTGTACTCCCCAGAGGAACCATCGCCCTCACAAGCATTCAGTACTGAGCAGGGTATCACTGACAACAACCTTCGGATTTCTGCTGTGCATGTGCAGACGCCAGAAATTGCTGTCAGTTTCAGAGTTATGACGGCGAACATTGACAGTATCGCTGTCATTACAACTGCAAAATCCAGGCCAACCTATTGATATTTGGTCTTGCTCTGCAAATTTAGATTTTATAATTAAACTTGGCTTAGGAGAAGATTCTTTGCAACTGGATATGTTATCTGTAATTTACTGCTTTGGTTGTACCAAACAGGAAAACAATTGAATTGGAATAGCATGAAATTTTAACTTCCTCCTTACTGTCTCCCCCCTCCTATCACCAACTATGTCCAGTTTAATGCTTCTCCAGTTACATTGCTTGCATCTCCAGAAAAGCAGGTGCTGTGCATACGTGGGTAAACTGGAGGCTGCATGTCTTGAGTAGCAGCGTGGATTTCTGTGCCTGCAACATTAGCAATGGACTTTTCACATTTATCTGCACAAATGTTGACATTAAGGCCAAGTACAGCGAGGAGACCCAAATGTTCAATTTCAATGCTAAGCTCTTTAGGTGAGGTGAAAGAGGATGATAGACTATAATCTGTTCATTATATCTTGTTTTTTGAGATAATGGAGCTTCCTTTGGGGGACAGAAAGCCACCAGTTCTTAACATGTTGTACTCAGTAACCAATCCCACTGATTCAGGTTTGTTGAAATACAAGGTATTCTTAATTTGATTGTAGTCACCTTCAAACAGAGTCCCTCTGAAACCTCAAGTTTCAGCAGAAATACAACCCACATCAGCAGACCTGAATGGATGGCATTAGTTATTGGGTCCAGCATGTCAACATCTGTTGGCCTTCTGAACGCCAGACCTGTACTTATAGAGGGAGAACAAAGAGGTACAAATATGGGTTCAGCTACAGCAGGTTCTGGAAACAAACTTCTCATACAGATCTTTGTCTAATTCTCTGACCTTGGTTAATATTTGAATGGAGAGGGAGGCACTTCACAGGGTTACAGCTTCAGAGAGCACGATACCCTTCTTGGGTCACCACTCCCATAGCAATTCGTGCAATCTGTTGGGCCAAATGATAACCGTTGTACTTTCTCATTGGATAGTGAGCCCCAATGCTCTCTTCAGTTTAATTCCATGCCTTGATTAGTCATATTCTAAGAGCCTTCCACTCCAGCCTTAATGAACTTGATGTTGTCGAAGCAACAAAGAGGTGTATGTCCTGAAGTAAAACATGCTGGAGCTGCAACCACAATTAGGCAGCAATCTCAACTTGAGAAAATGATTGTCCTTTACATTTCAGTAGCAAAACAAAGGCAGTTCATCAAGGACCAGGGCAGACTGAGAGGTTTTCAGTGTTATGGGGCATCTGATTCTGGGTACCTCTGTTTGAAGATGGTGACTGCAATCAGACGAGGGATATCTTGTATTTCAACAATCTAAGTCAGTGGATTTGGTTACTGGGTGCCGAGACCTCGACCTTCTGGCGTGCCTCTTTTTATTCTGTTAGTACTCTGGATCTTAGTCATGAATTACCAAAGAAGCACAGTTAGTGTGGAGAAAAAAGTTTGTTCTTCTTTGCTCTTGATGCGATATGTAATGGTGTGCAATGGAAAACTGTTGAACAAAATTGCAGATGATTTAGAAATTTTTAGAAGAATTGAGGGCTGCTTCTGTGAACACTACAATTAAGTAATTTTTAATTATTGGAATAAAGTAATTTAAGTTTTAACCAGAGACCACTCTTGTGTGGCAACACGGTGGCATAGTGGTTAGCACTGGTGCCTCACAGCGCCAGAGACCCGGGTTCGAATCTGACCTCGGGTGACTGTCTGTGTGGAGTTTGCACATTCTCCCCGTGTCTGCGTGGGTTTCCTCCGGGTGCTCCGGTTTCCTCCCACAGTCCAAAAATGTGCGGGTTAGGTTGATTTGGCTATGATAAATTGACCCTTAGTGTTAGGGGGGGGGATTAAATATGTGGGGTTATGGGGATAGGATGGGATATGTTAGGGGGAATTAAATACGTGGGGTTACGGGGCTAGGGTGGAATATGTGTACTGTGGGGATTAAAGCAGGGACAGGGTACTGGATTTGAATGATCAGCCATGATCGTATTGAATGGTGGAGCAGGCTCGACGGGCCGAATGGCCTACTCCTGCTCCTAGATTCTATGTTTCTATGTTTTCTATAATCACCAGCATAAATTACTTTGAAACAAATAGATGTGTTTTTGGTAAGGGAGCAAATTGTGATTATCCTCTTTGGGGAGGAGGGGGGCGGGGGCGGAGGAGATGTGGTCTCTTGCGATTAAAATTGCTCCAAGATGCTGCATGGTGGAAGGCTGAAACCAAGTCAACCCTCTGTAGTAGACTCCGTAATCCAATCTTTGAGCCAGGCAAGCGCTTGATAAATCAGCTGGCTCATTAACAGGATCAGAAATGGTAGACTGGTCACTAGGAATGTGATTCTTCCCATTCGTCCCTAGATAAGCCCTTAAACCAATGTCCCAACAGGTAGGATGGTCCTGGCTTGACGAGCATTGGGGAAGCTTATTACTTCTCTTTGATGTTGGGCTACATTGTTTTAGCTGGTTAAACTCCAGTGTTAGCCTATGTGCACTGGGATTTGAGGGGTGTTGCCCTCAGCCTTGGCTCTTGCTAACCTGTGCCTGAACTGTCTGGACTTGGGCAAGAGAATGTGTGCAAATAGGAACTTTTGTTGCACCGCCTCTAAGACATGCATGTTTTTTCTCAGATAAGGAGACCAAAACTGTGCGCAGTACTCCAGGTGTGGTCTCACCAAAGCCCTGTACAATTGTAGCAAGACTTACTTACTTTTGTACTCCAACCCCCTTGCAATAAAGGCCAACATGCCATTTGCCTTCCTAATTGCTTGCTGTACCTGCATGCTAACTTTCTGTGTTTTGTGTATGAGGACACCTAAATCTCTCTGAACACCAACACTTAATAGTTTCTCACCATTTAAAAAATATTCTGTTTTTCTATTCTTCCTACCAAAGTGAATAACCTCACATTTCCCCACATTATATTCCATCTGCCACCTTATTGCCCACTCGCTTAACCTGCCTATATGCCTTTGAAGACTCTGTGTTCTCCTCACAGCTTACTTTCCCACCTAGCTTTGTATTGTCAGCAAACTTCAATACATAACACTCAGTCCCTTCATCCAAGTCATTAATATAGATTGTAAATAGCTGAGGCCCAAGCACTGATCCTTGCGGCGCCCCACTAGTTACAGCCTGCCAACCAGAAAATGACTCGTTTAAGAATATAAGAGCATAAGAAATAGGAGCAGGAGTAGGCCATTTGGCACTTCGAGCCTGCCCTGCCATTCAATAAGATCATGGTGGATCTTCTACGTCATCTCTTCACTTTCCTGCACTATCCCTTGATTCCCTTAGAGTCCAAAAATCTATCAATCTCTGCCTTGAATATACTCAATGACTGAGTCTCCATAGCCCTCTGGGGTAGAGAATTCCAAAGATTCACCACCCTCTGAGTGAAGACATTTCTCCTCATCTCAGACCTAAATGGCTGACCCCTTATACTGAGATTGTGACCCTGGTTCTAGACTCCCCACCAGGGGAAACATCCTCCCTGCATCTACCATGTCAAGCCCTGTAAGAATTTTGTATGTTTCAATGAGATCACCTCACATTCTTCTAAACTCTAGAGAATATAGACCTAGTCTACTCAATCTCTCCTCAGAGGACAATCCCCCCCACCCCCCTTCCAGGAGCCAGTCTGGTGAACCTTCGTTGCACTCCCTCTAAGATAGTTATATCCTTCGTTAGGTAAGGAGACCAAAACTGTACACAATACTCCAGGTGTGGTCTCACCAGGGCCCTATATAATTGCAGTAAGATGTCTTATACTCAAATCCTCTTGTAATAAAGGCCAACATACCATTTGCTTTCCTAATTGCTGCTGTATCTGCATGTTAACTTTCAGTGATTTGTGTACAAGGACACCCAGATCTCTCTGAACACCAACATTTCCCAATCTTTCACCATTTAAAAAAAAATACTCTGCTTTTCTATTTTTCCTACCAAAGTGGATAACTTCACATTTCTCCACATTATATTCCAATAATCTTCCTTAATGGATTCCAGGATTTTCTTGATGACTGATGTCAGGCTAACTGACCTATAGTTCCCTGCTTTATCTCTCCCTCCTTTCTTGAATAGCGGGGTTACTTTTGCTACCTTCCAATCCGCTGGGACCATTCCAGAATCTAGGGAATTTTAGAAGATCACAACCAATGCATCCATTATTTCTGCAGCCAACTCTTTTAGAACCCTAGGATGTAGGCCATCAGGTCCTGGGGATTTTTCGGCTTTTAGTCCCATTAGTTTCTCCCATTAGTTTCCCACAGAACAGACACTTGAGTTCTTATTTGGTTTGACTCCTACTTAAATCAATAAAATAGAAAGAACTTGCATTTATATAGCGCCTTTCACATGTTAATCGATCCCAAAACACTTCGCAGCCAATGAAATACTTTTTAAGTGTAGTCACTTGGTTTAGAGGCAAACATGACAATTAGTTTGCACACAGCAAGGTCCTACAAACAGGACAATGAGATAAATGAGCTATTAATTGTTTTTGGTGGTTTTCACGGCGTTAAATGTTGTTGAGGACACCTCAAGAAATCCTCATCTCTTCAAATAGTGCCTTGGGATTTTTTATATCCACTTGAGAGGGCAGTCTGGGGATTAAAGACCCATTTTATAGTTCAGCACTCTCTCAGTACCGTACTAATGACTCGTCCTAGGTTAGTGTTCAGGTCGCTGGAGTACAGCTTGAACTCTCAACCTTCTGACTCAGGTGAGAGTGCTACCACTGAACTAAAGGCTGACACTTGGTGCCAATAGAAGGTCTAAATACCAAGCAGCAGAACAACAACAGCGTACATTTATAAAGCACCTTTTAATATAGTGAAAAGTCTCGAGGTGCTTCACTGGAGCAATTATCAGACACTAGTTGACACCGAGCCACGTGAGATATTGGGACAAATGACCAAAAGTTTCATCCAGGAAGTAGATTTAAAGGACCAACATGAAGGAGGAGAGAGAAGTAGAAAGTCGGGGAGATTTAGGGAAGGAATTCCAGAGCTTAAGGCCTAGACAACTGAAGGCACGGACGCCAATGATGGGGTGAATTAAATCGGATATGCACAGAGACCAGAATTTGAGAAACCCAGCGTTCCCGAAGGGTTTTCGGAGTGGAGGAGGTTGCAGGTGTAGCGAGTGGCGAGGCCATGGAGGGATTTGAACACAAGGATGAGAATTTAAAATTTGAGGCTTGCTGGACCGGGAGCCATTGTAGGTCAGAGAGCACAGGGGTGATGGGTGAATGGGACTTGGGTGCGAGTTAGAATACGGGCATGAGAGTTTTGGATGAGCAGAGGTTTAGAGGATTGAAGATGGGAGGCCGCCCAGGAGAGCATTAGAATAGTTGAGTCTCAAGATAACAAAAACATGGATAAGATTTTCAGCAACAGATGGGCTGAGGCAGGGGCGGAGATGGGCGATATTACAGAGGTGGAAGTAGGCGGTCCTGGTAATGGAGAGGATGTGGGGTTGGAAGCTTAGCTCAAGGTCAAATAGGATGTCGAGGTTGTGAATAGTCTGCTTCAGCCTCAAACAGTAGCCAGGGAGGGGGATGGAATCGGTGGCGGGGGCCAAAGATGATGATTTTTGGTCTTCCTAATATTTAATTGGAAGAAATTTCTGCTCGTCCAATACTGGATGTCGGACCAGCAGCGTGACAAATTGGAGACAGTGGAGGTGTTTTTTGATTCTTTACGTTCATACATTCTATCCTAAAGTTTGTTAACTTGCTAATCAGGCATTTTAAAAACTGAGTGAATAATGACATGGGATGACAACTTCCGTTTTGCGGTTTCTGATGATGCGTAGATGAGCTGAGCTGAGGCGGGGTGGAGATGGGCAATGTTAGGCAGTCTTGGTGATGGAGAGGATTTGGGGTCACAAGCTCAGCTCGGGGTTAATAGGACGCCAAGGTTGCGAACAGTCAGGTTCAGCCTCACAGTGGCCAGGTAAAGGGATGGAGTCAGTGGCTTGGGAACGGAGTTTGTGGTGGGGACCAAAGGCAATGGCTTCGGTCTTCCCAATATTTAATTGGAAGAAATTTCTGCTCATCCAATACTAGATGTGGGACAAGCAGCCTGACAAATCAGAGGCAATGGATGGTCAAGAGAGGTGGTGGTGAGCTAGAGCTGGGTGTTATCAGCCTACATGTGGAATCTGATGTGATTTCGGATGATATCGCCAAGGGGCAGCATGTAGATGAGAAATAGGAGGGGGGCTAAGGATAGATCCTCGGGGCTTCCAGAGGTAACTGTGTGGGAGTGGGAAGAGTTGCAGGAGATGCTGTGGCTACAACTGGATAGATAAGAGTGGAACCAGACGAGGGCAGTCCCACCCAGCTGGACAACGGAGGAGAGGCGTTGGAGGAGGATGGTGTCAACCGTATCAAAGGCTGCAGGCAGATCAAGAAGGATGATAGTTTACTACGTTACAATCACACACGATGTCATTTGTGACTTTGATGAGGGCCGGTTCAGTGCCATGGTAGGGATGGAAACTTGATTGGTGAGGTTCAAACATGGAGTTGTGGAAGAGATGGGCACGGATTTGGGAGGCGACAACACGTTCAAGCACTTTGGAGTGGAAAGGGAGGTTGGAGATGGGGTAGTAGTTTGCAAGGACGGGGGGGTCAAGGGTGGGTTTTTTGACCGGGAGGTGATGACGGCAGATTTTAAAAGGAGGTGGACAGTACCGGAGGTGGACAGTACCATAGGTGAGGGAACAGTTTACAGTATGAGCTAGCATGGGGGTCAGGAAGAGAAGTCGGGTGGTCAGCAGTTCAGTGGGTATTGGGCCGAGAGAGCAGGGGGTGGGTCTTGAGGACAATGCGAGGTCGGAGGGGGCATAAGGAGAGATGGGAAAGAAACTAGCGCAAGAGAAACTAGCGCAAGATGCGAGTTCAGGGGGATCGGGCAGCACAATATTGCTTTATTCTAACTTGTGGTTTCATGGGTGCTTGCACTGAATAAACTGTTGGTGGCAGTAAGAGGCCGTTATTGGTGGGTTGCTTAGTTTATGTGTGAGGTTTCACAGACTGGCTAATCTAATTTTAAATATGAATTCTGCCATATGTGTTCTAAATGGAGGATGCTGCATGTGAAATTGTTGAATTTTTTTCCACAAATTGAGGGTTACTGCACAATACTTGAAGGATGAATTCATGAACAAGTAATACAGGGCGCAATCAATAGTGGAATAAACATGATATTCAGTAACTCCATATGTGAATATTGTGAGGCATAGTTAAATTTAACAGACTTTTGTGGTTTATCTGGCTTTTTTTTGCATGTTACAAAATATAAATATAACAGTCCAGAAATGCTTGGGGCTTATTCTTCACCGTGGTGCTCATTCTTCATCAATTGGTGTGTGTTTCTCAAATGGCATACAGAGATACTGTTTGCATGTGTGTGCTAGTTATTTCGGCTTCACCTTGGTGGGGTGGTTTGTGTTTCTGTTTTATTTAGATGCTTCATGTACAATTTTGGGGGTTATAAAGTTTGTAGGGCAGCTGTGGGTTTTCTAATTTGCTGATGACTTGTGGTGAGATTAGTTCCAGTTAACTTTGTTACCTAATTAATTTTTATTCTAAATTTCTCCCCTCCTTAAAATGTTGATTCTCTCTAGAATATGGTGCCAGAAGCCTTCTGTTGAAAGGACCTTATTTTTTTCGGCTAGGCAATAAATGCGGCCTTGCCAGCATCCTCTGAATCTTTTTTTTAAGATGTGTGACTGGGCTGTGCATGTTGACAGGCTATTTAGACATTCCTCTGAAGGACATCACAGCCAATGTGATTTTTATTGGGTACCAATGCAGATGCACTTACCAGCAGGGATCATTGGTTAGAGACTGGGGGATAATTTTGACTGTGCAATAATGTAAAACGGGTGAAAGCGAATCGGCAGCCCGTTTTACGTCCGCTGATATTTATTGGAGAGATGTAAAACAGGCTGCTGATTCGCTATCACTTATTTTACACTATCTCTCAGTCAGAATTATCCTCAGGAATGAAAACTACGAATGATTTATTTAATTTTCCCCTGTGGCGTCTAGGGTTACTCATGCCAGTTATAGTCCTGAAACTGTTGTCAGCTGGGGCAATTAACTTGAATGCTTGAAATATTATTTTGTGAACATGAGATGGGTATGTTTATGTGGTCTAGAACTTGTAAAAGTTTAGAATAGTTTTTTAAAAAATATTGAATAAATTGTGATGAGTTTGAATTTTGAGATTCTTTTTGTGTCAGCAATTTTGATTGGCTTACTGCTCCCATTACAACTGACCTAATGTAGGTTGAAAGATTTCGACCCTTGTTATATCTTTAGGGTTGTTTCTGGGAATCCGTGCCCATTGACCTGAGATGCACGCTAAACTCACTTGCTACGTGCAAAGAACTGAAAAAATTCCACGTGCCAGGCCAGCTACCCGCAGAAAGTTAGTTTCAAAGCCATTTTATTTTCAAATGATGTCCTATTGTAGCTCCTCTGTGCCTCAGAAAATGCTACTTGGAATGTGTCGAAGTATGTTTATTTCTTTTTAGATTTCATTTCCTCTGATTAAACTTTATTGTTTTTCGTACTGATGTAATATGTATTCTGTAGAAAGTTAAATATTGAAATTTAGGATTCAGGTAATCTATCAAGAGTAGGTGAATCACACCAACCAGCTTTGATATGTCTGGTCAGGACTGTGTTAACGGATCTCAGGTGCACTGCTGTATAGACTTGACAATTGTCATCATATCACTGAGTTGGGGTGGGGGGGGGGAAGTTGACAGTAGTTTGTTTCTGAACGCTACTTATCAATCCCTGCTGGAAGCATATGCGTGTGGACACTTGGGGAGGATAGAATCAGGCTTGGCTGTGATTCCCCCGAGTCAAATAGCCTGCTGACACTCACCGTCTAGACTTGCACGTGAATAATGAACATCCCATGGTGGGGCCAGGTTGTGGGGAGCTGTGGGGAAAGAGAAAAAGAAATGAAAAAAGTATTGGGAGCTTGCTTTGTGTTTTTCAGCATACAGAGTTGTAATTCAAAAATTACAATTTTGCCATCTGATTATGGGCATCGTGCCAATGGCACTAATTATAGGAAATGCTAGTAATACTTGTTGCATTATTTTAATTAAAGACCACATATCTCAACTTAAAAATGCTAATTACTGGGTCTGAAGTAGAAGTTATTATCAAGCTGTGTGGGTTCCTGTGCCAGGCTGACTGGAATTAGTGTATATTGCAAAAGCCACACTGTCCACAGCAGTAATATACAACCATTTGTTGAAGAAAATCCACTCCATTTTTTGAAAGGCTACCTACAGTTCATCTGATCGTGTCTGTGGATCAGGGCATTAGAGATTGAAAATTGATGGGGGAAGGAGAGTGAGATGAGTATCTATTCTTCTATCTGATTCTGACGTCGTTTCGTTGGTTTGCTGGGGAAGAAGAGAAGCTGGGGGTAACTTTTCTCGAGAACCATACCTATCTGTGTAAAAATCATGCATATGGCTTGCACTTCCTATCCCCAAATGTTAATTTCTGTAACCTTTTTTCATGTCTGCATTTATCGTGAAAACTTCCTATGTAAACATTTATAATGGTAATCTAAAGGAAACACTTTATAATGGGTAAAATCCTGTGTTAATATTTTGCGTCGCATTCTGTTCATGAACCAGTCACATCACGCGGAATGCTTTTTGAAAAAATGTTCATCCACTTCATTTCTTCAATTAAATTTCTAATGTCGAGATTAAGGTTTTTACACTTAGCATCACAGAAGGTACAGCACAGAAGGAGGCCAATCAAATTTGTACCAGCTGTTAAACTGGAGCCATCCACTCTTCTCCCATTTCCCAACTCTTTCCCCATATCCATTTGTATTCTTTCTTTATAACCCTTGTCCAACCTTGCAAAGCCTGCTTCTACCTTCTTCCTAAAGTACATGAACAGAACTGTCCTGGCACACCAACTGTTTCAGCCTGTCCCTGTCCCACCCAACTAATTTTGTCTTATCTTGACTCTATTCTTCCCGTCCCCACCTTATTAGTCCAGCCCACCCATACTGGTTTAAAAACAGAAAATGCTGGAAATACTCAGCAGGCCAGGCACCATCTGTGGAGAGAGAAACAGAGTTAACATTTCAGGTCGATGATCCTTCGTCAGAACTGGAAAAAGCTGGAGCAAGTGTAGGGACAGGGAAAGGGGGGAGGGGAGGAAAGAACAAAAGGGAAGGTCTGTGATAGGCTGGAAGGCAGGAGAGACAAAAGGGATGATGGTGCAAGGCAAAAGGAGATGGTAATGGGACAAGTTAAGAAACAAAAGATGGCTCTAGATGAAGTGTAAATGGCACTGGCAGAATGATCGACAGCTGCCATGTGAGAGAGAGAGAAAAAAAATTATGGAAAAGAAAAAGATAGGGGCAGAGGTTATGGTCTGAAATTGTTGAACTCTGTTGAGTCCAGAAGGCTGTAAAGTGCCTAATCGAAAGATGAGTTGCTGTTCCTCGAGCTTACGTTGAGCTTCATTGGAACAGTGTAAGAGGCTGAGGACAGAGAGGTCAGAGTGGGAGTGGAGCAGGGAATTAAAGTGACAGGCGACCGGATGCTCGGGGTCACCCTTACGGACTGAATGGAGGTGTTCCGCAAAGTGGTCACCCAATCTGCGTTTGGTCTCCCCAATGTAGAGGAGACCGCATCATGAGCAGCGAATACAGTATACTAAATTGCAAGAAGTACAAGTAAATCGCTGTTTCACCTGGAAGGCGTGTTTGGGGCCCTGAACAGTGGGAAGGGAGGAGGTAAAAGGGCATGTGTTGCATCTTCTGCGCTTGCACGTGAAGGTGCCGGGGGAAGGGGTGTTGGGGTTGATAGAGGAGTGGACCAGGGTGTCGCGGAGGGAGCGGCCCCTTCGGAATGCTGAAAGGAGAGGTGAGGGGAAGATGTGTTTGGTGGTGGGATCACGCTGGAGGTGGCGGAAATGGCGGAGGATGATTCGTTGAATGCGGAGGCTGGTGGGGTGAAAGGTGAGGACAAGGGGAACCCTATCGTGGTTCCGGGAGGGAGGGGAAGGGGTGAGAGCAGAAGTGTGGGAAATAGAACGGACACGGTCAACCACAGTAGAGGGGAATCCTCGGTTGAGGAAAAAGGAAGACCTGTCGGAAGCACTAGTATGGAAGGTGTAGTGGCGGAGACGGAGAAACTGGGAGAATGGAATAGAGTCCTTACAGGAAGCGGGGTGGGAGGAAGTGTAGTCCAGGTAGCTGTGGGAGTCAGTGGGCTTATAGTGAATATTTGTCAATAGCCTATCCCCAGAGATGGAGACAGAGAAGTCGAGGAAGGGAAGAGTCGGAGATGAACCATGTGAAGGTGAGGGAAGGGTGGAAATTGGAAGCAAAGTGAATGAAATTTTCTAGTTCAGGGCAAGAGCAGGAAACAGCACCGATAGTCATCAATGTACCGGAAAAAGAGGTGAGGGAGGGGACCTGAGTAGGACTGGAACAAAGAATGTTCCACATATCCCACGAAAAGGCAGGCATAGCTAGGACCCATGCGGGTTCCCATAGCAACCACCCATACTGGTGCCTCCTTTTCTGATTTCACAATCTATGGTTCCAATTGTCTCCATGGATGTACAGTGCCTTTACACCTGCACCCCTCACTATGGTCTCTGGGCCCTTCACTTCTTCCTTGAAAAGTTGCCCCATCCACTGTCCTTCTATGCCTAACTGAACTTGTGCTCGTCTTTCAACTCCACTCACTTCCTCCACATAAAAGGTGTCACTGAGAGCCTGTGTGTTTCCATCTATGCCTGTCTTTACGGGCAACACGGTGGCATAGTGGTTAGCACTGGTGCCTCACAGCGCCAGGGACCCGGGTTCGAATCTGACCTCGGGTGACTGTCTGTGTGGAGTTTGCACATTCTCCCCGTGTCTGCGTGGGTTTCCTCCGGGTGCTCCGGTTTCCTCCCACGGTCCAAAAATGTGCGGGTTAGGTTGATTTGGCTATGATAAATTGACCCTTAGTGTTAGGGGGGTATTAAATATGTGGTGTTATGGGGATAGGATGGGATATGTTAGGGGGAATTAAATACGTGGGGTTACAGGGGTAGGGTGGGACAGGGTACTGGATTTGGATGATCAGCCATGATCGTATTGAATGGTGGAGCAGGCTCGACGGGCCGAATGGCCTACTCCTGCTCCTTGTTTCTATGAATGTATATGAAGCACTCTGTTCCAATCCTAGTCAGGTCTCCTCCTGGCTTCTCCCTCTGTTACATTGATAACTGTTAGTGAAATTTCCATCTCACTTTTTAATCTAGAATTTCATTAGCTATGCTTCCAATTTTCACCCATTCATCATCTTGACACAATCTTCTCAGACTTCTCTCTCTCCCCATTTGTGGCAATAGGCTTTTAACAGATCTATTAAAAGCCTATTGATTCCTACAGTTATCTGGATTATGCTGCTTCCCACCCAGCTTCCTGTAGAGAATCCATCCCTTTCTCCATCTCCATTAGGGTTGCCAACTCTAGTTTGATGTATTCTTGGAGATTTGATCACACGGCATTCGATCATGTGACACTTAATCATTGGCATTTGATCACGTGACATTTTCCCACTGTTTGCAAATGTTATTGCATTTACCTCAGTTGTGTCTCTCTCACCAAATGCAAATAAAATATTTGACACTTGTTTTATAGCAAGATGAACTTATAAATCAAAGAACAAAAGAATAGAAAGATTTAAGGATAAGTAATTTTTCAATAAAAGCTACTTCTGTGATGTTTCGACAGTATCGACTGCAATGAGAAACATCAAGTAAATACCACTGATTCAACAAAAAGAAAGACTTGCATTTATATGGTGCCATTCACTACCACCAGACGTCTCAAAGTGCTTTACAGCCAATGAAGTACTTTTGAAGTGGAGTCACTGTTGTAATGTAAAAACGATCGATATAAGTAACTTCTAACTAAAGTTTTCGTACAATTTTATGACTTTTTACAATACACAGCAAGTTAGAAAAAAATAAAAATAAAACCAAAACCAAACCTCCTTCAATTCACTGACTCCCACACCCCACTGCCGAAGCCCAGCGTCAGGGAGGCGAGGCTCAGTACAAGTTCTGTAAACCCTAGGTTTCCCCTCCACAGTGATGACAACTAAGGATCTCCCCTTGCTACCAGACAGCAGCTGCCCCATTACAGTGCCCTCCTCCTCCAAGTGCTACTAAACCCCATGACTCTTCTCTTTCTCTCCCCCCCCCCCCCCCCCCCACCAAACTAATGCTAACTACAATGGCTACCCCCCACAACAAGTAATAAAAACAGAATTTAACTTATTCAGCCCATTTAAATTAGTGACCCAGAAAATACATACGTGTATTGCATGGAATAACATCCCTATTATAAAACATCGGGCCGTATTTTGGGACCCCCCTATGGGTGCGTACGGGATCCTCCACATCCCCGGAGATGGGCCTCTGCGGGTGGAGAGTTGCGCTATTTGCCCAACTTCCACCTGCTGAATGCCTGTGAAATGGCATAAGGCCTGCTTTTACCAACATAAGAGTTTAAAAAAAAATTAAAAAAAATGTTATCACTCATTTATACATTAAAAACCCTGTCCAATAAGGTAAGTATATTTTTAGCCCCGTTAAAACATAATTTTTTTTCTCCAAAAAATTACATTTTCATTTAAAATATTTAAATGGCATTTTAATTAATTTTAAATATGTAGTTTAATTTTTTTTCATGTTAGTGCATTTTTTAAGTGATCCCCATTCATACTTATGGGAGTTCTGTACGTACGCAACTCCCATAAGTATGAATGGGGATTCCATTCTTTTACAAGAAGAAAATACTGCAGATGCTGGAAATCTGAAATAAAAACAGAAAATGCTGGAGATACTCAGCAGGTCAGGCAGCATCTGTGAAGAGAGAAACAGAGTTAACGTTTCAGGTCGATGACCTTTCGTCAGAACTGGAAAAAAGCAGGAAATGGAACAGATTTTAAAGCAAGTTTAGGGGCTGGGAAATGGGGGAGGGGATGAAAGAACAAAAGGGAAGGTCTGTGATAGGATAAAAGGCAGGAGAATTAAAGAGACATTAAGAGATATTCAAGGCAAAAGGAGATGGTAAAGGGACAGGTTAAACAAAGGATGGCTCTAGATGAAGTGTGAATTGCGCTGGCAGAATGAAAGACAGCTGCCATGTGGGAGAGAAGAACAAAAGGCACAAACAAAAAGTGTGGATAAAAGAGTTCCCCTTGTCCTCGCCTTTCACCCCACCAGCCTCCACATTCAACGGATTATTTTCCGCCACCTCCAGCGTGATCCCACCACCAAACGCATCTTCCCCTCACCTCCCCTTTCAGCATTCTGTAGGGACCGCTCCCTCCGCGACACCCTAGTCCACTCCTCTACCAGCACCCCTTCCCCTTCGCCCGGCACCTTCCCGTGCAAGCACAGGAGATGCAACACATGCCCTTATACCTGCTCCCCCCCAACCCCCCCCCCTTCCCACTGTCCAGGGCCCCAAACACCCCTTCCAGGTGAAACAGCGATTTACTTGTTGTACTTGCAATTTAGTATACTGTATTCGCTGCTCACGATGTGGTCTCCTCTACATTGGGGAGACCAAACGCAGATTGGGTGACCGCTTTGCGGAACACCTCCGTTCAGTCCGTAAGGGGGACCCCGAGCTTCCGGTCACTTGTCACTTTAATTCTTCGCACCACTCCCACTCAGACCTCACCGTCCTCAGCCTCTTGCATTGTTCCACGGAAGTTCAGCGTAAGCTCGAGGAACAGCACCTCATCTTTCGATTAGGCACTTTACAGCCCTCTGGACTCAACATAGAGTTCAACAATTTCAGATCATAACCTCGGCCCCTATCATGTATATATTTTTTATCCACACTTTTTGTTTGTGCCTTTTGTTCTTCTCTCCCACATGGCAGCTGTTTTTCATTCTGCCAGCGCAATTCACACTTCATCTAGAGCCATCCTTTGTTTCTTAACCGATTCCATTCTTTTATTGGTTGGGCCGACCCACGTGATCCCAGGGGCGCATGCGAACTGCATACGCCCCTTGGATATGTGGGCCTCTGCCTGCGTGTACCCGGAGAGACCCAGGATCGCTAGCCTCCATGCCTCCCGGGCCACCACAAAATTTGGGCCACCATATCCTCCAACTCTGAACAATACCACAGGAGATCTGCTTGTCTATTTTAGGAGCAAAGTCTTGCTCCTCGTGCATAGCTATTACACTTCGATGTTTCATTTGCAAAATTATCTTAAGATTGAAAAAGCGCTAGTCATTTCCCACTGGTACTTTTGACTTGGGAAGGAGGCAGCAGCCTGCAAGTAGCTGCTGATCCACAAAAACAATTCTGTTCTGTTCTAATTTTAATAATCCTGAAGAAACCTAGCTGGTATATAGCCTCTCCCCATTTTTTGGTGGGGTGGTTGCTAATATCTTCACATTAAGGAAAACGTGTTATTGCTGTTTACTGTATATGCAGCTGAGCTTGTGTGTGTTTCTGGCACTGCAGAGAAAATGTCCCAGAGCTGATTATTGTCACCCTAACAGCGAAAGGGATATCCTAAATAATTCACGAGTGGTTTGAGAAGTGGTTGATTATTGCTTTTACTGTGTTGTTGCCTTGACCTTGCGTGAGGTACCCACAATTGCAATGCAGACCTGATTCTGTTGCTGGCATTTGTATCATGCTCGAGTGCTAGACAATTCTTCAACTTGTCACTTCTTTTTATTTTATGATTCCTCATCACTTCCTTTCTGCTTCCCAGCACTCTAGCTCAGATCTTCCAAACCATGCGTGGGGATGTCCTTGTCTCCCTCCCTATGAATTTTCAAACGTATGAAATGGTCAGCCCAATGTTTGGCATTTCATGGAAAATACAATACAAATTTAATTAAAAAATGGCCCACAAATGCAAAATACTGCAGATGCTGGAAATCTGAAATAAAATGGCCCTGTGGGTTTTCTTTAGTGGTCTAAAGTTAGGGTCAGCTTGGTTCACTGGTGGCACTTTCGTCTGAGTCAGAAAGTTGTTGGATTCAAGCCTCACTCTAGGACTTGAGCACATAATCTAGGTTGACCCTTGAGTGCAACATCAATTTGCATTTATATAGTGTCTTTAGCATAGAAATACATCCCAAGGCGTTTCGCAGAAGTGTAATCAAACAAAAATTGACATTACTAGGCACTTTTCAGCCTTCTGGCCTCAACATTGAGTTCAGCAACTTTAGATCTTAATTACCACTCCCATTTTTTCTCTTGAACATTCTATGACCATTTACACCTTGCCATTGGACCAAGACCTTGCTCTGTCAAGCCCGTGTGGTAGCTGGTGTGCAACGGCCACCCCACGATAAAATAATTCACGTACAGGCATCTTACACCCCTTTAAAATGAAGTTCGGGACCTGGAACGTCAGGACCCTCATGGACAACTCCAACACCGACAGACTGGAACGTTGTACTGCTATCGTTGCCCGGGAGCTCGGACGTTTCAACATTGACATCACTGCCCTAAGCGAGACCCGGCGGACAGGGGCAGGCCAGCTCAAGGAGCAAGGCGGTGGTTACACCTTCTTCTGGAAAGGCAAACCTGAAGAAGAACGCTGCCTCCATGGGGTAGGCTTCACCATAAAAAATGAGCTAGTTGGACGTCTCAGAGACTCCCCTTTTGGAATAAACGAACGCCTCATGACTCTTCGGCTCACCCTAGCCCGGAACCAGTGCGCTACGGTCATCAGTGCGTACGCCCCAACACTGGAAGCCACAGACGAGACCAAAGAAGAATTCTACTCCAGCCTCGGACAATCCCTGTCCCGAGTCCCAACGGGCGACAACCTGATCCTCCTTGGCGACTCTAACGCCAGAGTTGGAAAGGACACAGACCTCTGGGGAGGTGTGATCGGCAGAGAGGGGGTAGGGAAAGTAAACTCCAACAGTACCCTCCTCCTGACGAAATGCTTAGAATATGGCCTTGTCATAACCATAATCCATAATCAGCACCTGTGAAGAGACGCTCGGTCACTCGACCAGGAAACACCAAGACTGGTTCGACGAGAACGACCAGGAGATCCAGGAGTTAATAAGCCGCAAGCGCAAGGCATTCCTGATCTGGAAACAGCAACAGAACTCGTGAGCAAGAAAGCAGCTCTACAGATGCCTGAAGGCCGAGGTCCAACAAAAAACTCGCGACCTCAAGAACAGATGGTGGGTGGAGAAAGCGCAGGAGATCCAGCAGCTAGCCGACAACCACGACGTGCGTGGATTCTTTAGCACAGTCAAGACCGCCTATGGCCCAAGGTCCTACCCCAGTGCGGGCCAAGAACGGAGAGGTGCTCAGAGCCCGCTGGAAGGAGCACTTTGAAGACCTCCTTAACCGAGACTCTGTCTTCGACATGAGTGTCCTCAACTCCATCCCGCAGCATGCTACCCGCCACCACCTCAGCACAACCCCAGCCCGGCATGAGGTTGAAAAGGCCATCCGACAACTGAAGAACAACAAGGCCTCCGGAGCAGATGGAATCCCCGCCGAGGCACTAAAGCATGGTGGAGAAGCATTATTGGCGCGAATATATGAACTCATTTCTCTTATTTGGAAGGAGGAGAGCATGCCAGGGGATCTCGGCGACGCCGTAATCGTGACCATCTTCAAGAAAGGTGACAAGTCCGATTGCGGTAATTACAGAGGAGTTTCCTTGCTGTCTGCCACAGGGAAAATCATCGCAAGAATCCTCCTCAATTGCCTTCTCCCAGTGGCTGAAGAGCTCCTCCCAGAGTTGCAATGCGGATTCCGCCCACTAAGGGGCACATTAGACATGATCTTCACCGCGCATCAAATACAAAAGAAATGCAGGGAACAGCACCAACCGCTGTACATGGCCGCCTTTGACCTCACAAAGGCCTTCGACACTGTCAACCGTGAGGGATTATGGAGTGTCCTTCTCAAATTCGGCTGCGCCCAAAAGTTTGTCCCCATCCTCCGCCAGATTCACGACGACATGCAAGCCGTGATCCTGACCAACGGATCCACCACAGACTCAATTCACGTACGGACCGGGGTCAAGCAAGGCTGTGTCATCGCACCAACGCTCTTCTCGATCTTCCTTGTTGCAATGCTCCATCTCGCCCTCAGTAAGCTCCCCGCTGGAGTGGAGCTAATCTACAGAACAAACAGGAAACTGTTCAACCTCCGTCGCCTCCAGTCCAGATCCAAGGTCGTCCCATCCTCTGTCATCGAATTGCAGTGTGCAGACGACGCTTGCGTCTGCGCACACTCGGAGGTTGAAATCCAAACCATCGGCAACACCTTCACTGAAGCGTACGAGAGCATGAGCCTTGCACTAAACATCCGTAAGACAAAGGTCCTCTACCAACCTGCCCCGCCTCTCAGTACTGCCCCCCGATTATTAAAATCCATGGCAAGGCCTTGGAAAACGTGGACCACTTTCCATACCTCGGGAGCCTACTGTCAACAAGGGCAGATGTCGATGACGAAGTCCAACACTGTCTTCAGTGTACCAGTGCAGCCTTCAGTTGCCTGAGGAAGAGAGTGTTTGAAGACCAGGACCTCAAACCCGGCACCAAGCTCATGGTCTACAGAGCAGTAGTGATTCCCACCCTCCTGTGTGCTTCAGAGACATGGACCGCCTCAAAGCACTGGAGAGGTACCACCAACGCTGCCTCTGCAAGATCCTGCAAATCCATTGGCAGAATAGGTGCACCAATGTCCATGTTCTCGCTCAGGCCAACATCCCCAGCACCGAAGCTTTGACCACGCTCGATCAGCTCCGATGGATGGGCCACATCGTCCGCATGCTCGATACGAGACTCCCAAAACAAGCGCTCTACTCGGAGCTCCGACACGGCAGGAGAGCCCCAGGTGGGCAGAGGAAACGCTTCAAGGACACCCTCAAAGCCTCCTTGAAAAAGTGCAACATCCCCTCTGACACCTGGGAATCTCTGGCCCTCAAAGTGGAGGAGAAGCATCTGGGAAGGCGCCGAACATCTCAAGTCTCTTCGCCGGGAGCAAGCGGAAGCCAAGCGCAAACAGCGGAAGGAGCGCACGTCAACCCAAGCACCCCCATCCACCCGCCCCTTCAACCTCCGTCTGCCCCACCTGTGACAGAGACTGTAGGCCCCGCATTGGACTCATCAGTCACCTGAGAACTCATTTTTAGTGTGGAAGCAAGTCATCCTCGGTTCCGAGGGACTGCCTAAGAAGAGAAGATCTTCTGTTTCCATACTTGTCCCATTATCAGCTCCTGCTGCCTTGCTCCATTATCCCTTTTGCCATTTAATCACTCCTGCCCTCTACCCTATCACAGACCTTTCCCTTTTTTGTTCTTTTCCTTGGCTCTGTACGTGCATAAAAGCTGTTCATCCACAGCCTAAAAAATAGGAGCAGGCGTAGGCCATCCGGCCCCTTGAGCCTGCTCCGCCATTCAATAAGATAATGGCTGATCATCAACCTCAACTCCACTTTCCCGCTTTATCTCCATATCCCTTGATTCCCCATGAGTCCCAAAATCTATCTCTCAGCCTTGAATATACTCAGACTCCGCATCCACAGCTCTGGGGCAGAGCATTTCAAAGATTCACAACTCTCTTGAGTGAAGAAATTCCTCCTCATCTCGGTCTTAAGTGGCCTACCCCTTATCCAGAGACTCTGCTCCCTAGTTCTAGACACTCCAGCCATAGGAAACAACCTCTCAACATCTACCCTGTCAATCCCCTTCAGAATCTTGTATATTTCAATAAGATCATCCCCCCATTCTTCTAAACTCCAGAAAGTATAGGCCCATTCTACACAATCTCTCATCATAGGACAGCCCTCTCATCCCAGGAATCAATCTACTGAACCTTTGTTGCACTGCCTCCTTCCTTTAGCTAAGGAGACCAAAACTGTGCACAGTACTCCAGGTGTGGTCTCACCAAAGCCCTGTACAATTGTAGCAAGACTTCCTTACTCTTATAATCCAACCCCCTTGCAATAAAGGCCAACATGCCATTTGCCTTGCTTATTGCTTGCTGTACCTGCATGCTAGCTTTCTGTGTTTCGTGTATGAAGTCACCTAAATCTCTCTGAACACCAACATTTAATAGTTTCTCACCATTTAAAAAATATTCTGTTTTTCTATTCTTCCTATCAAAGTGAATAACCTCACATTTCCCTACATTATACTCCATCTGCCACGTTACTGCCCAGTCACTTAGTCATCTATATCCCTCTGCAGACTCTGTGTTCTCCTCACAGCTTACTGTCCCACCTAGCTTTGTATCGTCAGCAAACTTGGATACATTACACTTGGTCCCTTTATCTAGGTCATTAATATAGATTGTAAATAGCTGAGGCCCCAGCACTGATCCTTGCGGCACCCCACTAGTTACAGCCTGCCAACCTGAAAAAGACCTGTTTATCCCTACTCTCTCTTCTGTCAATTAAACAATCCGCTATTCATGCTACTATATTACCCCCAACCCCATGAGCCCTTATTTTCTGTAATAACCTTTTATGTGGCACCTTATCAAATACCTTTTGAAAATCCAAATATACTACATCCACTGGTTCTCCATTATCTACCCTGCTAGTTACATACTCAAAAAAACTGTAATAAATTTGTCAAACACGATTTCCATTTCATAAAACCATGTTGACTCTGCCTAATCATGTTATGATTTTCTAAGTGCCCTGATACCACTTCCTTAACAATGGATTCCAGCATTTTCCTGATGACTGATGTCAGGCTAACTGGCCTGTAGTTCCCTGCTTTCTCTCTCCCTCCTTTCTTGAATAGCAGTGTTACATTTGCAACATTTCAATCCACTGGGACCGTTCTAGAATCTAGGGAATTTTGGAAGATCAAAACCAATGCCTGCACTATCTCTGCAGCCACCTCTTTTAGAACCCTAGGATGTAGGGGATTTGTTGGCTTTTCGTCCCATTAGTTTCTCTAGTACTTTTTCTGTACTTATATTAATTATGTTAAGTTCCTCACCCTCATTAGACCCTTGGTTCCCCACCATTTTTGGTATGCTTTTTGTGTCTTCTACTGTGAAGACAGATACAAAATATTTGTTTAACGTTTCTGCCATTTCCTTATTCCCCTTAATAATTTCTCCTGTCTCAGCCTCTAAGGGACCAACGTTTACTTTTGCTACTCTCCTTTTTACATACTTGTAGAAGCTCTTACAATCTGTTTTTATATTTCTTGCTAATTTTCTCTTTTTTCCCTTTTTATCAATTGCCGGTTTCTGAAACTCTCCCAATCCTCAGGCTTACTATTATTCTTTGCAACATTATAAGCTTCTTCTTTCAATCTAATGCTATCCTTAACTTCTTTAGTTTGCCACGGATGGCTCACTTTTCCAGTAGAGTTCTTGTTTCTCAATGGAATGTATCTTTGTTGAGAATTGTGAAATATTTCTTTAAATGCTAGCCACTGCTTATCTACTGCCATACCTTTTAATCTATTTTTCCAATCTACCTTAGCCAACTCGCTCCTCATACCTATGTAATTGGCTTTATTTAAGTTTAAGACTCTAGTTTTGGACTTAGGCAAGTCACTCTCAAACTTAACGTGAAATTCTATCATTCTGCCCCAGAGGATCCTTTACTATGAGACTGTCTCATTGCACAATACAAGATCTAAAATAGCCTGTTACCTGGTTGGTTCCATGACGCATTGTTCTTGGAAACTGTCCCGAATGCATTCCATGAACTCGTCCTCCAGACTACCTTTGCCAATTTGATTTGTCCAATCGATATGAAGATTAAAGTCCCCCACGATTATTGCATTGCCTCTGTTACATGCTCCTACTATTTCTTGATTAATATTCTGTCCAACGGTATAGCTACTGTTAGGGGGCCTATATACTAATCACACCAATGTTTTCTGCCCCTTGTTATTCCTTATCTCCACCTATGCTGATTCTACTTTATGATCTTCCAAGCCGAGATCCTTTCTCTCTACTGTCCTTATGTCATCCTTTATTATCAGGGTTAACCCCCCCCCCCCCCCGCCTTTTCCATTCTGCCTTTCTTTTCGAAACGCTGGAACCTGTACCCTGGAACATTTAGTTCCCAACCATGGTCACCTTGCAACCACGTCTCTGTAATGGCTATTAGACCAGACCCATTTTCCAGTTCTGATGAAAGGTCATCAACCTGAAACGTTAACTCTGTTTCTCTCCCCACAAATGCTGCCGGACCTGCTGAGTGTTTGCAGCGTTTTCTGTTTATTAATCATAGAATCATACAGCACAGAAAGAGAGCATTCAGAAAGAGCTATCCAATTCGTCCCACTCCCCTGCTCTTTCCCCATAGGTCTGCAATTTTTTCCCCCTTCAAGTATTTATCCAATTCTCTTTTGAAAGTTATTATTGAAACTGCTACCACCACTCTTTCAGACAATGCATTCCAGATCATCATAACTCGCTGCGTTTATAAAAAAAAATCTCGCCTCCCTCTAGTTCTTTTGCTAATTACCTTAAATCTGTGTCCTCTGGTTACCGACCCTCCTGCCAGTAGAAACAGTTTCTCCCCATTTGCTCTATCAAGACCCCTCATAATTTTGAACACCTTTGTTAAATCTCCCCCTAACCTCCTTTTGCTCTGAGGAGAACAATCCCAGCCACTCTAGTTACCTGGTGGTTCATCTCATTGCTGTTAGTGAGAACTTGCTGTGTGTAAATAGACTGTCTTGTTTGCCTACAAAAAACACTTTTTAAGTAATTCACTGGCTGTGAAGTGTTTTGCTGCATCCTGAGGGCATAAAAGATGCTGTTTCTTTCTGGTGCCATTAATAATTTTAGCCTATATTTTACTTTCTCCTGTAACAAACCAGCCTTGTCACTCCTAGCCTAGAGCTTTGACTCTTTCTTGGCTTTCTGTGATATTTGTCATTGATCTAAAAATGCATTCTGAGCATTAATGACCTATTTTGTGACTTAGGAATATTTTGAACATCCCAAGCATAGTCAAACCTCTGTTTAACAACAGTCCAATGGACATGTTGTGTTCCAAGCAGGCAGCTCTTGGAAATCATATAAATCTTGTTTGCGAGTGATGCTGTATTGGTCTGGCGCTAGCACATTTGGAAAATACACAATCATATAAACAAAGTAGCTTAAGTACACCCAAGGGCAGAACATTATTGTTAAAACCCATATTTTAGTCTTTGAATTCAATATTGGATTGCTGAAAACTTGGACATAGATAACTAGTTTCTGGATTTAATTATGATCCTAAGGGTATTTCTGTGCCCATGGCAGTTAATGTTTGCTGAGGTTGGTAGAGTTTCTGCACTTTTGCATTTAAAAAGATGTATGGCTTTTATTAATGCTTCATTATAAACATTGTGGTTGAATTTGAATGTTCTCCCATATCGCACAGATGTTCCCTAGTCACACCTTTGTTTTCTTTTCCTTTAGGCTGAAGCAGCTAAACTTGTGCCGATGGGCTTTACTACAGCTACAGAGTTTCACCAGAGGCGCTCCGAAATCATCCAGGTCACAACTGGGTCTAAGGAACTTGACAAACTTCTCCAAGGTGTATATTACAATTTTATTCAAAAGCTTCTTTGTGATGGGGTAGATGGGGGAGAGGCACTGAATGAATTGTAGGTTTGGTCATTTTTGGATTTCAGCTTGACACACTTGATGGAGTTCTTTGAGGTGGTGACCGATATGATTGAGGGGAAAAATCCAGTGGGTATGGTGTACATGGACTTTCAGAAAGCCTTTGACAAAGTACTACACAAGAAATTATTAGAGAAGATCAAGGAGTACGGAAGTAGAAGAGGAGTAGCAAATTGGATTAAAAACTGGTTGGAAGGGTGGTAACAGATTCAGAGCTAAGGGAAATGTATCAATGATTGGAAATGTGTAGCAGTGTCCCAGAGTTCTGTTCTGGGACAGCTTCTGTCAGTATGTACATCAATGATTTGGATATAAGGCTGGAGCGGGTAGTGTCCAAATTTGCAGATGATACTAAAATAGGCATAGTAAATAATTCTGAGAACCAAAGGAAGCTACAAGGAGATATTGATAAAATGGTGGAATGTGCAAAGAAAAGGCAGATGAAATTCAATGTTGATAAATGTGAGGTGGTAAATTTTGGTAGGAAAAAATATTATAATTACATTTTTAATGGAGGAGGTGCATCACTTCAAGAGCCTTCTTACCCTCTAGGTGCCAAGTAGTTGCCTAGACTACAGGACACCTAGTGGGTAAGGAGTCCCTTGAAGTGACGCGTAAGGCATCACAACTGTATGGGTTAGGCTTGATCAACAACTTGTCTTTTCCTGTCCAATGTCTTATGTTTGTACGGTTGTGTGACACAAAAGTCCAGAGGAATTTGGGGTTCAGGCTCAAATTACATTAAAAGCAGCACATCAAGTAGATAAGACCATTTAATAAAATAACAAATGGAATGTTTTACAGCAATAGGTATGGAATGTAAAAGTCAAGCGGTTATAGTAAATCTATATAAAACCTTACTAAGACCACAGTTAGAGTGAGCACTCCACTATAGGAAGGACGTTGAAGCAATAGAAAGAGTATAGCATGAGGAGAAGAGCCTGATGTTGAAAATAGGTGCAAAAATTGTTGCACTCCTTGGGGCTGATATTGGTTGCCTTTCACCAAAATCCAAAAAGAAGTAATTTCTAAGTAAAATTTCTGCTTGAATACAGAATAACGGAGTTGTTAAACAATTTTGTTTAGCTGTGTGTAATGCAGCACTACTGGAGTTGGAAGACTGAAGGCATGTGGTTAAATTACAGTAAGCTTTACTTTCACCGCTGAGTCAGAAGGTTGTGGGTTCAAGTCCCACTCCAGGGACTTGAACACAAAATCTAGGTTGGCACTGAGGAAGTGCTGCACTGTTGGAGGTGCCGTCTTTCAGATGAGACGTTAAACCGAGGCCCCGTTGGCCCTCTCAGGTGATGTAAAAAAATCCCGTGGCAATATTTCAAAGAAGAACGGGGAAGTTCTTCCTGGTGTCCTGGCCAGCATTCATCCCTCAACCAACATCAGTTTTTAAAATAATTATCTGGTCAATATCACATTGCTGTTTGTGGGACCTTGCGGTGTGTAGATTGGCTGCCGTGTTTCCTACATTTGTGTTCAAGTCCCTGCCGTGACTACACTTCAAAAGAACTCCATTGGTTGTAAAGTGCTTTGGGAGGTCCTGAGGTCACGAAAGGCGCTATATAAATGCAAGTCTTTTCTTTCTGTATATAGTTTATGGTCTACTTGACCTGAAATACTTCTTGCTTATGCAGTCTGTAAAATGTGAGGGGGCTGGGGCAACAAATGCACCATTCTGTAGCACTAATATTGTTTGTCTTGATGAGCTACAAATCTCACCAAAAATTTTAGAATATGAAGTGTGCTTATAAGCTTTTATTGTTCAGCTCCTTGTGCTGAGCTGTCATTTTATGTTGTGCATTTTAAGGATTACAGGTGTTAACATCCAGAATGCTTTAAAATGTTAATATTCATATTGGTTTGTACATCTGGTCTTCATTCCACAAATGGAATACAAACCAGTAATTTACAGAAGGCCCTTGCTTAGGATTGAAATAAAATCTTAACAGATTGTTGTATTTACTTTAATATGTTTTAGTGTAGTACTTTATAGCAAGCTTTGAGTTTTTTGTGCCAGCAGTTGGGAAATGGTAAATGGAGGAGCAACCATGATTGTAATTGGTTAATTGCTTTTCTAACATTGTTTGGGCTTGTAGAATTGTATTGTGATGCATTTCTCCTCGTAATGCTATAGTTTAGTAGTTGCAGCAGGAAACTTGAAGTATTGCTTTTAAACCACTGCTGTATATTGCACATGCAGTGCATTAATCCTCATGTTTATATAAAAATATTAATGTTTAAACTTTACTAGCATCTTGATTTTTAATAGCTGGAAAATGCATAAGGTCTTATTTTTAATATTGCATTTATAATTGCTGTTATTTGGGATACTGCACACGAACAGTCTCAAGTAAATATTGCGCCCATAAATATCATTTGTAAATGGAGCTACAAAACTAATGCATGGAACAGGGTTCAATTACCCAAAATAGTTTGTATATTTGGAAATTATAGGCTGAATTTTAAATTACTTGATGCCCAGATTTTAAGCCACGACAAGTTAATTTGTGGTGATCTGACTGCTCATTGATGATTGTGTTACGGTGGGTGGGGGGGGGGGGGCAGGGAAAGAAAAGCAAGGACACAACACTGATCACTGCAAGTAAAAAGAAGCCTGTCTTTCAGCAATGTTTACCACATGTTTGATTGTGGTTGAAGGAACATGCCTGTTCCGCCACAAGACATTACTTGTGCCGTCACGCAGTCTACATAGAGTGCACATGTTCACCCTTCTACCTGCCTAAATAGATTTTTTTATAGTGTTTGGGCATATGTAATCTATCTAGCTGACAAACTGACTGCAAAATATCTAACCAAATAGTCTGAAGTAATATTTCAGATTTCCAGCATCCGCAGTATTTTGCTATTGTAACCAAATAGTCTGTTTCGCAATTTTCAGTCAAGAGGACTGTTAAGTTACCTAATTCATCTTTCCAGTTAACTGTGTATTTGGAGTGCACTTTTAAGTGAGGACCTCCTAGCTTTTAGGTTCAATGCTGATTCTAACCAAAATGTGGAGTAGTTCATTTTGAGATAATAAATGCATCCACCAAATATTTTTCTGTATCCTGTGTGGGGCTACTATTGCCACGGGTTCCAAAGCCCATCTCCCTGCCCTCTGCATAGAGAATCTACAGCTTTTTATGCAACGCGAGTCCTAGTTTATTTAAGAAGGCCTTTCCAATAAAACCAGCTGGAGACTTTTATATTGCACCTCCCATATAACTGCTCTGTAGTTTTAAAACTGTACACTGTTCTAATGGATTAAATTTTAAGATTTTGTATTTATTTCATATTTGAGTGATGTGTGTCCAAATAAGAAGCATTTTATTTATACAATTTTAGTTGAGGCTGATTTTGTGGCTTTGCTTGCAATTTGTTTTCAGGTGGTTGCATGTGCAAAGCACAATATAGCTTTATTGAAACAAAGAGGCATTTTCAAAATTCGCCCTCCCCATCCCAAACATCCTTGATTATGCCACTGGTGCTTTTAATGTTCTCCAAGTCCTTCACCCATTCTCTGTTGCCTCTACTCACCAGGTAAAAATAAATACCTCCATTTGGAATGAAATTTTTGTTTCTGCATTCTGTAAGTCGATCACGGCTTGCATGATGATGTTTGAATCTTCTCTTGGTTTACTTGTTTTAATTCACTAGATGCTAGAATCCTGCTTCAAGATCTGTAACAATTATGAATCTTTCCATATGACTTAACCGAGAATAAAGTACCTCACAATTGTGTACCAGTCCCTAGTTGCATGAAAATTTGACGAAAGCACATGAACTGTCCCAGTTGGACCTGTACGTCACTGACAATTCTGCCACGATTAATCATTCCATTCTAAGTTTAGTGAATTTATCTACATCCCACTGTTTTTGCGTTGTGTTTCCACAAATATATTTGCGACTGGAGCTTCAACCATGCTAGAAGTAGTATCCAGACTAATTTTTTCACACTGGTAAGCTTCAGCAGAAATGCATAATTGCTAGCCTTGATTATAGGGCAGTTATTTTCAAACTTTTCTCTGTTTGGGACCACTTTCAAGTATTGACACACTCTGACCTCTGTTCTGACATCTGAAAGCTACCCTGAGGATAACTGGTGTCATTAAGAAAAGGCTTTTGTTAGTATGCAGCAATAGAAATAACATTTATAAGTTACCAAATGTAAAAATAAATATCTGGTGAGCTGCGGGACATGCTGGTTTGAAAACCCATGATATATATTTTATTTTGCAGTCAGATGTGCCTGGCTTCAGATTCCAGCCTATTGTGTTCAGAGTGCAAATGTCTTAGAACAATGAGACGGGTAAAGGCCCTCTGGTCCATTCAGTCTGTCCCACACAATTGTGATACCTTGTGTATCACAATTGTGTGGGACAGACTGAATATACACTCCACGCCATGGTTTTGATTTTAAGATGAGGCATACTATTTTGACCTTGTACAAGACCTTGGTCAGGCCTCACTTGGAGTACTGTGTTCAGTTTTGGTCTACTCACGTGATCTCTTGGGAGAGGCAAAAAAAATTAAAAACCCAGGCCAATTTGGGGGGAAAAACCTGGGAGATTCCTCTCCAACCCATCTCGGCGATTGAAACTAGTCCAGGAGATCAGTCTGACCCTGAATTCGCTGCAGTATCTACCTTTTTGTAAGGAGTAAGACCGCCCCAGCCAGAAACAGGCCCAGCTCTCGCTTGAAGGAATTCGGCGAAATGGGGTCCACTGCATGAGACAGCAGCCTGTTCCATAGGTCCAATATTCTCTGGGAAAAGAACCACTTCCTTACATTTAACGTAGTTCTGGCCTTATACAACTTAAAGTTGTGACCCCTGGTCCTTCCTAATCTATGTAATTGGAACAAACTTCAACTGGAACACACTATATTCCCTTCAGCTTATGACCCTCAATTAGATCACCCCAAAGTTTATGCTTCTCTAAAGTGTAATTCCCAACTCTCTTAGTCTATCCTGATAACTAAGATGCTTTATACTGGGAATTAGTCCTCTGCACCCTTTCCAAAGCCTCAATATCACCCAACCTGTGAGGAGACTAAAACGGGACACAGTATTCCAAGTGAGGCCTGACCAAGGTCTTGTACAAGGTCAAAATAGTATGCCTCATCTTAAAATCAATTGTGCTATGAAATCACCCCAACACCCTATTTGCTCTAGCTATTGCTTCACGGCATTGCTCATGTACCTTTTAGAGATGTATGCACTAGAATGACCAGATCTCTCTCTCCACCTTCTTTAATGCTTTTCTCTGAAGGGTATGTTGAACATTTGCTCTGCCCACATGCATAACACTGCACTTTTCCAAATTAAACATCATTTGCCAGTCATGAGCCCAATCTTCCAACATAATTAGATCCGCCTGAAGCAGTTGAGCATCGTTTACAGTCCTAACACTCGCACAGGTCTTCGTAATATCTGCAAATTTGCCCCCAACAGCTACATCTAGATCATTAATAAAAATAGTAAAGAGTAACTGTCCCAACACCAATCCCTGCGGGACACCACTGGTGACCGGTCTCTAAACAGATCCAAATCCATCTATAACTACTTTTTGCCTACAACCATCCAGCCAGTTCTCAATCTAGCTCAATATATTACCATTAATACTAGAGGCTTCAATCTTGTAGAGCTTATCAAAAGCTTTTTGGAAGTCTTAAGTAGATAATATCTACTGGGCTTCCCTGATACACCATGTTGGTGACTTCTTCAAAAAATGCAATCAGATTTGTAAGCGTGACCCCGAGCATCCGGTTGCTTGTCACTTTAATTCTCCGCTCCACTCCCACTCTGATCTCTCCGTCCTCGGCCTCCTACAATGAAGCTCAACATAAGGTCGAGGAACAGCACCTCCTCTTTCGATTAGGCACTTTACAGCCTTCCAGACTCAACATTGAGTTCAACAATTTCAGATCAAAACTTCTACCCCCATTTTTTTGGACGGCAGCTGTTGATGATTCTGCTATTCCTATTTAGACCTCTTCTGGACCCATCTTTTGTTTCTTTACCCTATCACAGACCTTACCTTTTGTTCTTTCTCTTTCCCCCCACCCCTGCCTTGGCACTTCCTTAAAACCTGGTATATCTCCAACTTTTTCCAGTTCTGACGAAGGGTCATCGACCTGAAACGTTAACTCTGTTTCTCTCTCCACAGATGCTACCTGACCACCTGAGTATTTCCAGCATTTTCAGTTTTTAGTGTAAGGCATAACTGTTTTATGAAGCCATGTTGGGTGTCCCCAATATCTCTATCCAAGCAATCCTATATTGCATCCCTAATGGTTCCCTCAAGCATCTTTCCCATTGCTGATGTCAAATTAATGAACTTAGTTATCTGGGTCCGTCTTGTCAGCTTTTTTAAAGATGGGGAGTACATCTTGTAGGAGTCCACAATTCACAGCCTTAATGTGGGGGGTTTATAGTATACGACAGTCCAAATGATACTACTTTATAGGCATGTTTGGCTCAGTATATCTGGTTTTTACTTAATCTGCAACTTAGGCTCCAAGAAATCCCATTTACAGCAACTAATCTTCGTAACCTTGGTAGATACTATGCTGGAAGGTTTTTAAGAGCACCAACGAAAGCTTTACGAAACCAACTTTGGCTCCCAAAGCCAGCCTATTTGCGTTTATGGCTCAACATGTTGGCATTTGTGAAGGCAAAGCCCTTGAATGCCAGAGGCTGCTTCACAACTGGGTTTGAGATGGAGGCAAGGAGAACAGCTGAAAGTTGCATGGAGCCTGCTGCTGCTACCATCACCTCCACCCCTTCTCCCTGTAACTGACTTAACATTATTATTTTGTCCAGTTGAGAACTGCACCTGCCAATTTGCATACATGAGAATTTGATGTGTAGGGAGAAAGGCCGCCGATTGAGTGGGGGGGGGGGGGGGGGGGTGCTGAGTGGAGGGTGGCTGACGGTTGGGGGAGACCGAAGGAACTTTGGGATGCCTGAGGTCGTGAAAGGTGCTATATAAATGCAAGTTCTTTCTTCCTTGTATCTCACAATAGCATATGATTTCACGTAGAAGCTCCCCACCACCACCACCAGCATGGAGTCACTGATTTGCATCCTATGAGATTGAAATGTCTGAATTGTCTGTCGTTTGAGTCTCTATTGGGGCTGATTTCCGTCACCATTTCCTATCTATATGCTATGACTGAGGGATGATGCAGTGGGATACTTCTGCCACAATTAGTAATCGAGTGAGGAAAAATAGTAATATGGATAGAAAAATGTATTTGCAATGAATGGAAGCGTGCAGCTTACATTTTGAAATCATTGATTGAAGAGGTGATGACCTGTTTTGAGTCCACACTAGCAATTATATAGGGCTGTGCAATGTGCCATCAAGATTCTAAGATACTGGGTTCCATGTTGCATGATTGAGTGAGTGGGCTACAACAGCTCTTATGGTGAAAGATGTCAACACGTATGGTTATTCTCTAGAATTCTTTAAATTTTACATGGAGGATAACAAATAGCTAGGATTATTACCAGGCTGCAACATTCATGGGGTTCATGAGTGTAAACTATGGGAGCAACTTAATGAATATCGTCCAAGCCCAGAGCACATTTCACCCGTGAAAAGTTTTGATATTTTTCCTCCATGATATGTTTTTTTTCTATAATCTTTGAATTTTACTTCAAATTTAGCATTCCCCCCCCCCCCCCCCCCCCCCCCCCAAAACTGCTGGCCCCTCTGTTGATGAATGAGTATTGCGATGTGGCTTTGCACCACATGACTGCAGAAGGGGGATTTTTACAAGTTTTGATGGCAGACCAATCACTGACCAAAGTTTACTGGGCTATGATACATGTTTGTATTATAAGGAAACTCTTTGCTTTGTTAGATTATTCACAAAAATGTGCATACCTTCCAACTCTCCAATTCACTGGATCTTTTGTTTAAAATGGACAACCCCCACCTCGGTGATCTCATGAGGATTAATGTCTCCCTTAACTTTCCCGAAAGTGCAATTGTTTTACTGCTTGCCATGGCTTTGTAATTAGAACACACAACTTTGAAATGAGTCACTTCATTTACCCCTCTCTCGCCCCCCCGCCCCCACATTTATGTCTCCACACTAGAGTGAGAGGCTGTTTTGTTCTGGTGTGGATATTTTGCAGTATATATTTGCTTTACTGTATTAGTCAACTTTTTTGTGAAGGGAGTTAGGGACTTGATTAGTATTTTTAAAAATGTCTTCAAAATTGATATGGTCATTATCCATTTTGATTGTGAGATGATGAAAAGCCACTGAAGTAGGAATTTTATGTTTCTTGAAATTGACATTCTTGGAATGTGGGTAAAAAGGAGTGTTGACATAAGAGTGGGGAGGATTTTGAAATTAGTGGGGAGGATTTTGAAATTTGCGGGCAGAAGCTCATGGAATGGTATATGGTTTTTTTTCAGGAATATCTGAGGTTTTTTTTTGTTTTTGCTGGAAAATGCTCTTGGCAAAAGAGAAAAGGGTATTCCAAAATGTGTAATTCCATGGTTGGTTTGTCTTATCAGAAACAGCCATGTAATTTTCATGTACTGCAGATTCTTCCAACTTAAAAAGAACGGAATGAAGATTTTTGACTAAACCATGAGTTTGGGTCAGATTGAATTACAAAGACACATTTATTGTACAATGTGGTAACCAGAGTTTCTTTGGAACTGTTTCATGGGAAGCATCCTATTTTGCTTTAGACGTATTTGGTCAAAATTCAGCTGTATGGTCACTGGCAGCATTAAAATCATAGTCATGTAAAGGCACCACCCAACATACTAAACATTACAGTTCACAAGGACCCAGGTTAATCCTCAGCCTGTGCTCAGTTAGCTGATCTTAGTCAGGGCAGCAGTTGGGAGACTAAAGTAAGCCTTAGTATCACTGGGCTAGATGAAATTCAACCTGATTGCTGTTCATTGACTTCTGAAAACTATATATGCATGGACCTAGGGTCAGATGCCTTAGTATTGATTAGCATGCAGACTCTTGCTGTCTGTGTTCATATGAAAAGCCATTGGACTGAAATGCTACAAGGTTGGTGGTGCCTGTGGAACCATTTCACTGTAAGAGGCCATGCTTTTAGGAAAAGGAGGGAAAAAATTTATAAATGCAGTACATATTCACATAATTATGGAAGGATCAGTATCTCATTACTCAGAGCGATGGCAAGAAGAGGCTTTTATATCATTTTACTTCGCTTTTTATACAGTACCTTTTGAACATTGAGGGAAAAATACTTGTGGAGTTCCACTCTACAATTTTACAGTTTACATTTAAACCAGCTGACTGGTATATGGTGCATGAAAACACAATGAGGTTCCTTGCAGTAACTTCAACCAAATGTTCAGCGAGTTTATGAAATACAGTTGAGATGTACAGTCTTATGGGATGGCCTTGGAGAGAATTCTTTGTTGCTTTCCTTGGTCCAACTGCTGCTTTCACCCTTCTATTTGTGTTAATGAACTAATACCAGTCCATTTGGTGGAGAAGGATTCCATGCTTCATGCTTCCCCCTGTCATATCTTGATGCTATGACTTAATTCAGTCATGCGCATCATTCTACCGTCTTAAAAGCTTTCCCTGTCATACCTGACACCTCAATCAGTCTGAAACCACTTGAGCCAACCGGTTTGTACCTTAAATGCATTTTTAGAGCTGCTAGATCCAACTTTATTAAAAGCATTAAATGCTGTCTTCCTGCCACTCCTGCTGTTACCTTGTAACTTATATTTCTGTGTAACTTGTGTCAGCTGTGGTTCATAGAAACATAGAAGATAGGAGCAGGAGTAGGCCATTCGGCCCCTCGAGCCTGCCCCGCCATTTAATGAGATCATGGCTGATCATCCAAATTCAGTACCCTGTCCCTGCTTTCTCCCCATATCCCTTTAGCCTTAAGAAATATATCTAACTCCTTCTTGAATATATTTAATGAATTGGCCTCAACTGCCTTCTGTGGTAGAGAATTCCACAGGTTCACCACTCTCTGGGTGAAGAAATTCCTCCTCATCTCAGTCCTAAATGGCTTACCCCTTATCCTTAGACTGTGACCTCTGGTTGTGGACGCCCCCGCCATCGGGAACATCCTTCCTGCATCTAGTCTGTCTAGTCCTGTTAGAATTTTCTAAGTTTCAATGAGATCCCCTCTCATTCTTCTAAACTCTAGCGAATATAAGCCTAATCGACCCAATCTCTCTTCATACGTCATTCCTGCCATCCCAGGTATCAGTCTGGTAAATCTTCGCTGCACTCCCTCCATGGCAAGAACATCCTTCCTCAGATAAGGCGACCAAAACTGCACACAATACTCAAGGTGTGGCCTCACCAAGGCCTTGTACAACTGCAGCAAGACATCCTTGCTCCTGTACTTGAATCCTCTCGCTATGAAGGCCAACATACCATTTGCCTTCTTTAACCGCCTGCTGCACCTGCATGCTTACCTTCAGCGACTGGTGCACAAGGACTCCCAGATCTTGTTGTACTTCCCCTTTTCCCAATCTATTGCCATTCAGATAATCTGTCTTCCTGTTTTTGCCACCAAAGTGGATAACCTCGCATTTATCCACATTATACTGCATCTGCCATGCATCTGCCCAATCACCCAACCTGTCCAAATCATACTGGAGTTTCTCTGCATCCTCCTCACAGCACACACGCCCACCCAGCTTTGTGTCGTCTGCAAACTTGGAGATATTACATCTAGTTCCCTCGTCTAGATCATTTATATATATTGTGAATAGCTGGGGTCCTAGCACCGATCCCTGCGGTACCCCACTAGTCACTGCCTGCCACTCGGAAAAAGACCCGTTTATTCCAACTCTTTGCTTCCTGTCTGCCAACCAGTTCTCTATCCAAATCAGTACCTTACCCCCAATCCCATGTGCTTTAACTTTGCACGCTAATCTCTTATGCGGGACCTTATCGAAAGCCTTCTGAAAGTCCAAATACCCCACATCCACTGGTTCTCCCTTATCTGGTCTACCAGTTACATCCTCAAAAAATTCCAGTAGATTAGTCAGTCATGATTTACCTTTGTAAAGGTTCAGTTGATAGCGCACTCGCCTCTGAGTCAGAAGGTTGTGGGTTCAAGTCCCACTCCAGGGACTTGAGCACATAAAGCTAGGCTGACACTCCAGTGCATTGCTGAGGGAGTGCATGAAAACACAATGAAGTTCCATGGTTGGTTAATGGATGAGACGTTAAACCGAGGCCCCGTCAGCTTTCTCAAGTGGACGTAAAAGATCCCATGGCACTATTTCGAAGAAGAGTAGGGGAGTTATCCCCGGTGTCCTGGCCAATATTTATCCGTCAATCAACAAAACAAAATCACATTATCTGGTCATTATCACATTGCTGTTTGTGGGAGCTTGCTGTGCGCAAATTGGCTGCCGCGTTTCCCACATTACAACAGTGACTACACTCCAAAAGTACTTCATTGGCTGTAAAGCACTTTGAGACATCCGGTGGTCGTGAAAGGCGCTATAGAAATGTAAGTTTTCTTTTCTTTTCTTTTTCTTTCTTTCTTTTTCTTTTCCCTTTTCCCTTCTTTTCCTTTTTCTTTTCCTTCTATATTTGTCATTTGTGTAGATCCACCTTTACTTCTCTTGCAGTCTGGTGGCTAGCCACCCTGGTGGTTGTCTCTTGAGGAAAACTGACATTTTTTGAGTAACTTTTCTCCTCCAATTCAAATCCTGACGAAGAACTTCCCTCATGCTGTGTGACCAGATTACTAACTATCTGGACCTGGAATCTCTGTGGGGTTCTCCTAATCTTCTGCCATAATTGTGGCGGAACTCTGGGGGCGGGGGGGGGAGAATTTTTTTTTTAACCATTCACACTACGGGGTTTCCACCGATCTGCAGAAGAACCCCTGTCAAAATTCCACACGCTGGACTCGAGCTCTAGTCCCAAAGCCATGAAGACAGTGTGCCTTTGAGAATTTCCCTCTTGCCGTCTCTTCAATCTTGTTTCCAGTCCAACCTTTCTTCTATTCGGAAGTTTGCTTGTGTTCACTCAGTCATTAGGAAGGTGATTCTTGCTCTTCAAGCTACTGTTGTATTGGCCTTGCACCTGAACCGTCTAAAGTTATTGAAGTAACTGTTAACTTTCATTATCCATCACCTTGGAAGTTCTGGCCTGATCCACATCACCAGCGAAGGTGTAAAGCTTGGCCATTTCATTGCTTATCTTGTTGTTCATTTGAACACTTCAGTGAATGATCTGTCATTGCCATGAACATCTTCAAAGCCTTTGATACAGTCTGGCATGGAATATAGCTATGCAAGTTATCATATAGTCTCCCACTAAAGCGATGCTCTGATTTTCTTTTCTGATTGTTTCATCTGTGCTGTAGCTGATGGCTCATACAATACCGCTTTGCATAATTTTTCTCTCTTCCTTTTATGTTCTCGCGCTGCCTACCCCTAATTCTGTCCCTATTTTATCGATACTGCAATCATTGGTGCTCCTCTGAATTTTCCTTGTTTGTTCTTCAAGCACCAAATATGCTGCCATACGTGCCATTTCTCTTTCAGCGAAAGTTATAAACTAAGACGCATCAGTGTTTTGCTCTCTTTCCCATGACCTGAAAAATGTGGAACTCATTACCTCCCTTTTCTTTCCTTCCACGAAGCTTGGCATTTTGCTCTTTTTGATTTTACATACTTTTATATAAAAAAAAAAATATTTTCAACCTTAGTAGGGTGTCTTACACTAAGGGTCTTGGCCTTTCATCCTGTTTTTTCAATTAAAAAAAAAATTACTGGTCTTATTTACTGCCCTGATACCAATATGTTATGGGAATATGACGCAAGCTAATATGCTTTACTGTGTCATGTTGCATCTTGTGGTGTTCTTAAATCATGAGCTCAAATTACTACCACCAGTGCTTCACCACTGTGGTACATAGCTCAAAATACCCTCTCGAGACATAAGTTGTGACAGAATCTGTAATTCAATTGTACTGATGGATGTATGCCCACAATTTAAGAGAAGTCGCACAACACCAGGTTATAGTCCAACAGTTTTATTTGAAATTACGAGCTTTCGGAGCGCTGCTCCTTCGTCAGGTGAAGTGAAGGAATACGAATCGACAAAGCATATATAGTCAGAACAATGCCTGTGTAGCGTACAATGTCAGACGACTACATTTTATCTTTCTGACTGCCTTTCATCACACCTCGGCAGAGAAACAATCAGGTCAGCCAGGAAGGTACCACATCAAAGACATAGCAAGATACAACTGAGACAATGAGGTGGAGTCACAGGGGGTCTAATGTGTCAAATGCAGTCTGTATGGAAAACCATAAACTTTAAAATTTTTACTTTTTTACTGGAAATCACATCTGTGAACAAGCCAACGACGACTCGAGTCTGGATGACTCTACGTCATGTAGCGTGACATGAACCCAAGATCCCGGTTGAGGCCGACCTCATGGGTGCGGAACTTGGCTATCAGTTTCTGCTTGATGATTTTGCGTTGTCGTGTGTCTCGAAGGCCGCCTTGGAGAACGCTTACCCGCAGATCCGAGGCTGAATTTCCTTGACTGCTGAAGTGTTCCCCGACTGGGAGGTAACAATCCTGCCTGGGTATTGTTGCGCGGTGTCTGTTCATAAGTTGTCTCAGTGTCTGCATGGTCTCGCCGATGTATCATGCTCTGGTGCATCCTTTCCTGCAACGTATGAGGTAGACAACGTTGGCCTGAGTCACATGAGTATGTACCATGTACCTGGTGGGTAGTGTCCTCACGTGTGATGATGGTATCTGTGTTGATGATCTGGCATGTCTTGCAGAGGTTGCCGTGGCAGGGTTGTGTGGTGTCGTGGTCGCTGTTATCCTGAAAGCTGGGTAATTTGCTGCGAACTATGGTACTTTTGAGGTTAGGCGGCTGTTTGAAGGCGAGTAGTGGAGGTGTGGGGATGGCCTTAGCGAGGTGTTCATCGTCATCGATGACATGTTGAAGGCTGCGAAGAACATGGCGTAGTTTCTCCGCTCCGGGGAAGTACTGGACGACGTAGGGTACCCTGTTGGTTGTGTCCCGTGTTCGCCTTCTGAGGAGGTCTATGCGATTTTTCGCTTGGCCCGTCGGAACTGTCGATCGATGAGTCGAGCGTCATATCCCGTTCTTACGAGGGCGTCTTTCAGCATCCGTAGGTGTCCATCGCGTTCCTCCTCATCTGAGCAGATCCTGTGTATTCGCAGGGCTTGTCCATAGGGGATGGCTTCTTTAACGTGGTTAGGGTGGAAGCTGGAGAAGTGGAGCATCGTGAGGTTGTCCGTGGGCTTGCGGTAGAGTGAAGTGCTGAGGTGTCCGTCTTTGATGGAGATTCGTGTGTCCAGGAATGAAACCGATTCTGAGGAGTAGTCCATGGTGAGTTTGATGGTGGGATGGAACTTGTTGATGTTATCGTATAGTCTTTTCAGTGATCCTTCGCCGTGGGTCCAAAGGAAGAAAATGTCGTCTATGTATCTGGTGTACAGCGTTGGCTGGAGGTCCTGTGCAGTGAAGAAGTCTTGCTCGAACTTGTGCATGAAGATGTTGGCGTATTGGGGTGCGAATTTGGTCCCCATGGCTGTTCCGTGTGTTTGGGTAAAAAACTGGTTGTCGAAGGTGAAGACATTGTGGTCAAGGATGAAGCGGATGAGTTGTAGGATGGCGTCTGGAGATTGGCTGTTGTTGGTGTTGAGTACTGAGGCTGTCGCAGCGATGCCGTCATCGTGGGGGATACTGGTGTAGAGTGCCGATACGTCCATCGTGGCGAGGAGTGTTCCTGGTTCAACTGGTCCATGGGTGCTGAGTTTCTGTAAGAAGTCTGTGGTGTCGCGGCAGAAGCTGGGGGTTCCCTGTATTTCTTACAAGCAAAGAAATTGTGTCCAAGAGGCTAACAGCCACAGGTACATTCATGGTGATATTTTTGGAAATAATCCTGTGTCCACATCAGTAGATGGGATGAAAGACAAGATGACCAGGAATCAGTTAAGATCTTGCATAATCTTCACATTCAAGTGACTTTCACTTCAGTAGTTTAAGGTGGCAGCAGAATCCTTCTATTGTGTTAGTCTTGCAACTCACAAAAATGGGATTCTCTCCCCCTCCCCCCCCCCCCCCACCCCCCCTTAATGGATTGATTTATTTGTTCTTTTCCTCCACCATCATTTAGTGCAAAATGATAAAATCAGTCCTGGTAAATGTTCTCTCCTACCTCCCACAGATGGCTTGGTAAGATTGGTGAAACGCACACTGATGACTCATTCTGTGGGTATATTTGTTGGTAATTGGTTGGAGGGTAGGAGACGCAAAATAGGGATAAAGGGATATGACAAATAGTGTTCCCCATGGATCTATTCTGGGACCTCAGCCTTTCTGGGACTTCAGCCTTTCATCATATATATCAATGACTTGGATGAAGGAATAGAGAGTTGTACATCAAAGTTTGAAGATGACACTAGGTTGGGAGGCACAGTAATGCAGATGGGGACAGGAAGTTACTAAGGGATATAGATAGATTAAATAAGTGGGCAAAACTGTGGCAGAGGGAGTTCAATGTAGGGAAGTTTGAGGCCATCCACTTTGGATCCAAGAAAGACAAATCTGAATGTTTTCTTAATGGTGAGAGACTAGGAATTGTGGAGGAGAAAAGGGAATTGGGAGTCCAGGTACACACATCATTAAAAGTACATAGGTCAGAACTGGCGAAAGGTCATCGACCTGAAACGTTAACTCTTTTCTCTCTCCACAGATGCTGTCTGACCTGCTGAGTATTTCCAGCATTTTGTGTTTTTATTTCAGATTTCCAGCATCCGCAGTATTTTGCTTTTGTAACTGATTCGATAAGGTAGATACAGAGAAACTATTTTCTCTGGTGGGGGAAATCCAGTACAAGGGGTCATAACCTTAAAATTAGAGCTGGACCATTCAGGAATGAAATCAGGAGGCACTTTTCCCCACACAAAGGGTAGTGGCAATGTGGAATTCTCTTCCCCAAAAGACTGTGAATGCTGGGTTAATTAAAATTTTCAAGACCGAGATCGGCAGATTTTTATTGGGTAAGGGTATGTATTTTTAATTTTTCGGGATGTGGACGTTGCTGGCAAGGATTTTAACCCAGCAACAATGAAGGAACAGCGATTATGTATCCAAGTTAGAATGGTGTGCGACTTGGAGGTGGTGATGCTCCCATGCATGTGCTGCCCGTGTTCTTCTAGGTGGTGTAACTTGTGAGTTAATCAAATTGGCTGAAGATTGGTGTCTCTGATGGTGGGGACATCATGAGGAGCCTGAGACTGATCATCCACTCACCACTTCTGGCTGAAGATGGTTGTAAATGCTGCAGCCTTGTCTTTTGCACTCATTGCTGGGCTTTGCCGTCGTTGAGGATGGGGATATTCCTGTCAGTTGCTGCTTAATTGTCCATCACCATTTATGACTGGATGTGGCAGGATTGCGGAGCATTGACCTGATCTGTTGGTTGTGCGATTGCTTAGCTCTGCCTACAGCATTTTGCTTTTTCTGTTTACCATACAAGTCGTCCTGTTCTGTAGCTTCACCGGGTTGTTGCCTCACTTTTCAGTTATGCCTGGTGCTGCTCTTTGCATGCTCTTCTACACGCCTCATTGAACCAGGGTTGATCACCTGGCTTGACGGTGATGTGAGTGATATGGCGGGCCATTAGGTTACAGATTGTGGTGGGATACAATTCTGCTCCTGCTGATTAAGAAAATATTATGATTTGTTTTTCTTGGATTCAAAGTGCCTGACCATGCACTTCCCCCACATGGAACACCGTCTGCCACAATTTTGCCCACTCACTTAATCTGTTCATGTTTCCTGCTCCCATCTACACGACTTACTGAGTCTCTTAACTTAGTGTCATCTGCAAACTTGGATATACAACTCTATTCATTCATCCAAGTCATTGATCTACATGGTGAAAAGCTGAAGCCCCCAGTAGAGATCCCTGGGGAACAATACTTGTCACATCCTGCCAATCAGAGTACATTTCCCTTATCGCTGCTGTTTCCTACCTCCCAACCAATTAACAACCCATGTCACAAGGTTACCTCCAATTCTTTGTGCTCTCACTTTTGCTAATAATCTCTTGTGTGGAACTTTAGCAAATGCCTTCTGGAAGCTCACGTGGACAATATCCATAGACACTCCCCTATCCACCGTGTTGGTGACCTTTTCAAAAAATTCAACTAGATTAGTCAGACATGACCTGCATTTCAGAAATCCATGCTGTCTTTGATCAGATCATACTTGTCTACAAGTGTTCCGATTCCAGTAACTTCCCACTGACAGGTCTGTAGTATCCTGGTTTCTCCTTACTTCCCTTCTTAAATAATCTTCCTTGTCGAATATCCCATTACTTGCCCCCTCCCCCCCATCCCTTTTTTTTTCCCTCCCAGAAGCTGGCAGCTGTCCTTCATTCTGCCAGTGCATTTCACACTTCTTTTAGCCTCCACCTGTCACATTAACACCTCTTGCCTTGATCATCTCTTAATCTCTCCTTTTGTTCTTTCATCCCCTCCCCCTTTTCCCAGCTTTATCCTTGCTTTAAATCTATTTCATTTCCTGCCTTTTTCCAGTTCTGACGAAAGGTCTTCGACCTGAAATGTTAACTCTGTTTCTCTCTCCACGGATGCTGCCTGGCCTGCTGAGTTTTTCCAGCGTTTTCTGTTGTTATATCCCATTACTAGTGTTGTAACTAGCAGGCTGCAAGGTCTGGGGTAATCGTTCAGTGCAAGTAATGATCTGATAATGTCCTGGTATACTTAGAAATTAAAACTCTCCAATGGCTCCATTGGTACAAGTAGAGCATAACTAAGCCATGAAGATCCCAAATTGGATCCTTGGTGTATATTAAGCTAACTAATGATCTGTAGAATGACAGGGTGCTTCAATTGGCCTCCATGCCCTGGGCTAAATCGGCTACTTTTGGGCTTCCCAATAATCACTGCTGGAAAGTTTGTGTGTGGACTTTGGGTGGGGACAGGATTGTCTGTGATAGCCCCATGGGAAAATAGTCTGCCAAAAGCAACAATTTGCATTTAAGTAAATTATTTAACTTAGAAAAACATCCCAATGTGCTTCAGAGGCATGAGGTAAAAAAACGGATGCTGAGCCAAGAGTGTAGGAGCTTGGTGAGAGAGATCGGTTTTAAGCAGGGTCTTCAAGAAGGATAGTGAGGTTTGAGGGGCAGAGGGATTTAGGGAGGTAATCCCAGAGAGTGGGATCATTGCATCTGAAGGCATAAATGTCAGTATTGGAATGGCGGGAGGGGGGCTGTGGGGGAATAAGAGGAACAGAGTGGGGATGTTGGGCTGGAAAAGGATTCAGTGGTTGGGAGAGATGAGGCCATGGAGGGATTTAAACACAAGCATGAGAATTCTAAAGTTAAGGTGTTACAGGACTGAGAGCCAATGTAGGTCAATGAGGATGGCAGTGATGGGCAAGTAGAACTTGGTGTGGGATAGGATATGGACAGCAGTTTTAGAATGAGCTGAAGTTGAAGGAGGGTGGAAGATCAGAGGTTGGCTAGGACAGCATTGGCATAATCGTGCCTGGAGATGACTAATACATGAATGAGGCAGGTTAGGTGAACTGAGATGGAAGTAATCTTTGTGATGGAGAGAATGTGGAATGTGGAAGCTCATCTTGGGGCCAAACAGGACACCAACGTTGTAAACAGTCTGGCTCGGCCTAAGAGCGTGGCTGGGGTTGAAGTTGGCGGCAAGGGCCCAGAGTTTGTGGCAGGGGCTGTATATAATGGCTTTGGTCTTGCCAGTGTTTAGCTGGAGGAAGCCAACGGTCATTCAAGACTGGGTGTTGGACAAGCAGTCAGACGGTATACGGGTAGTGGAGAGATAAAGTTGATTGTCATTTGCGTTCATGTGGAAGTAGACCTCACGTCTGGATGATGCTGCCAAGGGGTAACGTGGATGAGGAAAATGTAGCGACCAAGGATGGATCCTTGGGGAACTCTGGGGGGTGACAGTGCATAGGTGGGAGGAGAAGCCATTGCTGGAAAAAGCTCTCTATTTAGGCTTGCATATGAAGAATGGCAACTTGGGTGAGTTACTATTGCATGACTGACATTTGTGGAATTATAACCTAACGTGAGCCAGTGCCTTCAGTAGAGGAGAGATGGTAAAGGCAGCTGCATTTCCCATGAATGGCTTGTAGTTTTGACACTGCCAGGTTTTACTCCTCAAGCCCTGTCATAATCCACAGGAACGTGTGGTGTGTGGGATCCTTTACAATAAGTGGTTTGAAAATGGATCCCAGTCTTGCTTTAACAGAAATGAATGTTTCTGGATCAAGATCTTGTTTGTATTGAGACTGTGATACTATGATTTGTGCTTGGTGTTGCAGGTGGAATTGAGACTGGTTCAATCACTGAGATGTTTGGAGAGTTTCGTACTGGGAAGACCCAGCTCTGTCACACACTGGCAGTGACATGTCAGGTACCTAATGTATACAGTATTTTTTTATTCCTCATTTGATCACCTTACTGTATTTCTCAATTATCCTGCCTACCGAGGTTGCCATCTCCTTCCCCCACCTCCACCAAGCATTGCATTTGATTTTACATATTTCAGGTGGTGAACAGTTGACCAACATCTATCCTTTTCTTTCTGTCAGTACCACCCTGAGCCTGCCTTGCTCAGCTTATTTGTAATGTTTATTTTAAAAGAAAGTGACTGCTCTCTGGGGAAGTGTTTCTACTCCACTTGACATTTTTTAAGGACCTGCTCACAATGGCATCTCTCCTTGTGGGAAATCCAGAGGTTTAGTTTTATAACATTACCAGCCAAATTGTTGCAGAGAAATGCATAAGTGCCTCTGCCATTCCAGACCAACTATGGGGACACTTGGGGGGCGATTTTGTGAATGGACTCGCGTTGGAGGCGGGACTGCTGCTTGTCGGGTTTCAGTCCCGCTTCCATCGATTTGTGGCCAACCCACGCTATTTTCCCTTGATTGACCTTGTTAAGCCCGCCCAGCGGGCTTAGCAGGCCAATTAAGGGCAAGCCGGTTGCAGAGCACGTTAACGTATGACGTTGACAGATTTTTTGACAGATGAATTGTCATCATTTGACAGCTCTGTGAAGCTGTCAAACAGTGACAATCTCTGCAGTTTGATGAGGTCTTGCATACAAGACCTCATCAACCTTCTTTCTTTTACAGAATTGAGATGTTTGTGGCATCTGAGAATGCACCGGACATCTCTCATCTGCAACACGGAGGTGTGAGGCTCTCCGCATAGAAACCAAATGAAGCCTGCAGGAAGAAACAAAGGTAAGTACACTCTTATAAACACTTAGGACTTACCTCAGATACTCACCTCTACACTCTTGCACCCATCACTTACCTTCACACCACACCTTTGCACCCCCCCGACCCCCGCAGACCCAGTACTCGCTGAGCTGAGCTGGCGGATTTTGAGCCTTTGGGAAGCCCGCACATGTGAGGGTAAAATGGGGATAATCCTATTTTCTACCTGTTAACAGGTAGTTAATAGGCTTTAATCCCTTCCCGCCTCCAAGGAGATGGGACCCGGTGCGGGACGGCAACCCGCCTCCTGGGAAGATGGCTTGGGGGCGGGTTTGCCACCCGCCCCCAAATTCTGCCATTTTCCCGGCAGTCCCGCCTCCCCAGGGCTGGCAAAATCACCCCTTGGTATCTCATGGCAGTGACACCTGTTCAGTGTGAAATACCATTGTGGTGGAGCGAACCCCCTTCAGTACCTCCCAGTTAAAGGCAGTTACAAGGAGATGGAAGTTGTTAATGTTAAAAGTGCAATTCTTTTTCTGCTTTGTTGAAAGCTTATTAATTTTTCCCCTTTTATTGACATGCAGTTACCTATTGACCGTGGTGGTGGAGAGGGAAAAGCTATGTACATTGATACTGAAGGTACATTCCGCCCAGAACGCCTTCTAGCTGTTGCTGAAAGGTTTGTATTGCAGCCGTAATTGTTAAATTCTAATAGAGTTGAAAACGATCATTGGATTGGATGAACATTCGGAGTTAATGGTCTACCGTTATATTTAGTTCGCCCCCATATTCCTTGTTAAATTAGTCAGTACCAGAGCAGCGCGTAAGAAATATTTCAGAACTGTTTGGCCTCATTACTTATAGGCCCTGAATTTCCGATCGGAAGCTTCCTGCGGGTGGATGCCTCCGATCGTAAAAAATCTACGCACTTACCTGCTGGCTCCGTAGGTCCCGAGACTTCCGATCCTGGGCCTCTCCGGGTCCGCACGGGCAGAGGCCCAGGTATCCCAGGGGTGCATGCAGTTCGCAAGCGCCCCTGGGATCACGTGGGCCATGGGGAACCAATCAAAGAAGGGAATCCTCCTTCACACTTTTGACAGGTCTCTACGCACAGATCTGTCGAAAGTATGAATGGGGATCACATTTAAAAACACAGTTAAACATTAAATACATTTTTTTTTGTTGAAATCACGTATTTAAAATTAGTTAAAATTACATTAAATTAAATATTTTAAACAAATTTAATTTTTGGAAAAAGTAATTAAAGTTTTTACGGGGCTAAAAATAAACTTACCTTTTTTAAAAGTATTTTTAAATTATAAATGAGTGAAATTTTTTTTTTTTTTGAACTCTCATGCTGGTAAAAGCGGGTCTTACACCTGCTTTTACCAGGCGTAAGATTTTTAAAGGTTTTCAGCGGGCGGGAGTTGTGCAGAAAGTGCAACTTCCTGCCCACGGAGGCTCATCTCCCGGGCAAGCGGATGATCTGTCAAGAGAACTCTCGACAGATCGCAAGTGCCGGGTTTTAGCGCATACGCTTTGCATGCCTGAAACTTGCGAGGCCTCTACGGGTTCGTATGTACACACCTCGTACACACCCGTGGGGGTCGGAAAATCCAGCCCAATGTCTATATTGTGCCTTGGACTAATGAGGCACACCAAAACTAATGAGAAGAGATACATTATCCTAACACGCCAGGCTCTGTTCTGATCAAGACATTATCTCTGTTCCGATGGGCAGCTATCCATAATGAATCTCCTAAAAGTGCTGCGCAGTGGTAAGAATTAGGAGAGATGACTGAAATTGAGGTCAAAAATGTGTCTTGAGTAGAGGGACGTAGCAAGGCAAAGAAGTTTATGAAGTTGCACGAATGGGCCAGCAGGGGAGCACTGGAGGAAACAGTCAGAGGGCTGAAGGACATGGGTTGGACAGAGTTGCAGCATTAGGTTCATGAAGGGATTTGTAAGCAAGGACATCGATTTTGAATTCTGTGTGTTGGGGTACAGGGGTCCAGTGGAAGTTTGCAATGATAAGGGTGATTAACAAATGGGACTTACTGCAGGACAGGATGTTGATGGCATATCTTTGGGCGAGTTGTCGATTGTGATGGGTGGAACTCTGTAGGAGGGCTTTGAAGATATCAATTTTGCGGTATTGAAATATGGATAAAAGTTTCAGTTGTGGTGGAAGTAAGCAGTTGTGGTGATGGATCAAATTCAGTATTTGAAGCTCGGCTCTGTGTTAATCAGAACCAGCTGGTTCAGCCTGAAGGATCAGCTGGCGAGGTAGGATGGAGTCGGCATAAGGGTGTGGAGTTTTTGGTGGAAGGTGAATAAGATGGATTTGATTTCCTCAGTGTTCAATTAGAGGAGGTTCTGGCTAATCTGCCACTTGGTGTCAGGTAGTCTGACAATCCAGGTGGAGCAGTAACACTGAATGCTGTCAGCATACATATAGAGACTGACGCCCATGCCTGTGGACAATGTCTGAGGGGGCACATGTAAAAGAAGAGAAGGAGGGAGCCCAGATGGAACTTTGGGGTACTCTAGTGGTTACTGTGCTAGAGTAGAAGGTGAAGTTATTGCTGAAGATGTGCTGGTTGCACAGGCAAGACTGGAACCAAGCAAGGGTAATTCTCTGGAGGTGGACTATAGAGGAGGTGGTGGAGGAGAATGGAGGGTGTGACCATGTTGAATGCCAGAGGTTGAGAAGACAAGCGGGGATTATATGCCACGATCATATTCACAGAGGGTGTCATTGTTGATAGAGCAGGGCAGTCTCGATGCTGTGGAGATAGTGAAAAAGGGATTCAGAAAGAGAATTTGGGGAGAGATATGCAACGAGCTGATTGGTGATATATTCTAGGAGCTTGAAGAGGAATGGAAGGCTAGCTGTGGACGGTCGAGAGGATTGAGGGTATGATTTTGAGAACAGGATGTTTGTCTTGAAGATGTGGGGATTGGCACCTGCTCAAAAAGTCATTGACTATGTAATGGGGCAAGGAGAGGAAGTTGGTCAAAGTTGTGCTGACGAGGAGGTTGAACGAGCAGGAGGTGGGTCTTGTCTTAGGAAATGAGGCTGGGAGAGAGGATTGCGGTGCAGTTTGAGTGAGGTAGGTTTGGGGCTGAGAGGTGGAAGATGGGGTAGAGAAGGAGGCAGTGGCTATTTCTGCAAGCATGGCTGAGACTCTACATTGTTGCATCTGTTTTAGCTTCTGGCCATGAGGATTTGATTTAGTGTTTCTGCGTGTTTAATCCCTGACTTTACATTTTATTTTGTGGTGAGGCTTTTCTTGCCTCTGCTGCTTAGGACAAATCCAGTAAGAGGTTTCAAAAAAGGGAAAAGCACTTCCATATGGACAAGCTACATTATTGGTTACCTTGCATTCCCTAAGTTCTGCTTGGGCAAGTACAAGCGCACAGTTGAGAATTTTTGTTTGGAAAGAAAGACAGACTTGCATTTATATCGTGGCTTTCACAACCACCGGATATCTCAAAGCGCTTTACAGCCAATGAAGTACTTTTGAAGTGCAGTCACTGTTGTAATGTAGGAAACTCAGCAGCCAATTTGTGCACAGCAAGCTCCCAGGAACAGCAATGTTACAATGACCAGATAATCTGTTTTTGTGATGTTGATTGAGGGATAAATATTGCCCAGGACACCGGGGATAACTCCACTGCTCTTCGAAATAGTGCCATGGGATCCTTTACATCCACCTGAGAGAGCAGACGGAGTCACAGTTTAAAGTCTCATCCTAAAGACGGCACCTCCGACAGTGCAGCACTCTCTCAGCACTGCACTGGAGTGTCAGCCTAGATTTTTGTGCTCAAGTCCCTGGAGTGGGGCTTGAACCTACAACCTTCTGACTCAGGCGAGAGTGCTACCAACTGAGCCACAGCTGACACTGGAGGCAGGGATACAGTGGTAACAAGAGTTTGGAACTGGAACTCAGTTTTTTTTTTTTTCTTTGAACACAGTGGCGCTTAAGATCTTCAACAGAAAAGGCCAGGATGTGTATTAGCTAGGTATCGAATAGGAGATATATCTTTTCAGTTGTCTTTTGCCCTACCTATGGAGATTTGATGTGTCATGTCTTTCATTCAGCTCCAAACTGCTTTGTTGATGTCAGAGATGAGGTTCATTGGTGAGCAATTCCACTGCAAATTATATGCTACTATATTTTAGTAATGATTTTGACAGCACAAGTGCCTTCCAGTTGGATTCGGGATCGGTGGTGTTGCGGCACCTGAGCATGTGCCGTTAGAGGAGACGCTGAAGTTGCATGGCAGATTTATGGGGGTGAGGAGGTTGTCAGCAATGCATAATTTACAGCGCTGGTTTCAGGAAATGTAATACACGCACTCCTTTCCTGATTGGAGACTTAATGGAGTAGATAAACATTATGTTTTAATGTGTCTCTTGTGGAGAAGATTGCACTGGTTAAATTCTGGGCAATGGAAATTCATAAATTGGAATTTTCCTATGCACGAAAGTAAAAGAAAATTCTTTCCTTTTGGTGAATAAATAAAGGTGGTGGGTGGGAGTTAGGAAAATGCAGCGTTGCAATGAGGTCACATCTAAATTTTATTTGTTCAAGTTCCACTGGAAATGCAAAACTACTGGGTAAATCCTATTAATGTTGAAACTAACAAATGTCAAGTTTAGGGCCAGGATGTTGAAAAGATGAGGAAAAAATTGGCTGGTATGATAATTTCTCGCAAAAATTGGCTGGTATGATAATTTCTCAAAATTTGACCCTTTCAGGCAGTGCATTCCAGATCATAACCACTTGCTGCGTAAAAAAGTTTTTCCTCACATCGCCTTTGGATCTTCTGCCAATCACCTTAAATCTGTGTTTTCGACCTTTCCGCCAATGGGAACAGTTTCTCTCTCTCTCTGTCTAGACCCCTCATTTTGAACACCTCTATCAAATCTTCTCTCAATCTTCTCTGCTCTAAGGAGAACAACCCCAGCTTCTCCAGTCTATCCACGTAACTGAAGTCCCTCATCCCTGGAACCATTCTTGTAAATCTTTTCTGCACCCTCTCTAAAGCCTTCACATCCTTCCTAAAGTGTGGTGCCCAGAATTGGACACAATACTCCAGTTGTGGCCAAACCCGTGTTTTATAAAGGTTCATCATAACTTCCTTGTTTTTGTACTCTATGCCTCTATTTATAAAGCCCAGGATATATATGCTTCTTTAACCGCTTTCTCAACCTGCCCTGCCACTTTCAACGATTTGTGCGCATAAACTCTCAGGTCTCTGTTCATGCACCCTCTTTAGGATTGTACCCTTTAGTTTATATTGCCTCTCCTCGTTCTTCTACCAAAATGTATCACTTCGCACTTTTCTGCGTTAAACTTCCTCTGCCACGTGTCCGCCCATTCCACCAGCCTGTCTTTGTCCTCTTGAAGTCTATCCCTGTCCTCCTCACTGTTCATTATACTTCCAAGTTTTGTGTCATCCGCAAATTTTGAAATAGTGTCCTGTACACCTAAGTCCAAATCATTAATATACATCAAGAAAAGCAATGTTTAATGATTACCACGTACTGCCCTTTCTCAGCTGATGAATCGGTACTCCTCCATGTTGACCACCACTTAGAAGAAGCACTGAGGGTTGCAAGGGCACAGAATGTACTCTCAGATGGGGGACTTCAATGTCCATCACCAAGAGTGGCTTGGTAGTACCACTACTGACTGAGCTAGCTGAGTCCTGAAGGACATAGCTAAAATTCTGGGCCTGTGGCAGGTGGTGAGAGAACTAACTCGAGGGCAAAACCTACTTGACCTCGTCCTCACCAATGTACCTGTTGCAGATGCATCTGGCCATGACAGTATTCATAGGAGTGACCACCGCACAGTCCTTGTGGAGACAAAGTCCCATCTTCACACTGAGGAAATCCTCCATCGTGTTGTGTAGCACTACCATCGTGCTAAATGGGATAGATTCAGAACGGATCTAGCAGCTCAAAACTGGGAATCCATGAGACACTATGGACCATCAGCAACAGCAGAATTGTATTCCACCATAATCTGCAACCTCATGGCCTGGCATATCCCTCACTCTACCATTACCATCAAGCCAGCGGACCAACCCTGGTTCAATGAGGAGTGTAGAAGAGCATGCCAGGAGTAGCACCAGGCGTACCTAAAAATGAGGTGCCAACTTGGGGAAGCTACAACACAGGACTACATACATGCTGAACAGTGGGAGCAGCATGCTACAGACAGAGCTCTGAGATCCCACAACCAATGGATCAGATCAAAGCTCTGCAGTCCTGCCTCATCCAGTCGTGAATGGCGGTGGACAATTAAACAACTAACTGGAGGAGGAGGCTCCATGAACATCCCCATCCTTAATGATGGCAGAGTCCAGCATATCAGTGCAAGAGGCAAAGCTGAAGCGTTTGCAACCATCTTCAGCCAAAGTTCCGAGTGGATGATTCATTTTGGCCTCCTCATTTCGGTCCCCACCATCACAGAAGCCAGTCTTCAGCCAATTCGATTCACTCCACGTGCTGTCAAGAAACGCTGAGCGCAGTAGATACAGCAAAGGTTATGGGTCCTGACAACATCCCGGCTGCAGTGCTGAAGACTTGTGATCCAGAACTAGCCGCGCCTCTAGCCAAGCTGTTTCAGTATAGCTACAACACTGGTATCTACCCGACAAAGTGGAAAATTTGTCCAGGACCACTTGGCTCCAGACCTCATTACAGCCTTAGTCCAAACATGGACAAAAGAACTGAATTGCACAGGTGAGGTGAGAGTGACTGCCCTTGACGTCAAGGCAGCATTTGACAGAGTGTGGTATCAAGCAGCCCTAGTAAAATTTAAGGGGGAAAAATTGAGTGGCGCTACTTTTAGTGCCCCCGTGGCCGAAATTGAGTGGTAGCGCCCCAAGATGGAAGCGGGGCACTACTGGAAGCGCCCCGCCTCCCTCTTGGGGTGCTGCGAGGGAATATCGCGGCGCGACGTGCCACAGCACTGCAGGCCTTCCTCCCCTTCTTAAAGGGGAGGGGCCTTGCACAGCACGACCCGGGGCCCAGCTGGACCACCGGGGATCGGAGTGCAGGCAAAAGAGCCTGGCACTCGAGAAGTGCCAGGCTCACGGAGCGCAGTTGGCACTCTGCGGGGGGACTTCACAGAAGGCCGGGGATGGCAAAGCGGGCAGGTGCTGGCAGGTGGCCAGCAACAAAAACGGCAGCCTGGCACCTCGCCTTTAATTAGCGCTGCACCGGCCGCAGGTAGTCCCCCCTGACCCCGTCGGACATAGCGTCCGGCGGTAAGTCGGGGCGCTACCGAAAATCGCGGCCGGGGCACTGCGCACGGCGATGATGTCATGGCCGGGGGGCTGACGGTTACCGCCGCCACTAACCTCTCGCTGAATTTCGAGGGAGGCATTGGCGGGCGCTAGTTGCGCAAAGCATCCGAATTTTTCCCCCTTATTCAATTGGAATCGGGGGCGGGGGGGGGGGTGCAAACTCTCCACTGGCTGGAGTCATACCTACCGCAAAGGAAGATGGTTGTGGTTGTTGGAGGTCAAGCATCTCAGCCCCAGGACATCGCTGCAGGAGTTCCCCAGGGCAGTGTCCTAGCCCCAGCCATCTTCAGCTGCTTCGTCAGTGGACCTTCACTCCATCATAAGGTCAGAAGTAGTGATGTTCGCTGATGATTGCACAGTGTTCAGTTCCATTCACAACTCCTCAGATAATGAAGCAGTTCGTGCCCACATGCAGCAAGACCTGGACAACATTCAGGCTTGGGCTAATAGGTGGCAAGTAACATTCGCGCCACACAAGTCAATGACCATCTCCAACAAGAGAGCGTCTAACCACCTCCCCTTCATATTCAATGGCATTACTATCGTCGTAGATGAAATATAATGTGGAGAAGTGACAAGTTATCCACTTTGGTTGGAAAAATAGAAACGCAGAATATTTTTTAAATGGTGAGAGACTGGGAAAAGTTGGTATTCAGAGGGACCTGGGTGTCCTCCTACACGAATCACAGAAAGTTGACATGCAGTTACTGCAAGCAATGAGGAAAGTAAATGGTATGTTAACCTTTATTACAAAGGGATTGGAGTATAAGAGTAAAGATGTCTTACTGCAATTATATAGGGCCTTGGTGATACTGTGTACAGTTTTGGTCTCCATACCTAAGGATGGATATACTTGCCTCAGAAGGTTCACTAGACTGATTCCTGGGATGGGGGGATTGTCCTATGAGGAGAGATTGAGTAGACTGGTAGAAATGGATTATCCACTCTGCACTTTTGGCTGAAGATGGTTTGAAACGCTTCAGCCATGCCTCATCCACTGAACTGCTGGGCTCCGCCATCATTGAGGATGGGGATATGCCCTAGAGTTCAGAAGAATGAGAGGTGATCTCATTGAAACATATCTAGTGCGCTCAGCGTTTCTTGACATCACGTGGAGTGAATCGAATTGGCTGAAGACTGGCTTCTGTGATGGTGGGGACCTCAGGAGGAGGCCAAAATGGATCATCCACTCGGCACTTTTGGCTGAAGATGGTTGCAAACGCTTCAGCCTTGCCTCATGCACTGAAGTGCTGGGCTCTGCCATCATTGAGGATGGGGATATTCCCTAGAGTTTACAAGAATGAGGGGTGATCTCATTGAAACATAAGAAATTCTTAAGGAGCTTGACAGGTTAGATGCTGGGAGAAAGCGCCCCCCTGGCTGGGAAGTCTAGAACTAGGAGTCACAGTCTCAGAATAAGGGGCCGGCCATTTAGGACTGAGATGAGGAGAAATTTCTTCACTCTAAGCGTTGTGAATCTTTGGAATTCTCTATCCCAGGGAGCTGTGGATGCTGAGTCGTTGAGTATATTCAAGGCAGAGATCAACAGATTTTTGGATACTAAAGGACTCTAGGGGTATGGGGATAGTGCGGGAAGGTGGAGTTGAGGTAGAAGAAGATCAGCCATGATCATCTTGAATGGCGAAGCAGGCTCGAAGTGCTGTATGGCCTACTCCTGCTCCTAATTCTTATGTTCTTATGTAGCACTGGGCCAGAAGTGATCTGTTAAGAGGCTGGGTATTCTACGGTGCATGACTTACTTCCTGACTCCCCAAAGCCTTTCCACCATCTACAAGGCACAAGTCAGGAGTGTGATGGAATACTCTCCACTTGCCTGGATGAGTGCAGCTCCAACAACACTCAAGAAGCTCGACACCATCCAGGACAAACCAGCCCGCTTGATTGGCACCCCATCCACCACCTTAAACATTCACTCCCTCCACCCCCGGCGCACCGTGGCTGCCGTGTGTACCATCTGCAAGATACACTGCAGCAACTCGCCATGGCTTCTTTGACAGCACCTCCCAAACCCACGACCTCTACCACCTAGAAGGACAAAGGCAGCAAACGCATGGGAACACCACCACCTCCAAGTTCCCCTCCATGTCACACCATTCTGACTTGGAAATATATCGCCATTCATCATCACTGTTTCAAAATCCTGGAACTCCCTACCTAACTGCACTGTGGCAGTACCTTCACCACACGGACTGTAGTGGTTCAAGAAGCCGACTCACCACCACCACCTTTAGGGCAATTGGGGATGGGCAATAAATGTTGGCCTTGCCAGCGACGGCCACATCCCGTGAATTAATTTAAAAAAAAAAATCTTGGAACAGGCAAACCTCAATAGTAACATGGACTTCAAGAATCCTGTTTCTCAGCTCGTTTTGAATCCATGTGGATTTCTGATCTTACCTGCTTCCAGGTTTTTGTCAGACCTTCATTTATCTTCTCTTCCTCCACATTCCCATTCACTACAAGTCTCTGGTGTCTTCCTTTTACCTACCTACCTACCCAGTCCACTCGTGCATCTGACTTTTCCTGCACTGTCCTCCCAGTGAGGGAGAGCAGGGCCAGGGCCATTGAATCGAGGCTGCTAAATAGCTTGCAGGTTCTGTAGGTGAGTTGTGTAGGTTCCACTCACATTTACGATAAGTTCCATATGCTTCACTAGTCCATGGGTTTTGGATGTATTTGTCTGGGTTATATTGTAAATGTGTGGAGGGTGTTTAACTGTCTCTGATTTCTGCAGAGGATTTTGTCCACTATCTTGAAAATCCTATTATTTAGGGTTGGAATTAGAAAGTATGCCAGGTACAGTATCATCAATAATACTTCATAACAATGGAACATGTTTTAATTTGTGGTTCCTTGACTTTTTGTTTCTCCTAAATATTGATATTCCTGGCCTGCCACCAGGCTTGTTGCTAATCTCTCGTAACATGGAAACACTTAATGCCTCAGCCACTTCAGCGTCCAGCCTTAAATGTAAATGCATTTTATGGTGCCAGTGAATCGTAAAGATAGAAATACAGACTAATTATTAAAATTATTTTTAAGCATTGATTGGAACTGAGTAGAGTAGGAACGTTGTTGGAATCTACCCACTAAATAACTGGTGCAAATATTGTAAACTACTAGTGCTCTGCAAAACTTTTGTAATAAAGGCAAATTAATCCAAAAATACAGTGTGCTAGTTTCACTAATGGCTTTAATGTGAGGTAGCTGGCCAAAATGTTTATCAAAGGAAGCTATAAATCTCACTTGCAGGCCATAAAACATGTATGAAGGTGTGTGCCAGTTTTTGTAATAAGTAAGTTTATTAATTTAGTGACTGAATACTCTGGGATAATATTGCTCTTGTATATCTTATGAGTTTAAGCCTCATTTCTTACACCTTTCAGATACAACCTTTCAGGAAGTGATGTACTGGACAATGTTGCATATGCTCGAGCTTTCAACACCGATCACCAGACCCAGCTATTGTACCAAGCATCTGCCATGATGACAGAATCCAGGTACCAACTTTTATAATATGAATTGTTCAGTGAGCACTTTCATTCAGACCATTCAAAATCTCAGCTACTACAGGAGAGTTCACTTCATTATTTACCATTTGTTTTTATGACCTAGTAGTAATCTTAGCCTATTAACTGTACTGAAGTATGTTACTCAAGTTAAGTACACACAGAAGGTCGCATTTCCTACCAGGGAAAGCATGGATTATTCAAATATTTAGTACGTGGATCAGGCTTGCATTTAAACTTTATTCTACACATAAATCACCCTCCTGTTTCAAGATGACTTTTTGGTTTAAAACCTTTACTGCTTTCTTTACATGAGAAGTAAGTCTACATAAATGTATATTTTTTTAAATATAGTAGTTGTTATGAGTGGGTATTGCAGTTGAGTCCTTCACCTTCTAAGACCTGAATTTGAATCTAGTGCAGATTGGTGAAATGAAAGTTGTCTTTCGAAAGGGGCAATCACACTGCTGGGAGTGTACTATAGACCCCCAAACAGTCAGAGGGAGATAGAAGAGCAAATATGTCGGCAAATTTCTGAGAAGTGCAAAAATAGGGCAGTAATAGTAGGGGATTTCAACTTCCCATATATTAACTGGGATAAAATTAGTGTGAAAGGTATAGAGGGAGCAGAATTCTTAAAATGCATTCAGGAGAATTTTTTTTGACAGTGCTTAGCAAGCCCAACAAGAGAGGGGGGTGGTTCTGGACCTAGTTTTAGGGACTGAAGCTGGGCAGGTGGAAAGGGTATCAGTGGGAGAGAATATTGGTGGTAGTGATCATAATTCAGTTAGATTTAGCATAATTATGGAAAAGGACAAGGTAGACCAGGGATAAAAGTTCTCAATTGGGGAAAAGCTAGTTTTACTAAGCTGAGATGTGATTTAGCCAAAGTGGGCTAGAGACAGAAACTTGAAGGTAAATCAGTGGCAGAGCAGTGGGAGGCATTCAAGGAGGATTTAATGAGGGCTCAGAGCAAGTATGTTCCCTTAAAGAAAAAGGGTGAGACTAACAAATCTCGAGCTCCCTGGATGTCAAGGGCCATACAGGGAAGAATAAAGAAAAAAAGGGAAACTTATGACAGATACCGAGGGCTCAATACTGCAGAAACCTTAGAGGAGTATAGAAAGTGCAGGGGTGAAATTAAAAAGGAAATTAGGAAAGCAAAGAGAGGGCATGAAAAAATACTGGCAAGTAAAATCAAGGAAAACCCAAAGATGTTTTATAAATACATTAAGAGCAAGAGGACAACTAAAGTAAGAGTAGGCCCTATTAGGGACCATAAAGTTAACCTGTGTGTGGAGGCGGAAGACATGGGTATGGTTCTTAACGAATACTTTGCATCTGTTTTCACAAAAGGGACGATGCAGAAATTGCAATCGGGGAGGAGAAGTGTGAAATATTAGATGAAATAAACATAGTGAAAGAGGAAGTATTAAGGGGTTTAGCATCTTTGAAAGTGGATAAATCCCCAGGCCCAGATGAAATGTATCCCAGACAGAAGTAAGAGAGGAAATAGCAAAGGCTCTGACCATCATTTTCCAATCCTCTCTGGCTACAGGTGTGGTGCAGGAAGACTGCTAACGTGGTACCGTTGTTTAAAAAGGGAGCAAGGGATAGACCGAGTAATTACAGGCCAGTCGGCCTAACCTCGGTGGTGGGAAAATTATTGGACAAAATTCTGAGAGACAGGATAAATCTTCATTTAGAAAGACACGGATTAATCCGGGATAGTCAACATGGATTTGTTAAGGGAAGGTCGTGTCTGACTAACTTGATTGAATTTTTTGAGGAGATAACAAGGAGGGTCGATGAGGGTAGTGCGTTTGATGTAGCCAATGTAGATTTTAGCAAGGCTTTTGATGAGGTCCCGCATGGCAGACTGGTCACGAAAGTAAAAGCCCATGGGATCCAAGGCAAAGTGGTAAGTTGGATCCAAAATTGGCTCAGGCAGGAAACAAAGGGTAATGGTCGAAGGGTGTTTTTGTGACTGGAAGGCTGTTTCCAGTGGGATTCCGCAGGGCTCAGTACTGGGTCCTTTGCTTTTTGTGGTATATATAAATGATTTGGACTTGAATGTAGGAAGTATGATTAAGAAGTTTGCAGATGATACAAAAATTGGCTGTGTGGTTGATACTGAAGAAGAAAGCTGTAGACTGCAGGAAGATCTCAATGGACTGGTCAGGTGGGCAGAACAGTGGCAAATGGAATTCAATCCGGAGAAGTGTGAGGTAATGCATTTGGGGAGGGCTAACAAGGCAAGGGAAGACACAATAAATGGTGGGACACTGAGCAGTTCAGAGGGACCTTGGAGTGCATGTCCACAGATCCCTGAAGGTAGCAAGACAGGTAGATAAGGTGGTTAAGAAGGCACACGGGATACTTGCCTTTATTAGCCGAGGCATAGAATATAAGAGCAGGAAGGTTATGCTTGAACTGTATAAAACACTAGTTAGGCCGCAGCTAGAGTACTGCGTGCAGTTCTGGTCACCACATTACAGGAAAGATGTGATTGCGCTGGAGAGGGTACAGAGGATGTTGCCTGGGCTGGAGAATTTTAACTATGAGGAAAGATTGGATAGGCTGGGGTTGTTTTCTTTGGAACAGAGGAGCCTGAGGGGAGACCTAATTGAGGTGTGTAAAATTATGAGAGGCCTAGCTAGAGTGGATAGGAAGGACCTACTTCCCTTAGCAGAGGGGTCGATAACCAGGGGCATAGATTTAAAGTAATTGCTAGGAGGTTTAGAGGGGATTTGAGGAGAAATTGTTTCACCGAGGGTGGTGGGGGTCTGGAACTCACTGCCTGAAAGGGTGGTAGAGGCAGAAACCCTCATCACTTTTAAAAAGTACTTAGATATGCACTTGAAGTGCCGTATCCTACAAGGCTGCGGACCAAGTGCTGGAAAGTGGGATTAGGCTGGATAACTCTTTGTCGGCCTGCACGGACAAGATGGGCCGAATGGCCTCCTTCTGTGCTGTAAATTTCTATGATTCTAAATTGCTGGCTTTAAGTGTCCTATGTAAACCTTTCTTAACCCAGGCCCCAGTGTGTGCAGGCCTACCATTTAGCAGTTTCCCAAATCTGGCACAAATTGTCAATAAATCTCAGTCAGAAAACATAAAATGGCTAGTACAGGAAATGTTAATATTCACACAGTAGCAGATACTCTTGAAGTTGAGGTCAAGGTTCATTGATGCTTTACTTTGCATATGTCTGTGGTGTTTCTGACATGGAAGTATTTGAAATTGAAAATGGGCACCGTGGTAAAAATGTTTTATTCACCAGGATTGCTCATGAAAAGGTATTCCCTTCTTCTATCCCTGCACCCTCCTGAAAATAAGCGTCTTGAAACTTGTTGATGGAATTCGTAGGAACTCTGTTAGTCAGGTCTAACAGAAGTTAATTACAAGTATAAAAACAGTGGGGTGTATATTAACATTTACATTGCATGACAAGACGAAGGGAAACTTGGTTTTTAGTTAGTGGCTGCTTGTGAACCTGTGACTCCTGCTTTGTAGAAGTTGACCGACAGCAGTAAACTATTGTATTATCTCCAAAGTCCAGCTACAGTTAGGCAGACTGCTAGCTATAGTACTCTAGGGCTCCCGAAAGTAATTTTCTGCCCAACTCACCTTTTAATTATTTGCTCATCAATGTGTGTGGCGTTTGTGCTGGGCAGTGGAACACATTGCCATTTCAGCATCCAGTGTCCGCATCAAGCACACCCAGGTCAGATATAGTGCAGCCAACTGCAGAGCAAAGAACTGAAAAGACAGAGGAAATCTTAGAAGGGGATCTGGGAGTGATGGTAGACTCATTGGCTCGGATTTTCTGTGGCCTATGACCACGTACGCGGTGCGTACGTGGCCGTAAGTGCCTCGTAAGTTCCAGGTTTGCGCATGGGCTGCGCGTGTGCGAAAACCCGGAACTTGCAATTTGTCAAGAATCTTCTTGACAGATCCTCCACATGCGCAGGAAATGGACATTCGCTGGTGGATAGTTTGGCTATTTGCCCAGCTCTTACCCAGCAAATATCCATGAAACTCTTGCGCCTGGTAAAAACAGGCGTAAGGCCTGCTTTTACCAGTGTAAGGGTGATAAATATTAAAATAACATTTTAAAATCATTTTAACATTCAAAAACCTGTAAAATAAGTTTGTTTTATTTTTGGCCCCTTAAAATGTTGAAATTTATTTTACAAAAAATTTAATTTTTGTTTTAAATGTTTAATGAAATTGGATTTTAATTAATTTTAAACATGTAATTTTTTTATTTCAGTGTTGTGTACATGTGTTTTTTGATTCTTATTAAGCCTTTGGGGATTCCGTACATAAATGGAATCCCCATAAGCAGAATGGGAATCCCCTTTCTGATTACTTGAGCCAGCCCACGTGATCTCGGGCACTTGCGAACCGCATGTGCCCCTGGGATACGTGGGCCTCTACGCAGGCCTACGCGTAGAGGCCCAGGAGCGTGAGTCTCTGTGGATCCAGGATCATCAGGTAGGTCCGTAGATTTATTGCGGTTCGGAGACATCTGCCCGCAGGAAACCTCTGACAGCAAATTCAGGCCCATTACTTTTTGTCGAGACAATATGTTGAAGCAATTAAAGCTAATAACATGCCGGGTATGCAATTAGAGGAGTAGAGTACAAGACTTCACTTGGAAGTGTTCAATTCTGGTCAGCCAATTTTGGCCACACAAACATATTTTTGGAGAGGGAGCAGAGAAGAACTACAAAACTGATCCTGTCTAAAGGAGATGTGCTACAAAGAAAGATGAGAGAAAATGAGGGGAATTGGATATATACTTGAAAAATAAAAATTTGCAGGACTATGGGCAAAGAGCAGGGGAGTAGGACTAATTGGATAGCTCTTTCAGAGCTGGCACAGGCACGATGGGCTGAATGGTTCTATGAAATTTGAAATCTGTAGTCTAGAACATGGGTTCACAACCAGGGGTCCATGAGAAGATTTCAAGAGGTCCGCCAAGGGGTGTGGGATTTAAAAAAAAAAAATCAGATTTTTAAAAAATAAACAAAAAAAAATACATCGTCATGTAAAGGTGGGATCGAGCTGAGCAAACTGGCAGCTCCAGCCCCGACTCAGACCTCTGTTTCCTCCCTCCCGAACGTCTATGCAATGTCGGCAGCAGATTTGTCCTATGTTTGTTATTCGCGTGGTCGAGATTGTCAATCAAATGAAGGGGCAAGGAAATAGGCGGCAGCTGCAAGGAGGAAATGAGTTGCTGGGATTAATTGCTGGGATTAATCACTGAGACGCTGTCTTTGTGGAGGAAGAAGAGCAGGATATGTCAACATTGGGAAACTATTAGGATTGACACTTGCTACCAGCAAAACTGAAACAGTTTACAAACTCATTTAAAAATTCTGCACGGTCCAATTTTTCCCCACCCCTCATTTTCTCTCCTGTTTTCAAAGTGTTGATTCACACTGTAGTATAGTTACAAAGGTGCTAGCTGCCCTTTGGTGCCGAACCTCATTCATTCTTCACCTGCAAGCCTAAACCTTGAGTGTTAGCAGTCTTGCTCTGCCATGGAGAGCATCACAAGTAGGCCTGATTGTTCACACCCAATGTTGGCCTCCAGCTAGGATTTCAACCTTCCGGGATTGTCCTGGAGCCACCAGGAATAAAACATTAATCTGGACACTGCTGCCAGCAATTTGGGAGAAAAATCATACAGGCCTTTTATTAAAAAAAAGTGTTTTTTCATTGTACACTTTTGTTTGTTAGTTATAAAAACATTGGCGATGGGGGGAAAAAGACTGTTTGACTGACAATCAAGCAGCGCACTGGGGACCGGCTGATATGTCGGGAACAGTCGATGAGGGAGTCGGGGGTTGCGGAGGAAAAAGGGCGACTGGGGGGGGGGGGGTCAGGTGATTGGGGCTCATGTGGAGGGTAAGAGGGAGTGGGATGGGCATGGGGACTACTATTTTCTGCAGTGCCAGGATAGCAGCAGTAACATGGTGAGTGGAAGTGGCGCTGAGAGAATTTTTATACAGAAAAAAAACTTGTGTTGTTACAGGGGGTCCGTAGAATTTTTATAACACGGGATTGGGGACCTCTGAAGCAAAAAGATTGAGAACTCCTGGTCTAGACAGAAGGCATTCAAGGGGGGCCATCCCATTGCAGCATATACAATATTAACTGGTGTAGACAAGGCAGACCCAGAAAATTACCTTGAAGTAAATGAAATGATGGGGCAAATAGCTTTTCCTTGACTAATTCTCTCCTTGTATTGTCGAGTTCTGCTATGGTTGCTGAATACAGTTTTTTTAAAAAGTTGTCTTCCCACTTTGTAGATATGCCTTGTTAATTGTAGACAGTGCAACAGCCTTGTACAGGACCGACTACTCTGGGAGAGGCGAACTATCGGCTCGGCAGATGCATCTTGCACGGTTTCTACGGATGCTGTTGCGACTGGCAGATGAGGTAAGACTTGCACTCAAATTTGTATCACATTGTTGGCTCAAATTTTGAATTCGGAGACATTTGTGTATCAAGGTTCGTAGGGATTAAGCCAGTCTTGTTATGTTGCGGGGGGTGGAAGGCAGTGGAGACTTGTATCAAATGTCTGTAGGAAAGGATGGGGAAGAAAAATGCAGCATATCTTTGCTTTGAGTTGAGAATCACTGCTAGCCAGCTTGCTAATATTTTGTGTGAATGTTTAGCCTTGTAGGGGGCAATCTGTGAATGCCGGCGATTCTCAATAAGTGGAATCCAAATGACTGAAAAATTTAAAGATATTCCAGTGTTCAGCATGTTTACCCAACGCCATATTATTTCTGAATTTTCTTTCTTTCTAGACCAAAACAGTTGAGGGGAGGGAAATTCCATGAATGTTCTCCAGAACCATGAGCACTCACAGCACCGAGGAGGCTATTTGATCCATTGTGTTTCCAGCAGCTTTTTCCTAGACCAATTCAAAACTAATCCTTCTGCACTATGCTCTCCCCATACCCCTGTATCTTCCTATACTTCAAGTATTTCTCCACTTTTCACATGATATAATGATCTTTGCATCAGCTAATCTCTGTGGCAAAGCATTCCACCCTCCAACAACTCTGCGTAAGAACATTTGCTCTTCACCTCGCTGCTTACTCTGTGATAGTTGACCTTCATCACTGACTCACTGTCCAAAGGAAATAGTCTTGCCCTTGTTAGCCCATCAAAATGCTTCATAATTCTAAATCTTCTGTATTTTTTTGTTGAAATGAAGGACAATTGCTTGGGTGTACTCAAGGGATTTGATTGGTAAATTGCAAGAACCAAGTTATTAAATTGTATAGTTCATTCGAAACCAAAGACGCTTAACAGCTTTGAACATGTGCATTTAACCATAGCGTTTTGCAATAGTTTGCAATACAATGCATATTGCATGCTGCGAAGAAGATTTTTTATGCAAGATTGGCACTAGGCCAAGACCATTGAAATGTGTGTTTTTACTGAAAGTTCACTAGCCCTGTTTTCTTGCACTTTCAGCTCTGCATGCTTAGAGTTAGCTGGTCTGTTACGCAATGTGTTTAGTGCCTGAATCCATTGTCACTTTAATGGTTCTTACTCTTTTAAATACTAATCTGTGCCACAGGGTTCTGTAATTTTGAGTTATTAGCTCTGCTGGCAAAAGCTTTGTTTACTTTGGCTTTCTGAAATGTTAATATCTCCATTGTGCATAAATTTAGCGGACCCAAAAAAGACACGGGCCGGAATTTTGCCGACGCTCAGAGGGCGGGTTCGGAGGTGGTTCTGCTGTCAAAATCTAAAAGGTTGACTGGGTCAGGATCCCGCTCTGAACCCGCCTCCATGTCAGTTTCCGAAGTGCGGTGTCTGCCTGCGCTTTGCAGACCCTAAGCGGCGGGTCAGCCAATTGAGATAAAGAGGGTCTTTAAAGGTAGTTGAACAGCAATTTACCACCTTCTAGCCAGTTTTCCAACTTTTCCACGAGGTTCCTGTCGTTTGGGGATCTCTATGACTCTCCATTGCTGTGGATAGGTGACAGCTGCAAAAGTGGTATAAAAGCTACCATTTCACAGCTGTTCACTTTCCAATGTCAGAAGCTTGAGGTTTCAGGATTTGGAAGACACTTTTGAGCTGTATGCAGTTTGGAAGTGTTTGGAGTAAACTCTGTATCCACTGTCACCTCCTTGGAGCGACCTCTCTCACCACTGACATCGCTTCTGTCATCTCAACTTCAGCTGCCATCTATTCCAGCAGCATCGGTGCCCTTGAAAAAATCTCACCTTGGTTCTCTGAATCCCACCACAATCAGCCCCAACACCAACATCACCAGGCACACCAACATTTTCCGCAATCACCTGATGCTACACAGGGCATCAGCACCCAACCACATTGCTGCCCGGGATGCCAGCGATGGCCTCACCATGGCCAGATTTACTTCAGTTGACGCTGTACACCCTGGCTGCCACATGATGCGCCAGGCTGGCACCACCCCACACCAGCACCATAAAGCATCCCTACAATGTCCAAGCCATTCCTTTCACACTCATCACCATTGGGGGTGGGAGACGTTATGTCTAACCATTCACTGGAACTCACTAAGCCACTTCCAAAAGTGCACACAAATCTGTCCAAGAAGGCAAAGTGTTGAAAATAAAGGTTTCAATGTTTGACACCACATTTACAGAAACTTTACATGAACATTGCATGAAACACCCAAGTACCTACCCTTGTGTGTGGTTAGTTGGTATGATTGGACAAGGATGAGGGTGAGTGAATGGGGTGGCTAGTGGAAGTGATAATGTAGATAGAAAGGGATGGGTGGAGGTACAAAGTAAGCTGGTGTGAGTAAGGATGTTCAGGAGTAGGGTAGGGAAGGCAGAGTGATGGGGATGTGATGAGTGGCACAGCAGCATGCGGTTGAGTGTGGCTTTACAGTAATGTTTCGTGATCTACTGAGATCATAGAAATGTTTGTGCCACTGCAGTCTGGTCCTCCTGACGACATCCCTGCTTGTGTCCTCCTGTGCAATGTGCAACCAGGCTGCGTTGGTCTCCTGGGGAGGTCTCTTCCACCCATTGGAAGGGAACCTCCCTGCATACTGTGACTCCCTCCATAAGCATATGGAGGGAGTCATGGGAGAGCCTGGGTGCAGCCGTGCACCTTTGTGCAGTGCTCGTCAGTGTTGGCAGCACCTCAGTGCTGTAGAACACTGACAGCAGAACTGTCAAAATGAATGTGGACATGGCCCTTTAAGGAAACCGGCTGATGACGCGTTATCAAATGACGTCATCAGACCTGCTTCCTTTTAATTGGCCGGGAACCTCGTAGGGCGGGCTTAACGAGCCCTATCAGGGCAAAATCACTTGGAGGCGGGATGAAGACTAGAGCGGGGTTTGAAGCCGCCACCTACTCCGGCCGCACTGGACTTGTCACGGTTGATGAAATCACGGCCATGGAAACTGAAAGAGAAGAATTGTGATTTCTATAACTTGTACAGAAATTAGAGTGGTGTGCATCACATCTTGACATCTTGCACTTATTTTTCTTCTAGTTTGGGGTAGCTGTGGTAATAACTAACCAGGTCGTGGCCCAGGTCGATGGGGCAGCAATGTTTGCTGCTGATCCAAAAAAGCCAATTGGTGGAAACATCATTGCTCATGCGTCTACAACGAGGTAAGATGGAATTATAAGGTGGTAATCCAAGTTTACTAAAAACGCACATTCTCTGTTCAATGCATGCTACGTTTACGAACAGATAGATGTGTTTGAGCTGACAGGACAGTTGGCTGTTTGCCTGTGTTAAACAGTTATAAATCAAGTTTCCAGATGGTAGAGGTGACTATCTGATTTAAAGTTTGCTTTACACTGGCTGCAGTTAGAATGCAATTTACAAAGTCCAACTGTGTGAGACTATCACCTTAAAGTTGTCCTTCCAATTATTAATTTCAATTATTTGACAATTATTCACCAATCTTCTCCAATTGTTTCCCCTCCACACCTGGAAGCATTGACTCCCTTGCTAGGATATGGTTCCATGGATGTCGGTCACCCTCTGATACCTCACCCAAGTGGTCATTCTTCATGTGAGCCTTGACGCTGAATATGGGCAGACTATTCACTATAGGGGATAACACTTGATTCTGTCATGTGATAAATGCGGGATGGTGATTGGGGTGAAAACCCTAGCAGATTATTCACTTTATGGGTACAGATTCCAGGAACCTCCTAAGAAATGGTAGTGAATCACATTGTTTAAGACCCATGCCACTTGTGTTATTCTTTGGCAATGTTTATTATCTACCTTTTTGAGAAATCCAACATGTGAAGGGTCAGAGTTTCACTATGGGATTAATTGTACCTTTGGGTGCCATTGCTCTGTTCTGCATTAAACATGTCTCTGTCTTGCTATGACCTTTCTGTTTCCTTTTCCCCCATCCCACCTCCTGCAGCTCATGCTGCTATGAATGTGGCAGAAGCGCACAGTCCCTCATGATTATTAAATGTTTTCCACACCAATAAACTTATTGGAACTGTAACTAATGTATTTCATCACAGCACCATTTTGGTGCTTGTGTTCACTTTTTGTTGCAGGTGTTTGTCTGAACTGTAGTGCAGTTCTATATAGCATTAAACTTTCTCCTGGTTGTTTTTTGTTCTCTTTCTTGAAACACTATGTAGTGTCCCCATTCAAGCAGTTTGATGACCTGTCCTCAAGCTGTAATCAATGCCAGTCTGAAACCAACTGCCAGAAGATGCACAACACAATTACTTATGATTGAACCATCACATTTTCTGTGGTGAAGTGCCAGGCCTTCACCTGGCGCTTCCCAGTGAAAATGCAGCCGAGATTGGCAAAGCAATGTGTGGCCAAGAATCAGTCTTCTACTACTTAGCACTGTGGGAGTACCTTCACCACGCGGACTGCAGCGGTTCAAGAAGGCAGCTCGCCACTACCTCCTCAAGGGCAACTCGGGATGGGCAATAAATGCTGGCCTTGCCAACGACGTCCACATCCCATGAACGAAAAACAAACCTTCATGGTACAGCACTTGGTGATTTAAATGTGCTGTGCGACACCCGTTTTAAATGTCTAGTTTTAGTAAATGGAGCGTTTGCAGTGGAATGCAACTGTGAAGGACCTTGTGACACGTAGTCATATTCTGTTTATCAGGGCTACTCTGTCAACCTCTCCATTTCCAAGTCCTTGATCTAGATGAGACTATCTCACTTACCATCGATTACCCCATGTCATTACACCTCTGCTGTTGACCTACTAAGTTGACTGTTCGAACCAAATCAGCCACCATCTGCACTCATTGACATTGTCTGCTGGTACAAGGTCAGTTTTCAGATGTATGCTAATAACATCCAGCTCTGCTGTACCATTCCTTCTCCTTGACTACATCCATGCCGTCTGATTGTATGCTCAAAATTATCGTGGATGAGTCACAACTTTCTCCAAATAAACATCAGGAAGACTGAATTCATTGTTTTTGTCGCCTGCAACAAACAGTGTCCGGTGAAGACCCAGCACTTCATCGCAGAAAATGTGAAGGTTGAATCATAGTTTCCTTGCTACTCCTGGCGTCTCTCCTCTCCTGGCCCCCATCAGATTGAGCCAGACCATGTCAAACCTTGAGCTGAGCTTCAAACTCCACATCCAGCCCATTACCAAGACTGCTTATTTTCACCTCTGCAACATTGCCTGCTTCCACTCATCAAAACCCATCTGCCACTGAGATGCAAACCTATGCTTTTGACACTTTCTGGGCTCTTTCTCTAATGTATTTCATACTGGCCTCCCATCCTCCACCCTCCATAAGCTCCAAAAGTTCCTAAAGCCCACTGCTTGGAACCTGTCCTGCACCATCCAGCTCACTCAAAAACCCCTCTCCTTTCTCCCCCCCCCCCCCCACCACCCCCCTTATCAGCCTACATTGGTTCCCAGTCCCCCCAAGGCAAATTTAAAGTTCTTGTCCCTCAGTTCCCTTGAGGCCTTGCCCCACCATATTTCTGCAGCTCCCTTTCAGCTTTATGTCCCCTATCTTACCCATTGGTCCTCCAACTTTGGCCTTTCTCTATCCCCTTCCATTTGTCCCACCATTGGTGGAAGAGCCTTCAGCTACCTTGGTTCTACTCTCTGGAACTGTCTTCTGAAACCCCCTCAGCTTCTCCCCCCCTCCACCTTAAAAACCTTTTCAGAACTCCTCTTTTCAACCAGGTTTTGGTCAGCCCTCTGTCCATCTAGTTATCTATTCCTATTTTTTCTCCCTCCTCTACCTTGGAACATTTTCTACGTTAAATGCAGTGTACAAATGCATTTTATGTTCCCTCTTAAGACATTGTCACTTGACCACATTAGGAGCATCCAGCTCGAATGCTTCACCGTCCCATTGGGGAACTTGGGACTGCCAGCTTCTCCTCCATTTCCCCCCTCAAACATTCACATCTTGCTAAGGAATGGGCTCTTTGTTATTTCATTTATTACCTAAATATTGATGTGTTGACAGGTTAGTCCACCTTGGAAGTTGATCCTGTCCTCAGCTAACATCCACTTGTGAATTACCAGCAGAGGTTGCTGGATAGCAATGAGGAAAAGGGACCCTGGCTGATCATCTCCCCAACTGAGGACAATTGTAGCATCCTTCTGTTTCACTAAGAGCTAACTCAGCATCTATCAGGAATTGAACCATCATGGTTCCTATGGCTCAGCTGCTCACTGAATTAACTAGCGGAGCCATCAGGGGAACCTTTTAAGCTGCTTTTTTGAAGTAGTAGGAACAAAATATTCTTGTGAATGGAGAATAAATGATGATGAAAAGGCATTGCCCAGATTGTTTAAAAGTGACAAAGACTAGTTGTGGGGACAGCTGCCAGATAATTGCACATTGCCTACCTTTACTTTATTTCTTTTTCAGGTTGTACTTGAGGAAAGGCCGAGGTGAAACACGAATCTGTAGGATTTATGACTCTCCCTGCTTGCCTGAGGCAGAGGCTATGTTTGCTATCAATCCCGACGGGGTTGGGGATGCTAAAGACTAAATGTGAATGACCCTTCCTAGTCTTGTGCTGGAAGCTACTGACAGCAAGCAAACATCCCCAAGACAATCAATCAGTAATCCTATGTGCAGACTTCGCACTAACCTGCTGAGTGTTGTAAGCGCTTGGAACTTTTGACGGCTTTCAGCTTCAGGGAATAAAGCCGCACTTAATTGTTATCTGATGTTTCGGACAGATCTAATATTAAAATGGGGGCCATAGGGAGGATTGATTTATTCTGACCCCATGTTTAGTGTTTGGATGAGGTGAAAGTGGGCAGAGAAAACTAGTTGAACAGAGATTCATTAAGTGTTTGTGTTAAATTATTTCCAGATTGACTAGCTGCAGTTTCAGTGGCAGTAACTTGAGGCTCTGCTGTGATGGATCACCACTGGGAGCCATTGGTAGCAAACTGGAAAACTTGTTGAGCACATAAGGAATGATAACTGGCACTGCATGTAAGACTATGTGTGGGTTTCTGAGCTTTATAGATGAGAAGTACCCTTTTGGAGATGGGGAGAGAGAATGAACCACATCATAACCATGGAAGATCTATAGCAAATTGGCTCATATGTCATTCCTAATAGTGGGTCACTGAATCTATCTGTGCTGCAAAAAAGGGTCTGATAGAAAGCAGATTCCTTTCTTTTGGTTTTGTTTTTTTGATTTGTTTTATTTCGCAAGATATCTGTTGAGGGTGTAGAAATGGGTACACCTAGTGCATAATTTTGTTAAACTTGGTAACAAGGATATAACACATACTATTTTAACAGAGGAATTTGAAATGCTTCTGTTTTTAGTGTACTCTTAACAGGGTGCTGTTTATCTTTCTTTTATAAGCAAGGCTTAAAAAAAAGCCATTCTTGAAAATGATGGAAAACTTGAAATTCATACTAATAAACTATTTTGACAATTCGTTTTTTAAATCTGTGCAGTTTTTACTTTGCTCAAATGTGCTCTTCAAACTGAGGGGTGTTAGTAATGCAGAGTGAAGCAATTTCCATTTCAACCACACCGTATTCCTGGGTCAGGATAGCATGGTTATGCAGAGTAAAGCTTCCTCCACTTTTCCCCATTAAATTGTCTCCGCTCCAACCATTGAAGAGTGCCCTGAACTTTCAGTGAAATATTTCCATTTCCCACATCAGCCAACCTGTGACTTCTTAAATTGACAACCTCACTCAGGACAGTTTTTTATTCGCTTATGGGATTTGGGCATCGCTGGCAAGGCCAGCATTTATTGCCCATCCCTAGTTGCCCTTGAGAAGGTGGTGGTGAGCCGCCTTGAACCGCTGCAGTCCACAGTGCTGTTAGGTAGGGAGTTCCAGGATTTTGACCCAGCGACGATGAAGGATTGGCGATATACTTCTAAGTCAGGATGGTGTGTGACTTGAAGGGGAACTTGGAGGTGATGGTGTTCCCATGCGCCTGCTGCCCTTGTCCTTCTAGGTGGAAGAGGTCGCGGGTTTGGGAGGTGCTGTGAAGAAGCCTTGGCGAGTTGCTGCAGTGCATCTTGTAGATGGTACACACTGCAGCCACGGTGCGCCGGTGGTGGATGGGGTGCCAATCAAACGTACTGCTTTGTCCTGGATGGTGTCAAGCTTCTTGAGTGTTGGAGCTGCACTCATCCAGACAAGTGGAGAGTATTCCATCACACTCCTTACTTGTGCCTTGCATCTGTGCCAGCTAGGAACTAGATTGCAATTGCTCAGATTCATTTCACTTGAGAACCTTGCAGCCAGCAGAAACAAGACTCTTGTCCCATCAATCTGAGCAGGAATTAAAACTAGATCCCAAAGGTGAAAGACCAGTGTCTAACACATTGCATTAACAGTTTGTATAGATTTAGCAATGGGCCAATTTCATGTGGTAGAATCTACTCAAAGTATTATCTAATTTTCTGCTGATCACCTTGATTTGCTCAGTCAGACACATTGGCATATTGGAGTGCTCTATCCTCTTTTGGAATTGGTCATTTGTGTCTTCTGCAGAGGAGTGGTCTTGTTGAGATAGACATTACCTTTTGGCCTTTTGCATACTCAGTGGACAGCTGACAATACATGCGTACTTACATAGAATTTACAGCACGGAAACAGGCCATTCGGCCCAACTGGTCTATGATGCCGTTTATGCTCAACATGAGACTCCTCCCACCCCTCTTCATCTAACCCCATCAACATATCGTTCCATTCGTTTCTTTCTCGTACTTATCTAGCTTCCCTTGAAATGCAACTATGCTATACACCTCAACCATTCCATGTGGTATCGAGTTCCACATTCTTGCCACTCTTTTGGTAAAGAAGATTCTCCTGAATCCCTTAATGGATTTATTGGTGGCTATCTTATATTTTTGGCCCCTAGTTTTGGTCTCCCCCCATAAATGGAAACATCGCTACATCTACCCTATCAAACCCCTTCATAATGTTAAAGATCTCTATTACGTCACCCCTCAGCCTTTTTTCTAGAGAAAGGAGCCCCAGCCTGTTCAGTCTTTCCTAATAAGTATAACCTCTCAGTTCTGGTATCATCCTTGTAAATCTTTTTTGCATCTTCTCCAGTGCTTCTATATCCTTTAATATGGAGACCAGAAGTGTGCACAGTACTCCACAGTACTTAGGTTCGATACAAGTTTAACATAACTTCTGCTTTTATTTTCTATCCCTCTAGAAATGAACCCCCAGTGCTTTGTTTGCTTTTTTGTGGCCTTATTAACCTATGTTGCTACTTTTAATGATTTGTGTATCTGTATCCCCTAGATCAGGGGTTCTCAATCTTTTTACTTCTGAGGCCCCCCTCCCGTGTTATTAAATTTCCACGGACCCCCTGTAACACAGCACCCAAGCATTTTTCTGGGTAAAAAAATTAGTTATACAATTAAACATGCATATATATTTTTGTTTTACTTACTTAATCTGAAATTTGGATGGTTGAATTAAGGTGAGCCGAATAGCCTACCTCATCTGTAATTATCATGATCTTGTGGAAAGACCCGAGGAGCACATTTTCTTATAACTAAATCAGTTTAGTCAGACTTGTAAGTGGTGGTCCCATGGTATTCAGTAGCCGGACTGCAGAGCAATTCTGGTACACTATGACCGGGAAATTTCAGTGCTTGTGGCAGGGCGGGAAAATGTCCCGAGGCATTTGCCCCAACTTTCATAATAAAATTATAAATGACGTATCCTACAAACAACTGCGTGTTTCTAAGCCTACACAGAACTCGACATAAGTGGAGATGTCTATAAAAATAATAAATACTCACTTTTTCCTAACTTTTAAAAAATATCAAAATTCCCTAAGGGGTTTGTTTATTTTTAATCTTTGGAAAGTTTGCGACCAACAGTCGAACGGGATCATGCAGGAGGCTCAGACGTGGTGTAAGAGTATGGCAGCCAGCTTTGCAGCAAGATAAACACAGCTTCTACTGCAGTCACTTTTAAAGAAATATTTCAGTATTCAGTTTGCTTTCCAATAGTTATTAAATTGAAATCCAGGTTTAATAATAACAGAAACCAAAGGTGATACAACGGCACACAGCATGTAGTCCAATGTTCAGGTCAACCTGACGGTGGTTCCACCCCCAATCAGTATTATAATTTCTGGCAGCTGGATTGATTCCCACACGTGCCATTAGACACTTTACACGCAGATTAATTCATCTTTCTTTTTTGCCTCTCGCACGCTCCAAGCTTCTGTAACGGATCCTGCGTGTTCGGCTTTCAGCTGCAGTCAGTACCTGGGTCGGGGTTAGCAATTTAGCCAGCACATCTATGTCCACGTTGTCATATTTGATGTGGAAGAGCTGCGCGGGCTCCTCGTCCACCTCGGTCAGGGTGAGAGATCCCAACCATTTGTGCAAGTCTACGGGCATGTTGCAGCTGCGTGAGCTGGCACCACGTGAGCTACGCTGTAGCAGGTTGAGATGCTCCCAACTTCTGATCGGCTCCGCGTCAGCATTCCCGCTAAGCTGCTTGGCCGTGCAGCCGTCTGGAGGTCTCATGCAGGCCGCTCACTGGCTTTTACATGGAAGAAACTGCACATGTGAAAATTTGAATAGCTCGTGCAGCCAGTTAAACGGACTGCGCACAAATAAAAATTAAAGTTGACATTGTTCCTCACCCTCAATCCTTATCGTGCCAGTCAGTGGCTCAGTTGGTAGCACCCTCACCTCTGAGTCAGAAGGTTGTTGGTTCAAGTCCCACTCGAGAGACTTGAGCACAAAAATCTAGGCTGACACTCCAGTGCAGTACTGAGGGTGTGCTGCACTGTCAGAGGTGTCGTCTTTAGGATGAGACGTTAAACCGAGGCCCCGTCTACTCTCTCAGGTGGACGTAAAAGATCCCATGGCACTATTTCGAAGAAGAGCAGGGGAGTTATCCCCGGTGTCCTGTCCAATATTTATCCCTCAATCAACATCACTAAAACAGATTATCTGGTCATTATCACATTTCTGTTTGTGGGAGCTTGCTGTGTGCAAATTGGCTACTGCATTTCCTACATTACAACAGTGACTACACTTCAAAAAGTACTTAATTGGCTGTAAGGTGCTTTCGGATGACCAGTGGTTGTGAAAGGTGCTGTATAAATGCATGTCTTTCTTACTTTTGGATGCACTGAGCTATTTTCCCACAGCTCCGCCCTCCTGCTATAAATAAGGGCACAAAGGGGCATCGCTGCCAGTCAGTGATAAGAGGTGGTGCTGGGCGGAGGGCAGTCAGCTAGGGGTCCGAGAGAAGGTTTCAAGGGGTCCGCCAAAAATAAGGTTCTGGCTACTCGAATCTTATTTTTGTTGGACTCCCGGTTGAGAACCCCTGCCCTACATCTACCTCATTTAGACTATTATCCAAGCAGTGTCTTCAGTTGAGAAACAAGGTTCAAAGAGCCATTGTTCCTTCAGCACAATATCTAAAATGAAATGCAAGACACTGAACACATTATAGTGTTGGTTTATTTGGTTAAATTCATTCTTGCTTCCAATAATTGCAAGATCAAATACTGCTTTTTAAAAAAAAACTTTTGTCTCCCAATGGAACACTTGCTGCCTACACTGTTTGTGGAAAGGCTGCTGAACATGCTTTTTTAGTTATTTATAACTGACTTTCTGGTTCAGCACATTGTGTGAAGTTATTAGCTGTTAGATGCTAAAATGTCCTGAGATGCAATTTCATGGGGCTGAGCAAAATATTGGGCTAAATTTTTAGTTTGATTACCCAAAATAGTCGACTGAATTCCCTATTGTCATATTAGTATTGGTATTCCTATTATTAGATGTGCTTTAGCAAGTATGTTTAAGATGTGTTGCATTAAACCGATTTTTGTTATGTGTGATAAGTAACGCCTGTGAAAATAATGTGCAGAAATACTGCCGTGTGGCTTATTTAAAGCTCTTTCTACACATAAAAATACTGTTGTAACTGGCTGGTTTGGTTATCACTTTTTTCCCTGCAGTTTCTGATGTTTAAATTTCAAAATGTTCTTCATTTTTATGAATTGGCAAAGCTTTTTTTGTTTATAAATGCATGCCACAATGTCTGCATTGTGTCAGTGTATTACTGGATTGCTTATCTCCAACCAGGTGATGCATAGCATTTCCAGATTCTCCTCCTCACTCAGTCTTTTAAAAAAAAAACAATTTTTGAAATACAACAGAACTTCAGTTGGCTGTGATCCTAACATGACATTGACCATCCAGTATATTTGTGCATGCTTACCAACGTGAGGTATTCCAGTGGCAGTCCTGTGCGCCCCTTCTTCACATTGTTGAGCAGTGTGATTTTACCATCGCATCCATTTCTTCCACTCTCTGGTGATCTAAAGACCATTATATTTACATTTGCTGCAATTTAAACTACATGTTTGAATACTTGTATATTTTACAGGAATTTTCCTAATTTTGTTTGAGGATGGGAGATCGCTATTCAGTAATTTAAACGCTGAAAATGTTCCAGTGTCCTGAGGATTTAATTCCTGAAACTAGTGTAGCTTCCTCCAACTAATGTGTTCCCTGTCAACATACTGCCAGATCAATTCAGTAGAAGCGGGAAGATGTTATGCTAAACCTGTATATTGCCTGGTCAGACCACACCTTGAGTACTGTGTTCAGTTTTGGTCACCAAGTTGGAAAGGAAACATTCAAGCCATGCGAGCAGTGTAGAGAAGAGCCATGATGCTGATCACTGCCATTCAACCATTAAATTCTGAAAAAAGACTGGAGAAACTGGGGCCTTTTCACCTTCGGTGAAGGTGACTGAGAGGGGATCTTGCAGAAGTATGCACAGAAATTAAATTTTGTAAATAAAGTAAATCTGGAGCACTACTTCAGGGTATACCAGGATACTAGCACGACAGGTTATAGGTTAAAACTCGGAAAAGGGCACGTCCCAGGAAGAGGTTCACTGAAATAGTAATTACACTTGGTATAGTTAATACTAAGGAAGACAGCAACAAAATACAAGAAGACGTTAGCAAACTTGCAGAATGGGTGTGTAAATGGCAAATGAATTTAGATGGAGAGAAACTATTTCCTCTAGTGAGCGAGAAAAGAGCCCAGCCCGTTCATCCTTTCCTGATAGGTATACCCTCGCATTTCTGGTATCATCCTTGTAAATCTTTTTCGCACACTCTCCAGTGCCTCCATATCCTTTTTAAAATATGGCGACCAGAATTGTACGTAGTACTCCAAATGTGTGGTCTAACCAAGGTTCAATATAAGTTTATCATAACTTCTCTACTTTTCAATTCAATCCCTCTAGAAATAAACCCTAGTGCTTGGTTTGCTTTTTTATGGTCTTATTAACCCGTGTCACCTACTTTCAGTGATTTGTGTATTTGTACTCCGAGATCCCTTTGCTCTTCTACCCCACTTAGTTTCGTATTTTCCAAGTAATATGTGACCTCCCTATTTTTCTTACCAAAATGTAATACCTCACACTTATCTGTTGAATTTCATTTGCCAATTATATGCCCATTCTTCAAGTTTATTAATGTCTTCTTGTAATTTGTTGCAGTCCTCCGTATTGACTATCCCCCCCCCCCCCCTAAAATTTGGTGTCATTTGCAAATTTAGAAATTGTGCTTTTGATTTCAAAATCTAAATCGTTAATATGAATTGTGAGCAACAGTGGTCCCAGCAGTTATCCTTGTGGAACACCACTTACCACCTTCTGCCACTCTGAATAGCTACCCTTTACCCCTACTCTCTGCTTTCTGTCTTGAAGCCAGCTAGCTATCCATTCTGCTACTTGTCCCCTGACTCCGCATGCTCTGACTTTATTCATTAGTTTATTATGTGGTACCTTATCGAAGGCCTTTTGCAAATCTAGATAAATTACATCTACTGCATTACCCTTGTTTACTCTCTGTTACCTCTTCAAAAAATTCAATGAGGTTGGTCAAGCAAGACTTTCCCTTTTGAAATCCATGCTGACTATTCATTATTATATTTTTGGTTTCCAGATGTTCTATTTTCTCCTTTCGTAGGGATTCCATGATTTTTCCTACCACTGATGTTAAGCTGACTGATCTGTAGTTCCCTGGGCATGTTCTATCTCCCTTCTTAAATATAGGTATTACGTTAGCTATCCGCCAGTCCTCTGGCAGTACACCTTGTTCGAATGAATTATTAAATATATGTAGTAATGCCTCTACTATCTCTTCCCTAGATTCTTTTAAAATGCGCTGATGTAATCCGTCCGGACCAGGGGTTTTATGCCCTTTGAGTTTGATTAGTTTATTTAATATATCCCCTCTTTTTATTTTAAATGCGGTTATCTCATTTCTAATCTCATCATCTGATGTCATGTCCACCTGTTCTGTCTCCCTGGTAAATACTGAAGAAAGTAATTATTTAATATTTTTGCCATCTCCCTATCGCTGCCTGTGATATTATCCTGTCCATCCCTTAGTGGCCCTATTCCCATCCCGACTTTCCTTTTTTTATTTATGTGCCTGTAAAATATTTTACAATTTTGTTTTATGTTCCTTGATAATTTAATTTCATAGTTCCTTTCTGGCTTTCTAATTTTTTTTTGACTTCTCTCCTAATCCCTTTGTATTCTCTCTTGTCATGCTCTCCCCTGCTGTCCATGTACTTAGTGTATGCCTCTTTCCTTACCCTCAATTTTTCCCTCAAGTCTTTATTCATCCATGGTGTCTCATTAGTGTTTAGCTTGTTCTTGTTTTTTAGCGGAATATATTTTTCCCGGACTCTGTTGAACACCGTTTTAAATATTTCCCACTGCTGTTTTACATCATTGTTTGCCAATATTGTTGTCCATTTTATTATCTCAAGTTTTATTCTCAGCCCTGCAAAATCGGCTTTTCTCCAATCTATTACCCTGATCTTCGTCATACTTATATCCTTCTCAATTATTATCTTAAAGCGTATTATATGATGGTCACTATTGCCTGGATGGTCCCCTACTTTTACTTCTTTTATCTGCTCTGATTCATTCCCCATTACTAGATCCAATAGCGAATCCTCCCTTATTGGGCTTCTTGCATATTGGGTTAGAAAGGAGTCCTGTACACATTGTAGGAACTCCATTCCCTTATCCCCTTTACCTATTTGTTCTGGCCAATTAATATCTGGGTAGTTGAAATCCCCCATGATTATTACTCTTTTTTACTCATTTCCCTCATTTGTTTGCATATTTCCTCCTCCACCTCCCTTCCACTATTAGGTGGTCTGTAGACTACCCCTATTAGTGTGATTGAATCTTTATTATCTTTTATCTCTATCCACATAGATTCTATTTTTGTCTTGCTGATATCTGTGTCACTTTTTTCTATTGCCATTATATTATCCCTAATAAGTACAGCTACTCCACCTCCCCTTTTTCCCTCTATCTTTTCTAAATATATTATACCCTGCAATGTTTAATTCCCAGTCCTGATTTTTCTGTAGCCATGTCTCAGTAATCCCTACTATGTCTGGTTCCTTGCAACGTATTATTGCCTCCAGTTCCCCTGTTTTATTACGGACACTGTGTGCATTGCTGTACAGACAGTTTAACTCATTTTTAATAGTAGCTCCTCTCACTTAATTGTTAACCATCTTTTACACTCCTGTTCTATAACTCTATTTATTCCCTGGTCATCAGTGTCCTCCCTTACTTTATTCTTTCCTATGCTCTCCTTTCCTGTTTTGTTTATATTTAGGCTGGTTTCATTTCTTGTAGATCCCTATTTGCCTTTGTCACCTCCCTATTTACCCTTTCCGCTAGGACACTGGTCTCAGCCTGGTTCAGGTGGAGCCCGTCCCATCGCTACAGCTCCTTCCTGTCTCGGTACTGGTGCCAGTGTCCCATGAAAAGGAATCCCTCTTTCCCACACCAGCTCTTTAGCCATGTGTTAATTCTCCTGATCTGACTGTTTCTATGCTAATTTACACGTGGCTCGGACAATAATCCAGAGATTATTACCCTAGAGATCCTGCTTTTTAATTTTGCTCCTAACTCCTGATACTCCCTCAGCAGGACCTCCTCCCTGTTCCTACCTATGTTGTTTGTTCCGAATGGACCACGACAACTGGATTTACCCCCTCCCTTTCCAAATTCCTCTCCAGCTGCCTCGAGATATCCCTTACCTTGGCACCACACCCTTCGGGATTCTCATTTGTGGCTGTAGCGGACGCTATCTATACCCCTAATTATAGAATCCGCTATCACTACCACACTTCGATTCTGATCTTCTCCCTCTTGGTCACCAATAAATCCAGTAAGGAATTCAGGAGAAACTTCTTTACTCAGTGATGAGAATGTGGAACTCGATACCACATGGACTGGTTGTGGTGTATAGCATAGATGCATTTAAGGGGAAGCTAGATAAGTACATGAGGGAGCAAGGAATAGAAGGATATGTTGATGGGGTTAGATTAAGTAAGGTGGGAGAAGGCCCGTGTGGAGTATAAATACCGAATGACACCAAATTGGGGGGGATAGTCAATACTGAGGAGGACTGCAACAAATTACAGGAGGACATTAGTAAACTTGCAGAATGGGCATATAATTGGCAAATGAAGTTCAACACAGATAAATGTGAGGTATTACATTTTGGTAGGAAGAATAAGGAGGTCACTTATTACTTGGAGGGTGCGAGTCTAGGTGGGGTAGAGGAACAAAGGGATCTCTGAGTGCAAATACACAAATCACTAAAAGTTGCAACACAGGTTAGCAAGGCCATAAAAAAAAGCAAACCAAGCACTAGGGTTTATTTCTAGCGGGATAGAATTGAAAAGTAGGGAAATCATGCTAAATCTATATCGAACCACACTTAGAGTTACTGCGTACAGTTCTGGTCGCCATATTATAAAAAGGATATAGAGGCACTGGAGAGGGTGCAGAGAAGATTTACAAGGATGATACCAGAAATGCGCGGGTATACATATCAGGAACGGATAAACAGGCTGGGTCTCTTTTCTCTTGAAAAAAGAAGGCTTTAAAATTAGGAAAAATTTTGATAAAGTGGATACAGAGAGAATGTTTCCACTTGTGGGGAAGAGCATAACTAGAGGTCATCAATATAAGTAGTCACCAAGAAATCCAATAGGGAATTCAGAAGAAATGTAAGGGATTCTGACCGTGCGTGTCTCGCAGCCTGTGAGATTCACGCGGCTCTGTGCAGCCTGTATGTCAGTGCGGGTCTAGGCCTCGTTGCCTGTTCTGGTCTCCAGCCAGTCTGGGAACACTAGACACACCTGTGAGTGGTTCGAATCACTCTCCCTTACGGTTCTAGACACTGGACTTAGATGCGAGAGCAGTAATGGAGATGAAACTCATGTAGACTCGGTTTGAATGGTACGAAATGGAAAATCTTTATTGCATGATACTTAAGATTATGAAATACATGTCATAAGCACAGATTAATGACAGTACAATCTTACAAACAGTTATATAGTCGATCTTAGGGAAACGAGGAACGAACGGCACAAAGTAAATAGGGGCACACATTACAAATATCCTTAATCCTTAAACCCTCCCCTATCAATATCTATCCTAAACTAGATTCGTAGGATCTCGAGACTCATGCTCACCACTCGTGATAACTCGGAGAAATTCCGAATAGCTGATCGGATGTTTTTCACCGCAGCACCCACGTGTCGGTCAGGAGATCTCCTGGTCCCGCTTGTTTACTTGCTTCTGCTGCTCCGGCTAGCAGGCTGGAACGTCTGCTGTGATGAAGACCTGTGTTGGTTGGTTTAACAGGTACTCTTCGAGCACAGTTGTCGATATCATCGATACGATATGTTTCTTTGCAAGTTCGAAGAAGTCTTCCTGGCAAGGAAAACTTGGCTAATCGACCTACAGGCGCGGTCGGGATTTACTGACCGTGGCGATGGATATGATCTCATCTCATCTCATCTCATCTCATCTCGGGCCTTTGGTTCCGCTGCCAGTTACCAACATAGGTCTTCGTTACGCGACACGAGGTAGATCCGAACGGATCAGAAAGTTCAACAGTCTTTTCAGAAGAGGCAACAGGCAAGCAGGAGCGAGCCCAACTACGAGTACACAGGAGCAGCCACGAGGTTACGAAAACAAGAGCACAGGAGCAGCCACGATGATAAGAGCAGCAAGAGAAAGATGGACGGTTTGGAGCCTGCAATTATAGTGCAAAATCTTCCGTTTCCCGCCCAACTATAATGTCCATTCTTTTGTTTAGGGTCTGGCGCTCAAATGTCTTGTATGGGTGATCTCCGTTCTTAATGGGTTTCGGGGCTACTCGTAAATGTCTGAGTACCTGTTAATATTTCTCCCATTGTTAAATCGGTCGGTAATCTCCCTGGAGGGGTTTGGGGCTTCCAAGTGTCCTGTATAACTACCTGCTAACGGCTCTCTCATCGTAGAGTCGTTGGGATTTTACATATTAATGTCTTTTGGATGGGCCCTTGATTACTCGGTACAATGGCTTTCCTTTGTACCTGGGAGACCGATTTCAGTATTTATGTGTATACTGTAAACCCATAATGTCTCGTGTATTATCTTCACTGTGCTGACTCTTAATCGATCTTGCACAAATGTTTATTGGAACGCCATCTTGTCTGCCTGTTGAAAAGTCTAGAATGTTCTGTCACGAGGTGCGGCGGCCATTTTTACAGGCTGCTTGTGTCCACTTTAAACCTGTCAGCATTCTGCTGAAATAAAAGCTGTTTGAACGAAACTCTGTGTTTTCTCCTTATTAACAAAATCGCGATATATTGCGAATTCTACAGAAATTTCTTTACTCAAAAAGTGGTGATAATGGAACTCACTGCCACAAGGAGTGGTTGAAGTGAATAGTCAAGATGCATTTAAAGGGAGGCTAAACTAACATATGAGGGAAAAGGGAATAGAGGGTTATGCTGATAGATTTAGATGAGGAAAGACGCGAGGAGGCTCGTGTGGAGCATAAACGCCGGCATGGACTGGTTGGGCCGAATGGCCTGTTTCTGTGCCGTATATCCTATGTAGACCTATTGGGCCAAATGGCCCATTTCTGTGCTGTAAAGTTCTGCTTTGTTCTGGATGGGTGGCCTGAATAGCTTCCCTCATCTGTATGTGAACTCTGAAGTGTGGGGTTATGGGGTTTCCCCGTTGTGATTTGAATTCTTTGTTTCTCTGTCATTTTAATCTGCTTTGTACAGGTGCGGTGCTACTGGGACAGACTGTTGCTAGATGTGGAGGGTGTTGGAATGAAGGAGCAAGTAAGGTTTATATATCTTGTAGGGCTGGCATGATTCTCCCACAAAAGCAATATTCTACGTGCCAAGAAACCACCCAACCAGCCCCAAAGCCCATCTGTGGCTGTATGTAGTTTTGCTGTTAGATTTCTTACTCCATCAGGAAGTTAAATGAAAAACAAAATCACCTTTATATTGTACAGGACGGGAAAGCCTCTTGGATGGTGCTTCATCATAATATAATCTTATTGGTAATGTCCAAGTGATATTTTTTCTTTCATTGATGACTTGGACTTAATGACCGATGTAAAGGATGTTTTAATTTGAAGACCTTGTAGGGTATACAATCTGTTACCTGTTTATAGTATAGTTTTATATGTAGAATTTTTTTTTAAAAATCAACGTTGCATATTCTGCAGTATTATGACCTTTTACTGCAATTTTTCAGGTTGCATGCGTGTCCCTTTCTTACTTTATTTTAATGCAAAAAATTGCTTTTTGGAAAATTGCTCCCCTGTGGTTTCCATCCAGATTAGAGCCAGTGTGTTTTGCTTTATTTTCCTGGGCTGTATAAGTGTTGAGGCGTGATGTCTCATAGTTGACATTGTCAACCATTTCCACATCCCACAATGCTATATACCTTCTTTGGTGAAACATGCCTTAACCAATAGATCACAATATTATTGTTTACTCACTTTCGCAGTAGACTGTTGTTTTCATTGAAAAATTGCAACAACAGCTTGCATTTATACAGCATTTATTTTTTAAAGTAGCCCAATGTACTTTGCAGAGAAATTGAACAAAAATGGATGCCAAGCCAAAGAAGAAGATATTCGGAGAGGTGACCTCCTTGGTCAAAGAGCTGGGTTTTAAGGAGGTTCTTCGAGGAGGAGGGAGGTGGAAAAGCAGAAAGGTTTAGGGAGTGAATTCTAGAGTGTGGAACTTAGATGGCTGAAGGCACCGCCGCAAAAAGTGGGGGGAGGCAGAAGAGGCTAGAGTTGGAGGAACAGAGAGGTTTGGAGGTGGTATGGTACAGGTGGAAGGTTACAGAGATTGGGAGGGATGAGGCCATAAAGGGATTTAAACACAGGATGAGAACTTTAACTTGGAGGCATTGGGGGTCTGTGAGTTAATGTCACTCAGCAAGGACAACGGTGATAGCTAATGTTCCCCTTAAGCTGCGCGCAACTCTGAAACTCCCACGCAGCTGGATCGCCAGCTTTTCAGTGGCAAAAACCGTGCATTTAAAGGGGCCATGCAACCAAAACAAATTAACGGGAACATTGATACAGGCAGCAGAGCTTTGGATGAGCTGATGTTTACGGAGTGTGGAAAATGGGACAATAGTATTGGATGAGGGTCTCGGTAGATGGGCTGAGGAAGGGGCGGAAGCGGGCAGTCTATGTGATGGAGAGGATTATAGGGTCATAAGGTCACTTCAGGATCAAATACAATGATTGAGGTTGCGAACAGTCAGGTTGAGCTTGAGACTAACTGGTGAGGAGGATGAAATCAGTACAAGGGTATGGAGTTTCTGGTGGGGACGAAGATTATGGCTCGATTTTCATCATTGACTGATGTACCTTCAGCTGCCTCGGCCCTAAGCTCTGGAATTCCCTCCATAAACCTCACCATCTCTCTACCCCTCGTCCTTTAAGACACTCCTTAAAACCTAACTCTTTGACCAAGATTTTGGTCACCTACGCTAATCTATCCTTAATAAAAACAGAAAATGCTGGAAATACTCCCAAGTCAGGCAGCATCTGTGGCGAGAGAAACAGTTAACGTTTCAGGTCGATGACCTACCATCAGAACCAGAAAAAATTACAGATATAACAGTTTATACGTAAGTAAAGAGGCTGGGAGTGGGGTGAAGAGGATGAAAAAACAAAAGGGAATGTCTGTGATGGGGTGCAGGGCAGGAGATGCATCTAGAGGAGCTGTAAATGGCTGTTGCCATTTACAGCTCCTCTGGACCCATCATTTGTTTCTTTACTTGTCCCATTACCACCCCTTTTTGCCTTGCACCATCATCCATTTTGTCATTTAATCACTCCTGCACTCCCCTCCACCCTATCACAGACCTTCCCTTTTTTTCTTTCCCGCCACACCCCCACCCCCGGCTCTGCTTGCATCTCTACATCTGTTACGTCTCTAATTCTTTCCAGTTCTGGCAGAAGGTCATTGACCTAAAACATTAACTCTGTTTCTCTCTCCACAGATGCTGCCTGACTTGCTGAGTAATTCCAGCATTTTCTGTTTCTTTTTCAGATTTTCAGCATCCGCAGTATTTTGCTTTTCGTTCAAATATATCCTTATGTGGCTTGGTGTCAAATGCTCCTGTGAAGCGCTGTGGGAAGTTTTACTACGTTAAAGGAGCTAAATAAATGCAAGTTATTGTTCAGTCTTCCCAATGTTTAACTGGGAAATACCGGTTCATCACTGAATGTCGGACAAGCAGTCTGACAGCACAAAGACAGTAAAAGGATTGAGAGAGGTAGTGAAGTAGAGCTGAGTGTCGTCGGTATACATAGAATCTTACAGCACAGAAGGAGGCCCTTCGGCCCATTGTGCTTGTGACGGTTCTTTGAAAGAGCTATCCAATTCGTCCCACCCCGCTGCTCTTTCCCAATAGCCCTGCAATTTTTTCTCCTTCAAGTATTTATCCAATTCCCTTTTGAAAGTTACTACTGAATCTACTTCCACCACCCTTTCAGGCAACGCATTCCAGTTCATAACAACTCGCTACGTTAAAAAATCCTCATCTGCCCCCTGGTTCTTCTGCCAATTATCTTAAATCTGTGTCCTCTGGTTATTGACCCTCCTGCTAGTGGAAATAGTTTGTCCCTCGCTACTCTCAGAACCCTTCATAATTTTAAACACCTCTATTAAATGTCCCCTTAACCTCTGCTCAAAAGAGAACAATCCTAGTTTCTCACGCGTCTCCACATCCCTCATCCCTGGTCAAATGCGTCCTATTTGACCCTGAGATGAGTTTCCGACCCCATATCCTCTCCATCACCAAGACTGCCTACTGCCACCTCTGTAATATCGCCCGTCTCTGCCTCAGCCCATCATCTGCTGAAACCCTCATCCATGCTTTTGTTACCTCCAGACTCGACTATTCAAATGCTCTCATGGCCAGCCTCCCATCTTCCACCCTCCGTAAACTTGAGCTCATCCAAAACTCTGCTACCTGTATCCTGACTAGCATCAAGTCCCGTTCACCTATCACCCCTGTGCTCACTGACCTACATTGGCCCCAGCCTAGCAACATCTCGATTATAAAATTCTCATTTTTGTGTTCAAATCCCTCCATGGCCTTGCCTCTCCCTATCTCTGTAACCTCCTTCAGCCCTACAACCCTCTGAGATCTCTGCACTCCTTCAATTCTGGCCTCTTGTGCATCTCTGATTTCCTTCACCCCTCCATCGGTGGCTGGGCCTTTAGCTACCTAGGCCCTAATCTTTGGAATTCCCTTGCCAAACCTCTCCACCTTTCTACCTCTCCTCCTTTAAGTCAGTCCTTAAAACCTACCTGTTTGATCAAGCTTTTGATCTCCTGTCCTAATATCTCTTTGTGGCTCGATGTCAATGCTCATGTGAAATGCTTTGGGAAGTTTTACTACAATAAAGGCGCTGTATAAATGAAAGATGTTGCTGTACCATTCTAGTAAATCAACTGCAACCTCTCCAAGGCTTTGACATCCTTCCAAAATGTTGTGCCCAGAATTAGACACAATACTCAAGCTGAGGCCAAACCAGTGATTTATAAAGGTTTAGCATAACTTCCTTGCTTTTGTATTCTATGTACCTGTTTATAAAGCCAAGGATCCTGTGTACTTTTTTAACAGCCTTCTCAACTTATCATACATGTGGAAGCTGACCCCAAGTCTTCAGATTATATCGCCAATGGGCAGTTTGTAGATAATGAAGAGGAGAGGCCCCGGATAGATCCTTGGGGACCTGCAGAGATAACTGTTGGCGGGAAGAGAAGTCATTGCTATAGATGCTCTGGCTAGGCAAGAGTGGAACCAAGCAACGGCAGTCCCACTGAGCTGGACAATGGAGGAGAGGCATTGGAGGAGGACGTTGTGGTTAAATGTGTCAAAGGCTGCAGAGGCTGAGGAGGATGAGCCTAAAAATACAGGGAAAAATAGTTAATTTTTCAAAGGCAATATCTAATTTTTTTATGATGGAAACGACCATTATAGAACCTTACCTCTTTTAAAGAGGTAGTGTTTCTTTCAGGACTCTTTCAAAAGCAAACCACCATTGCAAGATCATATAATTAATCAGAACAGTATCTGACTGATACTCCAGCACTTAATATTGTTTCAATATTAAAACTTGATGTATTGGATGCTGAGTTGGAGAGTTCACTGATTTTGTTATTAACCCATGGTTTAACCTATATGTCTATCCTGAAAAATATTTTTATATGGTTTGTTGCCTTCCAGCAATTTTATCCAATCAGATGATGTATTGAAGCTGCATTTGATTCTATTAATCTGGTCTGCGGGCAGCACGTAACCTGTTCCTCATTTGGTCAGCGTGCCTCACAAATCTGTCTCTCTTACTCATCCAGTAGTGCAATCAGTCCATGGCAGGCACATGACCCAAGGAAATGGGGATATCCCAGATTTTGTAATTCTTTTTGAACAGTAATAGTGACTGCTGTTCCACCTTGTGGTCCTGTTTCCACTCAGCCTAATTGGCCTGGTGCTTCAGAGTTTTATCACTTTGGCCTCCTGTTAGTTTCTTTGGCCTCCTCATTTTCTCCTGGCTCACTCTACTGCTTGATATGTTCCTGCCAGTTACAAGTTGGTCCTGGGTTTGCCCCAAATATTCTGGCTCCACTCCCAGCCCAGATGCACCCTCTGCCAGATGCACACAATGAGCAGTGTGGGAGAGTTCATGTGTTCAGTAAGCAGATAAGTGAGCAGGTATTGCTGTCATGGAACTCAGTAAATCTTCGACACTGTGCTATTCCTCCACAGCAACCATTGTCGTCTTCTAACTGCTTAGTGAATTAATGAATGAACTGTCCCATACTGCACCATTTGTGCCATTTCCTATCTGCCACATGGACAGTATGAGATAGCATTTCCCAAATATTGAATAGTAAGTTGCCCCCTCCTTTCCTGATGAGGTGCATCCTCCATTATTTAACAGGCTGGCCACAAAAATAAATAGTTTGTTCACTTTAGATTAATTTCAGGCCTGAAAATAGTCTTCTGGGTCTTGTGCTTAAATATCTTTGTCTAATGAGTTTTAAAATGTGTATTGGTGAGGCTGTTAAGTGACTCATTGTTTTGTGGTTTATGTACATTACATGGGTATTAGGTAACTAATTACTGAGCTCACTGATTTCAGACTTCATCTCTCATTTTGCTCAAGTGATTTTAAACCCAGATGTAAAATATCCATCCTTCATTGTTTGGAATGGATTACAAAATGGACTAAACGGACAGGATACCTGTGAACTGGGGGAAAATAAGACCTCCTTTGCTGTGAGCATGAACTTGTAGCTACAGTTTGATTATCTGACACTTGAGCTTTGAAAGGTTAGGCATTCCTAAACTGGTGTGTAAGCTCAGATCTTGTCTACCATTTGGTTCATCGACTCCTGCAAGATATTGTCATGCCCAGAAGTAGTAACTGCCAGAGCAGATTTTACAAGTGGAAGGGATGTCAAAATTGACCCTAACTTTTAACTTGTATATTTTTGTAAGTTCCCAATAAAACTTGTTCTTTAATACAAGAACAGTTTTATTTCCTGAGCATTTCTAGCTGACATGCTCCACTGAATAAGCAACACAACGTATAAATACTGGTTCTTTTCCCTCTAGTACCGAGGTTCAAATCCAGACCAGACAGATGGTTGCCCTTTCCCTCTTTTTCTGCTGACTCCAAATGACTACTTTGCACAAGCAAAGGTGTCCATCTTGGTGCAGTGGGTAGCACTCTTGCCTCCGAGTCAGAGGGGCATTGGTTCAAGTCTCACTCCAGAGATTTTGGCACATAATCTAGGCTGACACTTCAGTGCAGTACTGAGGGAGTGCTGCACTATCGGAGGTGACATTATTCGAATGGTTCGTTAAACCAAGGTTCTACACAATCTCTCCTGTCACCCCAGGGATCAATCTAGTGAACCTTTGTTTCACCGCCTCTATGGCAAGTATGTCCTCAGATAAGGAGATCAAAACTGCACAGTACTCCAGGTGTGGTCTCACCAAAGCCCTGTACAATTGTAGAAAGACTTCCTTACTCTTGTACTCCAACCCTCTTGCAACAAAGGCCAACATGCCATTTGCCCTCCTAATTGCTTGCTGTTACCTGCATGCTAACTTTCTGTGTTTCCTGTATGAAGACACCTAAACCTCTCGGAACACCAACATTTAATAATTTCTCACCATTTACAAAATATTCTGTTTTTCTATTATTCCTATCAAATTGAATAACCTCACATTTCCCCACATTATACTCCATCTGCCACCTTATTGCCCACTGTCTTAACCTGTCTATATCCCTTTGCAGGCTCTTTGTGTCCTTCCCACAGCTTACTTTCCCACCTAGCTTTATATCATTAGCAAACTCTGATACATTGCACTCGGTCCCTTCATCTAAGTCATTATTATAGATTGTGACTAGCTGAGGCCCAAGCACTGATCCTTGCGGCACCCCACTAGTTACAGCCTGCCAACCGGAAAATGACCGGTTTATCCCTACTGTCTGTTTTCTGTCCATTAACCAATCCTTGTCCTGCAGTTATAGCTTAACTTGAAGTAATGCTCCAGATTAACCTTTTTTATGCCACTTAGTATCTTGTATGACCCCTCTCATTTGTCTCCTTTCAGGGGTGAAGAGTCCAAGTTCTAATTTTTCCTCCAAACTCATTTCTTTACTAGGGTTCAGTATTCAAAAGGATTTATTTTGAGTGTAAAGAAATTGGTATGTGCACAAGGATAGGAAGTGCTTTGTTCTTGTGCACAGGGTTCATGAGTGTGTTGAAAGAGAAGCAGAAGATCAATCAGTTATCCTTATCCATCAAGGTTAGTCGCACATTCCACAATAGGGTTTAATGTGGACATTGCCGACTGCAGGATTTTTAGGCACTGATTCCTCCTCTACCCGTCCTGCATGTGCTGTTGTTATAGGCAAGCATCGCTCAGTCAGATTACCACCCTGCACTTACTGGTTTTCCACAGTACTGACTGGTCCAAGGGGCCAGCCTGTTTATCTGAACTCCCTCAGGAGATGCGATGTGTGCTCTGTTGGTTTCTATTTGCAGTGGGCTGTCTTTTTTTCCCCCTTAACTTTTGTGGGAGGAAAGTATATTGATAAAAATCAAATCCAAAGTTGAAAAAGAAAAGTAGCACTGTGAAGTCTTGAGAAATAGCTGCTGAGTTGCAAATCCAGTCCCACGACAGGTTTGGTAAGTCTGAATTTATTTTGCTTTGTGAGTTGTGGTATTGAAGGTATGTAGAAGCTTGCTGAATCGAAATCCCCACCACACAGAAGGCTGAAGTATATAATGTTAGGCTCCCTGCTGTTGCCTGGGACTTGAAGATCAGTTAAGTAGCAAAAAATACCTCCCATAATTCTGTCTTCATAATCCTTACGTGAGTGTTAGCTTGGCTTAGTTGGTAGCATTCTCTCCCCAGAGTCAGAAGGTTATGGGTTCAAACTTCACTCTGGGAATTGATCACATTATCTTGGCTGACACTTCAATGCAGTATTAAGGGTGTGCCTAGCCCAGTAATTCAGTAAAAGGGTGTAAAAGATCACATGTAGCTATTGAAGTGCAGGGAGTTCTCCCATGTTGTGGCCAAAATTCCACCCTAAACCAACACCACTGAAAATAGATCAACTGGTCATTCATCTCATTTGCTGTTTGTGGAATTTTGCTGTTTCCAATTTGGCTCTTGTGCTTAACCGAATAACCAACAGAAACTGGGAAAGTAGTTGGGTGTGAAATGCTTTAGGATGTGCTGAGGGACTTTATGAGATGCTATATAATTACAAGTTTTTTTTTAGAATCATCTGTTAATTCACCTTTGTGATCTATGTTGAAGTCAACCATTGTATTTGGCAATAAGTGGAGATATTTAGATGTGTTTTACTAATTATTTGGGTTGGGGAAAGAATATGCAACACGTATTTTTTTTGTCTAATTATTCCCCGCCCCCAATTTTTTTCTTCACTTCTATTGAATGTATCCATAATGTGGAGATGCCGGTGTTGGACTGGGGTGGACAAATGTGAGAAGTTGCACAACACCAGGTTATGGACTATAACCTGGTGTTGTGCGACTTCTCACATCTATTGAATGTGGTCATTATCTATATGGGTTTGGTTCCACAGGCAATGACATCCCTCCAGTGCCTCACCCAAATGATCAGTCGTCACACATGAACTCTGTGTTAGTCAGCTGTTCAACTGTGGGTTCTGTCTTCACGGAAGAAGACGCAAAAAACTTCCTAGAAATAGTGGAGAACCAAGGCTCTAGCGAGAATGAGGAACTGAAAGAAATTAGTATGAGTAAAAAAAATAGTACTGGAGAAATTAATGGGACTGAAAGCCAAGAAATCCCCTGGTACTGATGGCCTACATCCTAGGGTTTTGAAAGGGGTAGCTATAGAGATAGTGGATGCATTGGTTGTCATTTTCCAAAATTCCATAGATTTTAGAATGGTTCCCGCAGATAGGAAGGTAGTAAATGTAACCCCACAATTTAAGAAAGGAGGGAGAGAGAAAATGGGGATCTACAGACCAGTTAGCCTGACGTCAGTAGTAGGTAAAATGCTAGAATCTATTATTAAGGACGTGGTAACAGGGCACTTAGAAAATAATAATGGGATAGGGCAGAGTCGATACGGATTTGTGAAAGAGAAATCATGTTTGACAAATCTGTTAGAGAGTTTTTTGAGATTGTAACTAGCAGAATAGATAAGGGGGAACCAGTGGATGTGGTGTATTTGGATTTTCAGAAGTCATTCGATAAGGTGCCACACAAGAGGTTATTAAACAAAATTAGGGCTCATGGGATTGAGGGTAATATACTAGCATGGATTGAGGATTGGTTAACGGACAGAAAACAGAGTAGGAATAAATGGGTCATTTTCGGGTTGGCAGGCTGTAACTAGTGGGGTACCGCAAGCATCAGTGCTTGGGCCTCAGCTATTCACAATCTATACCAATGATTTGGATGAGGGGACCAAATATAATCTATCCAAGTTTGCTGATGATACAAAGCTGGGTGGGAATGTAAGTTGTAAGGAGGATGCAAAGAGGCTTCAAGGGGATATCGACAAGCTAAGGGAGTGGGCTAGAACATGGCAAATGGAATATAATGTGGAGAAATGTGAAGTTATCCACTTTGGTAGGAAAAATAGAAAAGCAGAGTATTTTTTAAATGGTGAGAGATTGGGAAATGTTGCTGTTCAGAGGGACCTGGGTGTCCTTGTACACGAATCATTGAAAGTTAACATGCAGGTACAGCAAGCAATTAGGAAAGCAAATGGTATGTTGGCCTTTATTACAAGAGGATTTGAGTATAAGAGTAAAGACGTCTTACTGCAATTATATAGGGCCCTGGTGAGACCACACCTGGAGTATTGTGTACAGTTTTGGTGGTCTTACCTAAGGAGGGATATACTTGCCATAGAGCGAGTGCAACGAAGGTTCACCAGACTGATTCCTGGGATGGGGGGAATTGTCCTATGAGGAGAGATTGAGTAGACTAGGCCTATATTCTCTAGAGTTTAGATGAATCAGAGGCGATCTCATTGAAACATACAAAATTCTTATGGGGCTTGACAGGGTAGATGCAGGGAAGATGTTTCCATTGGCTGGGGAGTCTAGAACCAGGGGTCACAGTCTCAGAATAAGGGATCGGCCATTTAGGACTGAGATGAGGAGAAATTTCTTCACTGAGGGTGGTGAATCTTTGGAATTCTCTACCCCAGAGGGTTGTGGATGCTCAGTTGCTGAGTATATTCAAGACAGATCGATAGATTTTTGGATATTAAGGGAATCAAGGATCTGGGGATAGTGCAGGAAAGTGGAGTTGAGGTAGAAGATCAGCTCTGCCTGGAGCTCAGGAATCTTGGTCCTTTCCTGGACAGCCCAGACATCCCTCCCAAATACATCCAGACTGCCCTCTATCTTTGAACAATGCCACAATCCGACAAAGATTTTCTTCCATTTGACTGGGCCCATACACCCAGCCATATGAGATCCCCTTCTTTACAGCTAACGTCTTCAATCTCCCCTGATCGAGCCAAACCAAGGGCTACCAATCTACCTTGACCACGTGCTTACCTGTGCAACAGTCCAATGTGCCATGCCCTCCTGTGTACAGTGACATTACAAAACATCTCATGGCCTTATCCCTCTGGGCCCAGGGCTCGGATTCTGTTTCAGTTCCAGAGGTGGCAATTTCATCTGAGCTTCGAGAATTGGAGATTTCTACTGTTTTTGTGTGGGATAGATGCTTTATGGTACTGCAATTCCCAGCATGCACCATAACCAGGCAGAATATTTACAAACAGCACCATAGTTTTTGCAGAAAGCAAAAAAAAATATATTTTTTTCAGTGTTTTATAGACTCAGAAAGTAAGAATTCAGAGGTAACTGTTGCTTGGGATGAGTTTTTTCAGGGTCACTGAGGAAGACTGATGTTTGTATCATGGCTAGAAGGACATGTTTATGAGGCACATTGATACTGAGCTTGGACATTGCAGCGAGCCACTCAGAACCAGACCATGAGAAATGATCTGATCACAGGTTAATAGGCCATTAGTAAAAGTAAACCAAGCACGGGGGGCGGTAATTTCTAGAATTAAAAAGCAGAGAAGTTGTTAAACTTGTATTGAACCTTGGTTAGACCACACTTGGAGTACTGTGCACAGTTCTGGTCTCCATATTATAAAAGCATATAAACACAGTGGAGAAGGTGCAAGGATGATACACGGTGGCATAGTGGTTAGCACTGGTGCCTCACAGCGCCAGAGACCCGGGTTCAAATCTGACCTCGGGTGACTGTCTGTGTGGAGTTTGCACATTCTCCCCGTGTCTGCGTGGGTTTCCTCCGGGTGCTCCGGTTTCCTCCCACTGTCCAAAAATGTGTGGGTTAGGTTGATTTGGCTATGATAAATTGACCCTTAGTGTTAGGGGGGGATTAAATATGTGGGGTTATGGGGATAGGATGGGATATGTTAGGGGGAATTAAATACGTGGGGTTACGGGGGTCGGGTGGGATATGTGGGGATTAAAGCAGGGACAGGGTACTGGATTTGAATGATCAGCCATGATCGTATTGAATGGTGGTGCAGGCTCGACGGGCCGAATGGCCTACTCCTGCTCCTAGATTCTATGTTTCTATGTTTCTATGATAACAGAATTGAGAGGATATACTTATCAGGAAAGGCTGAACAGGCTGGAGCTCTTTTCTCTAGAAAAGAGACGGCAGAGGGGTGACCTGATAGAGATTGTTAAGGTTATGAAAGGGTTTGATAGGGTAGAGGTAGAGAAGATGTTTCTACTTGTGGAGGAGACCAAAACTAGGGGTCATAAATATAAGATAGTCACCAATAAATCCAATTGGGAATTCAGGAGAAACTTCTTTACCAAAAGAATGGTTAGAATATGGAACTCACTACCACGTGGAGTAGTTGAGGCGAATAGCATAGATGCATTAAAGGGGAAGCTAGATAAGTACACGAGGGAGAAAGGAATAGAATGATATGCTGATAGTGTGAGATGAAGAGGGGGGGAGGAGGCTCATGTGGAGCATAAACACCGGCATAGACCAGTTGGGCCGAATGGCCTGTTTCTGTGCTGTAAATTCTTTGTAACTCGATGTCAGGTCCTGATGACTGGAGACTCAGTGGAGGGAAACCCTGCCCGATGCAGTGCCACATCAACAGCTTAAAAAAAAACCTACAAATCCAATATAGGAAATAAGAGGTCGGAAATATATCTCTTATGATCATGTAAATAATTGAGAAGAAGGGGGATTGTTGTAGGGAGAGAGGTGAGAAAATTAAAGTATTTTCATCAGCAAATATTGCAAATCTACCCTGGGAGGTAGGACAAAAAATATTTTATAATATGCATCACTGAGAATAACAGAGGAGGGATAAACAAATTACTTGCATCTTACGCTAGCTTTTTGATCTGAAAGGTAAATATAGTATTACAGTTATGTCTGAGGCCTGTATCATTCAACAACTTATTTATATATTCGTCTTTAAAGTAGAAAAACATCCCAACAAGCTGCAGAGGCACAAGGAAAAATATGGACACTGAGCCAAAGGAGTAGATTTTAAGAGGAGTGACCAGAATCTTAGTCAGGTGGGTGGGTTTAAGGAAGGTCTTAAAGGATGAGAGGGAGGTGAGAAAGCCGGTGGGTTTAGGTAGGATATTCTAGAGTGGGACCTGGGCGGCTGAAGGCACGGCTGTCAACAATGAGGTGCAAGTGGGGGGGTACACGAGGCTGGAGTCAGAGAAGTGGAGAGTTCGGGATGGGTATGTGGGAGGGGGGGGGGTGGAGGAGGTTACAGAGATAGGGAGTGGGGCGCACATGGAGTGATTTAAATACAGGATCAAAATTTTAAATTTAAGATGTTGGGGGACTGGAAGGTCAGTGAGGACAGTGATGGGTCACGAGGTGCAGGATTGGATAGGGGAAGCAGAATTTTGGGCTGAAGTTTACAGAGGGTGGAGGATGGGAGGTCAGCCAATAAAGCATTGGAATAGTTGAGTCTGGAGATGACAAAGGCACGGCCAATCTATATTCCTATAACAAAACAAATTTAGCGCTTCACTTAGCATAGAAGGTTTAAAATGCAATACTAGTTACAGTGCACGCAAAGGCAACAATCTACAGGTATGCCCCATGCAGCGAGGTTCTTTCTGAATGATTCTATAAAACATAAATTACAAGACTCCCTGAACCCTCACAGCAGGTGTGCCAATTAGCGAGTGCAACATTTGTCAGCTTAGAGCCCAATAAATTTTGTTTACAAGTTTCCTGAACAGGTGTATTTAGAAAAATGTTCAGTTTGATTTAATTATTGATGTACAAAATTACACAAAAAACTTTATTTTTAAAAGACTTGACACATTTTATGGCTCTTGGATGGAATGAAGCCCATACCTTACCTAACCTATATGAGTTGCAATGGTAACCCTAAGGTATTCTGTAACTGATTAATAGTTTCACTACATTGCACAAAAAGCAGCTAGCCCAGGGTATCAAATATTAAATACTGGGCAAGAACCAAATGATTATTAAAAAAAAAATAGTAGTTATTTTCCAAAGAGCTTGACATCTACAGTAGGAGTAACATCTGTGTCTATTGGTAGGAGCAACTCAAGTTTATTTAATAAGAAAAGGCATTAATTCCAAAGTAATATAAACTTATCATAGGCAAGTCATTCCCAAGAAATATATTGGAGTTGTTTAAGAATGTAATAAAATTGGTGAACAAGCAAACTCTCAAAACATCATTTAATAACCTTTCTCGTGAGTGAGCAGATACTAAAGGGAAAGTACCAAGATAAAAGAGGATTCTGTATATTGGCTAAGTAGGAAACAAAGATAAGTCCTGGGAACCTTACTGTTCACAACATTTGAAATAGTCTGTACTACAAATAGAATGCCTATGTTTTTAGTAATTGGGGCATGAGAAAGTAGGACTAGTTTCCTTGCTCACTAATACTTTTCTTAAAGTTTGACACAGATTTTGCATATAGAAAAATGTGACATCCAAAGTATGACAGATAAAACATGTACCACATGAAAAGTAGACACACATATACATACACATACGTTCAGTCTTTGGAAAAAAAATAGGGTTCTGGGTGTCTGTGAGTTAAGTACAACAGCCTTTCACCACTCTTATCTGGATTTATTGCCAGCTGAAAGGTCCCTACAATTTATGGTCTCTAAAAGTCAGCTTCCACAGTGAAGTTCATGCTTCCTATGAACGGAAATGAGCTCATGCAAGAGATATCTGGGATAGCAGACCACACCGTGAACAATGAACTCTCAGCCATTCGGGGCATACAGGGGAAATAGCACAGGATACCTCTGTATGCGCCTCATCCCTCCAAATTGGAGCAACCACCACACTGAAGGTTCAGGCTAAAATACTAATTTGAATTTATTGTCATTAGTAAAGTTGTTCAGAAGCGAGAACAAACGAATAGATAAAAAATACAGTGCGTACTATCACTGTGTCAAAACAATAGCAGGTCTCTTCAGTAACTTTTGAACAATAGTCCATGATGAAAAGTTTTACATAAGAAGTGAACCTCATGGAGCATCGATTAGTTCCCATGGCATGTAGTGCTATAGCAACATAGGGAAACTGAAGAACTTGGGACACCAGTCTGGTTAAGTCTCTTTTCTGATGTCTGAGCTTTCACACAGAAGATAAAAAGATATCTTTCACAATAGCCAAAAAGTAGTCCTATTTCAAATTACTTCTTGTAGTGATAGACCGGAAACAAAAGGAACATGCATAATAAACAGCTTCAACAAAAAGCCTTGACAAACATGATTTTATTAGATTCAAATCCCAGTTTTGTTCTGCCCCATGACTCAGACACCAATTCTTTCCTTTTAAAAATGCAGATAACTGACTCCACTTGTTATTGATAGGAAATGTCCCTAGACAGGTGTATCAGACAGTTCTCAATCTAAGCCAAAGGAAATCTTAACACAGCAGTACAGCTGTCCTTTAAAAATATTCCAGTGCCTACAGATTTATATTAAAAAAAATCAATTTCTTATTAACTGAAACTGGATGGGTCCTACAATTAGTAATTGATACTAGCATTATTCAATCGCACTGAGAGCATTGCAGTTGGGCTCAATCAAGCAATTCCAGCTCAAAATGTGCAAATGTAGACATTGAGTATAGGGAGGTTGGGATTGGCAAAGTATTTGTTTAATTTCTCTGCCATTTCCTTATTCCCCATTATAATTTCTCCTGTGTCAGCCTGTAAGGGACCCACATTTACTTTTGCTAATCTTTTCCTTTTTACATACCTATAGAAGCCTTTACAGTCTGTTTTTATGTCTCTCACTAGTTTACTCTCATATTCTATTTTCCTTTTCTTAATCAATTTCTTGGTCCTCCTTTGGTGAATTCTAAAATCCTCCCAATCCTCGGGCTTACTACACTTTTTGGTAACATTATAAGCTTATTCCTTTGATCTAATACTATAATAGCCACGGTTGGACCACTGTGGGGTGTTTGTGTCTTAAAGGAATGTATATTTGTTGTAAATTATGTATTAATTCTTTAAATGTTAGACATTGCTTCTTTACCATCATACCTTTTAATGTAGTTTCCCAATCTACCTTAGCCAACTTGCCCCTCATACCTACATAGTTTGCTTTGTTTAGATTTAAGACCCTAGTTTCGGATTTAACTAAATCACTTTCAAACTCAGTATAAAATGCTATCATATTATGGTCACTTTTCCCTAAAGGCCCCTTTACTACAAGGTTATTAATTAACCCTTTCTCATTGCACAATACTAGATCTAAAATAGCCTGTTCCCTAGTTGATTCCTCAACATACTGATCTAGAAAACTATCTTGCAGACATTCCATGAATTCATCCTCCACACTATTAATGCAAATTTAGATTCTGTGGACTCTGTCTTTGACTATTTTATCTACTCAGTTTGTTTAAAGGTTCTTATTTGAGTCAATCAAAAAAGTCTATTGCTTAATTTTTTTTCGTTCTATGGACAGATTTAATGGCCCAGAAATTCCGGTCGGAGGCTTCCTGCGGGCGTAAGCCCCCGACCTGCACAAACGAACCGCGCCGACCGTAATGCTCTGGGCCAGCGTAGAATTCCGTTGATGTGCCTCCTCAAACTGCCAGCGTGCAGGGCACGCGTATCCTAGGGGCGCAGCTAGTTCGCAGCGTCCCTGGGATCACGTGGGCCATGGGGAGCCAATCAGAGCAGGGAATCTCCATTCATAGATTTGAAGGAAGACCTGTCAAATCTATGAATAGAGATCAGCCCCAAAACATAAGTAAAACTTCAAATAAATTTAAAAAAAAAATCACATTTTTAAAATGACTATAAATTACATAAATTAACTATTTTAAACAAAAATTTAAATTTTTGAAAAAAATAATTAAAGTTTTTAACGGGGCTAAAAAATAAACTTACCTTTCTTTAAAGTATTTTAAAATGATAAATCGGTGGGAAAAAAAAATTCTTTTACTTTCTTCACCTCTTACCTTGTTAAAAGCAGGCCTTGTGCCTGCTTTTCCAGGCGCAGCTGTTTCAGACTTATCTGGACTGAAGCAACTGCTGAAAAAAAACGGAAGTTGCAGCCGTACGCGCTGCCGATCCGGTGCAGGCGTTTGAGCTGTGAAGCCCTTTCTTTGAAGAACGGAAGTTCTGGTTTCCGTAAAACCGGCATTTCCGTTGGCCGTACGGGTGAGTACACAGCGCGTCTCCACCCATAGGGAACGGAATTTATGGGCCAATGTGTGACCCTTACACATTTTACGAGCAGTATGTTTTCTGCAGGACTTATATAGATATTAACATTTCATCAGAATTGGAAGATAGCAAGCCCCTTTACAGATCTGAATAAAACAAACTGAGGAGGGGAGAGCAGCAGACAAGTCCAGTGTCAAGTATGCTACCTCCTATTACAAGGAAACAGGTCATTGGTTGAATCTCTTTGAACACGTGAGTTATAGTTTCTTAGATTGGAAACTACAGCTACTTTCAGCTTGTCGAGAGGGCAAACTACAAGTCCTTATTGTAGATCAGCTGTATTTGGCATTCTGACAGCATCGTGTTTAGGACTCAGCATAAGTTTTTACCTAAGGTGCCTTCCTGGTTCCATGTTGGTTAAGCAATTGTCCCATTGTTTTATCCACAGTCCCACATGACAGACTAGAATGTTGCTTCCATTATGTAGATGCTTGCGTACCTCTCAGTTATTAAGGCCCCAATGTTTACTGGAGCGGGATTTCCAAGTGGAGGGAAGGAGTTCTGGTTGGGAGAAGTCTGTATTTCCTCAAACCCCGTGGAGTTTTAACTCCATGGCGTGCGTGTTTTTTAACTGGTTCTGCACCCGGAACACAAATGAGGCATCATGGATGAATAATTGATGTCAAGGAAAGAGGCATACACTAAGTACATGGGCAGCAGGGGAGAGCATGACAAGGGAGAATACAAAGAGATTAGGAGAAAAATCAAACAACAATTAGGAAGGCAAAGAGGAACTATGAAATTAAATTATCAAGGAACATAAAACAAAATCGTAAAATATTCTACAGGCACATAAATAAAATAAGGAAAGTTGAGATGGGAATAGGGCCACTAAGGGATAGACAGGTTAAAATCACATAGCGAAATGGCAGAAATATTAAATAATTATTTTCCTTTAGTATTTAGTAGGGAGACGGATCAGGTGGACATGACAGCGGAAGATGTGAGTAGAAATGATATAATCGCATTTAAAATAAAAAGAGGAGAAATATTAAATAAACTAACTAAAAGAGAATAAAACCCCTGGTCCGGATGGATTGCATCCACGCATATTAAAAGAATCTATGGAAGAGATAGCAGAGGCACTATTGCACATATTTAATAATTCATTAGAACAAGGTGTCGTGCCAGAAGACTGGCGGATAGCTAACATTATACTTATATTTAAGAAGGAAGATAGAACATGTCCAGGAACTATAGACCAGTCAGCTTAACAACTGTGGTAGGAAAGATAATGGAATCCCTACTAAAGTAGCAATATATCTAGAAACCAAAAATATAATAATAAATAGTCATAGTCAGCATGGATTTCAAAAGGGAAAGTCTTGCTTGACCAACCTCATTAAATTCTTTGAAGAGGTAAAAGAGAAAGTACACAAGGGTGATGTATTAGATGTAATATATCTAGATTTCCATAAGGCTTTTGATAAGGTACTGTGAAATAGACTAATGAATAAGGTCAGAGCATGCGGAGTTGGGGACAAGTACCAGAATGCATATCTGGCTGCCTGTAAGACAGAAAGCAGAGACTGAGGTAAAGGGTAGCTATTCAGAGTGGCAGAAGGTGAGAAGTGGGTTCCCACAAGGATCAATGCTAGGACCACTGTTGTTCACAATTTATATTAACGATTTAGATTTTGGAATCAAAAACACAATTTCTAAATTTGCAGACGACACCAAATTGGGGGGGATAGTCAATACTGAAGAGGACTGCAACAAATTACAAGAAGACAGTAATAAACTTGCAGAATAGGCATTTAATTGGCAAACGCATTTCAACATAAGTGTGGGGTATTACATTTTGATAAGAAAAATAAGGATGTCACATATTACTTGGAAAATAAGAATCTAAATGGGGTAGAGGAGCACAGGGATCTGGGAGTACAAATACACAAATAATTAAAAGTAGCGACGTAGGTTAATAAAACCAAAGAAAAGCAAACCAAGCACTAGGGTTTATTTCTAGTGGGATAGAATTGAAAAGTAGAGAAGTTATGCTAAACTTGTATCAAACCTTGGTTATACCACACTTGGAGTACTGTGTAGAATTCTGGTCACCATAATATAAAAAGGAAATCGAGGCACTGGAGAGGGTGTAAAAAAGATCTACAAGAATGATACCAGAAGTGTGAGGTTATACCTATCAGGAAAGGATGAACAGGCTGGGTTTCTTTTCTGTTGAAAAGAGAAGGCTGAGGGGTGACCTAATAGAGGTGTTTAAAATTATGAAAGTTTTTCATAGAATAGAGAGAGAGAGTATTTCCACTTGTGGGGAAGAGCAAAACTGAGGCCATCAATATAAGATAGTCACCAAGAATTCCAACAGGGAATTCAGGAGAAACTTATTTACCCAGAGAGTGGTGAGAATGTGGAATTTGCTACCACAGGGAGTGGTTGAAGCGACTAGTATAGATGCATTTTTAGGCTAGATAAGCCTATGAGGGAGAAAGGAATTGAGGGTTATGTGGATAGTTAGATGAGGAAGGATGGGAGGAGGCTCGAGTGGAGCATAAACGTCAGCATGGACTGGTTGGGCAAATGGCCTGTTTCTGTGCCATATATTCTATGTAAAAGCCAGCCTGATGGACAGGCTTGGCTCCCTGTTGGGTGGGGAATGATGCAGAATTGGCCACAGCCCAGGAACAGGTAGGTTTCCTGCTGCTCTGGGTAAAGATCGCAGGCGGGGTGGGGGTGGCGGGTGGTAATAGCATGGTTTGGAGGATCGGGTGGCGATCACGGGTGTCAGGGAGAGATTGGGGGCAGAGATGGGAGGTCGCAGGGGGGTCCAGTCGCAGGGGGGGGTTCGATCGTGGGGAGTTAACAGGTTTGCTTGGTGGGCTAGCAGGAAGCACTCCTGATTTTCCTGGCCCTCAAGCAGTGCAGCAAAAGCACTTGCCTGTTCCATGCAGCAGTCCACGCCTTCCTTTAGCTGCTGGGTTTCCCAAAGCCTGGGAAACCCGGCCGGCCAGCGTTAAGCCTGAAACACACACAAAATCTTGGGCACGCAGCCTCATTAAAATATTTAAATGAGAGACCCGCCTCCTGGGAGTGGGTTGGTCACCCGTCCCCTGTCTTGCCTCTGTTAAAACTGGAAGTGGGTGGGTTCGAGGCGAGTTAGGTTCGGGTTTGAGATTTTTTACATCTTTACTTTCCACCTGACCCAAAGCCACCCATTTTTGGAGGTTAAAATTACCCCATAGGTGTCAGACATGCAGCAATTTAAGAAATCTCGATACTAATTCATGCCCTAGAATCATACAGCCATTCACCCATCGTGCCTGTGTCAGGTCTTTGATAGAACTATCCTTAATGTCCTGTGATGCAAAGACCCAAGGCAAACTGCTGATTAAGCAGTGTATAGCGAATTGGGTGGTTGAGTGCATCTACTGTTACCAGGGAAGAAACTGCGAGGGCAGGATAAATGTGCTTCATGGCTGCTTCCTGGGCTTAAGTTTAAAATGTTGTTAATGGGGATTGTAAGGCATTCTAGAGAACCTTTCACATGCTCAATAGGGATGAGGAAGACAAGTTGGCCCATCGAGGCTCACCCATCCAGAATGAATCTTTCGTTGACCTCTTTCCCCCGCCCCCCCCCCCCCATAAAAATCTTCCCAGCATCTGCTTCTTAAATGCTCCGAGTTTCTGCCTCCACTACCCTATCCAGAAGTCTACTCCACGTGTTGATAACTGTGTGAAGAACTTGGTCCTGACAGTTGTTCTGCCTCTGCAATTCCATCTTTCTCCCTTCCCTTTGTCCACACAGATTATTGGACTTCTACTCGCTCTGTCTCCACGTCATAGTAGACCTACAGCTCGTCCGTGTTCTTGCATTGTACCTCTGAGTATTGGGCCAATAAACAAAACTCAAAAATGTCTCTCAATGCACTGTAGCCTTATGTCCCGAGCCACGCACAGCTACCGTGCAAGAAGGAAAGAAAGCAAGCAAGCAGATTGGACGCATTCCCTTAACCTTTGCTTCAACTGGCTGTAAACTCTGACCTGCCCACCTCCCAAGTGAAGTGGTGACTAATTCCCATGGATAAATATGCATTTTGGGACATGTTTGTATTATTTCCGGATTAGATTCTCATAAATCGTTGTTACTTTTAGTGCTGATTGATGCTGAAAGAGAAGCGTTCCGCAACTGGAAAAAGATCAGATCTTCCAGCAGGAAGAGGAGCTTCATCTGCTGCATTACTTTGATATATCGCATTATATGAGGATCTAGCCCCAAAGGAGTTAGAATAGTTTCAACAAATATGGGCAGCTTGTTTAAAGGGGGTATTTTTTTGAGATTGCTTTATTCTGGGCAAAAGTAGGAGGCTTTTTACAGACTTGGATATGCTGGCATTTGGTAGCATAAAAGAGGCATCCAAGAAAAAACATACAGTTTTTGGTCAGTGTGAATTATGGGCACTCATACAGAGCATTAGTTCAGAATAAGGTAAGATGTGAAGGAGCAAAAAGATATGATGACTAGTGCGTATGAACAGGACTAGATTAATATTTATTCAAATAAAACTAAATATTTGACATGATTGTCAACAAAATTACAGTGGAATTCTGAAATGTACATGTCAGGAATTAAGGTTTTTTTTGGCTGTGTCGCTCCCTCTCGATCTGGATACTGGCCATAATGGGAATGTCAGTTCGACCGAAGAAATCAGCATCTTATCTGTTTTTTTTTTAAATACAGCCTTTGTGAAATTCGAACCAAGTTTGTGTTAAAGACTCGATAGAATTTTCAGGAGACGAAGGGCCGTGTCCTGTCAGTTTAGCTTCGCAACTTTTTCTTAACTTGAGAAACCACAGTCAGAGGCATACTGCAGGACGCCACCAAGTTCTGAAAAAGGTAAAAGAGAAGAGGTAAGGTAAAAGGAAGTAGTAATTGGGTGATGCCTAGTTTGGGTTTTCAGACTGTTGGAATGAAAATCTCCCGTCTCTCAGCTGGCTATATGAATTATGTGGACCAGCCACATAAATACTGTGGCAACAAGAGCAGGTTAGAGGCTAGGTATTCTGCGGCGAGTGTCTCACCTCCTGACTCCCCAAAGCCTTTCTACCATCTACAAGGCACAAGTAAGGAGTGTGATGGAATACTCTCCACTTGCCTGGATGAGCGCAGCTCCAACAACACTCAAGAAGCTCGACACCATCCAGGACAAAGTAGCCCGCTTGATTGGCACCCCATCTACCACCTTAAGCATTCACTCCCTCCACCACCGGCGCACCGTGACTGCAGTGTGTAACATCTACAAGATGCACTGCAGCAACTCGCCAAGGCTTCTTCGGCAGCACATCCCAAACCCGCGACCTATTCCACCTAGAAAGACGAGGGCAGCAGGTGTATGGGAACACCACCACCTCCAAGTTCCCCTCCAAGTCACACACCATCCTGACTTAGAAGTATGTCGCTGATCCTTCATAGTCGCTGGTTCAAAATCCTGGAACTCCCTAACAGCACTGTGGGAGTACCTTTACCACACAGAGTGCAGCGGTTCAAGAAGGCGGCTCACCACCACCTTCTCAAGGGCAATTAGGGATGGACAATAAATGCTGGTCTTGCCAGCGGCGCCCACATCCCATAAAAATGAATTAAACAAAAAAAATTATGCATGACGTTAGTTTGCCGCAGTCCCAATCCAGTTCCTAGTGGGTGATGGCAGATAACATAGCTCAGCCCATAATTTGGCGCTAATTGGTATTTACTCATTATTATCACTCACAGGACACAGGGTTAGCTGGTGTGGTGTGGGGAATGGGAAGTATTGCACTGGTGCAGGAAGTGCACCCTTCCTGGGGTTGTAACTTCTCAGCCATATAGGGCAAGCAACAATGTGTGTTCCATTCTACATCACAACATCCCTTCAACCTTAATATATGGAGAATTCAACCCCCAAAATGCATTTATTATTTACTGCAAAGCTACGATATGTATCATTGTTGTGTGTTGACCTAATAATTCAGCACGTCACTGGAACAACTTGCTTGGTTACGGAGTGACAGAGCCCAGGCTTGTGCTGACAGTTCTCCACATGGTGAGTTTCTGGTGTCAGTTGTACCATCAGACGGTGATGGTGAGCAGATTGTAAGAGATTGCAGATTGTTCCCACCAGTCCTCCCACCCTTTCCTTTTAAGCAAGAAAAGAAATGAGAGTGCGTGTCAACCCCGGTGACTATTGCATGCCTCCTTGCAACTAGTTCCAGCCGGTATTGGCAGAGAGCAGGGAACAGCTTGTCTTGGCCAAGAATTGGAGTGTGTTGGTGGGGGAGTAGACTTAATGACAGGGAGAAAAAAAATGCTTAAAAACAAGTATAGGTTTTACAGTGCAGGGAAATGAGATTGTGTTGACCCTTAGTTATCTGATCCTCAATACATCTCATGTTGCCATGCAAAGCCACATCAGCTGTAAAACAAGAGTTCTGTAATGTGTTTTGCTCCTTCGATGTGGTTAAACATTTGCTGTACCTGAAGGCACGTTTCTTTTTTAACAAGTATTTGTTTAAATTATTTTCCGTGGTTTCTGTGTTCTAACTATTGATACTTTAAAGTTACAGCTACTTGAAAGTTTTGGACATCCTGACACTCCTAAGGTGCCAAGATAACTTAGATTCTGCTACGTGTCCCTGTGGCTATCAGGGTGAGTTTTATCTACCCTTGATTAGGACATAAGGTGAGACTTCCCTATGCAAAAGTAATAGCCCCTTGGATGGGAGCTCACTTTGGTGCAGTCCCCCTTATAGTACAGCATAGAATGCAGAGTGGTCATGCTGTCACAGGGAGGGAATTTTCGTGACATCCCTGTAGATTGGGTGAAGGTGAGAATGTATGAGGGTAAGAGTCTGTGAATCCAAGCACTGGATGTAGGAGAGAATGCCATTTGTTTAAAGTTTAAGCTCACACTTTGGCACAACAAATCCCTGAATATTTGAGTTTTTATAACTTTGTATTTAAGGGACAACGGTTCAAACTAGTAAAAGACTAACTTGGGCCAGATGTGAGGAAGGCTCCCTGAGGTTGTTGTGTCCTTGAAACACAAATCTATCTTGTATGAATAAGTCTTGCATCGAGCGCTTGTTTTCTCTATCATGCTTCCATTGTCATGCTTTGGCATTGCATTGCATAACTCATGCAAATTTCAATGTCACCTTGCACCTGATTGGTTGAAATTTCATATTCATATAACGGTGACAAATCACAAATGAGTAGGTACAGAACATAGCAATCAACACGTAGCAAGCAGCAATGAAAAGCTCCAATCAGCAGTTTCAGCAAGCTTCCAATCAACATTACGCAGCCAGCAGAGATGACCAATAACAAGGAGTAGGAGACAAAGCACAGGCTATTGTTCCAAATCCTTCTGAAAGTTTTTTTCCATCTGCCATCTCGTTTTCTCCAGTAAGTGAGGATTTACTACTAGAAACAAGGCCGGGAATTTCCTTCAAACTGCTCCCTCTTTTTTTACTCATTCTGGGCATGTGGGCGTCGCTGGCGAATCCAGCATTAATTGCCCATCCCTAGTTGCCCTGGAGAAGCTTGAACCGCTGCAGTCCGTGTGGTGAAGGTACCCCCACAGTGCTGTTAGGGAGGGAGTTCCAGGATTTTGACCCAGCAACGATGGATTGACGATATACTTCCAAGTCAGGATGGTGTGTGACTTGGAGGGGAACTTGGAGGTGGTGGTGTTCCCATGCGCCTGCTGCTCTTGTCCTTCTAGGTGGTAGAGGTCGCGGGTTTGGGAGGTGCTGCCGAAGGAGCCTTGGTGAGTTGCTGCAGTGCATCTTGTAGATGGTACACACTGCAGCCATGGTACGCCGGTGGTGGAGGGAGTGAATGTTTAAGGTGGTGGATGGGGTGCCAATCAAGCGGGCTGCTTTGTCCTGGATGGTGTCGAGCTTCTTGAGTATTGTTGGAGCTGCACTCATCCAGGCAAGTGGAGAGTATTCCATCACACTCCTGACTTGTGCCTTGTAGATGGTGGAAAGGCTTTGGGGAGTCTGAAGGTGAGACACTAGCCATGGAATACCCAGCCTCTGATCAGCTCTGTAGCCACAGTATTTATGTGGCTCGTCCAGTTGGTGTAACTTTGCCGGTGTAACTTTCCCAGATGTGCAACGGAAACCCTGTTTTGTAATATAAGGACATGAAGAAAAATACTGAATTGACAAGAACAACAATAACTTGTATTTATATAGCGCCTTTAACATAGTAAAATGTCCCAAGGCGCTTCACAGGAGTGTTATAAGACAAAATTTGACACCGAGCCACATAAGAAATTAGGGCAGATGACCAAAAGCTTGGTCAAAGAGGTAGATTTTAAGGAGTGTCTTAAAGGAGGAACGCAAGGTAGAGAGGCGGAGAGGTTTAAGGGAGGGGGTTCCAGAGCTTAGGGCCGAGGTAGCTGAAGGCACGGCCACCAATGGTTGAGCGATTATAATCAGGGATGCTCAAGCTGGCAGAATTAGAGGAGCTCAGATATCTCGGGGGTCTGTGGAGCTGGAGGAGATTACAGAGATAGGGAGGGGCGAGGCCATGGATGGATTTGAAAACAAGGAAGAGAATTTTGAAATCGAGACGTTGCTTAACCGGGAGCCAATGTAGGTAAGCGAGTACAGGGGTGATGGGTGAATGGAACTTGGTGTGAGTTTGGACACGGGCATCCAAATTTTAGATGACCTCAAGTTTACATTAGGTAGAACATGGGAGGCCAGCCAGGAGTGCATTAGAATAGTCACGTCCAGAGGTAACAAAGGCATGGATGAGGGTTTCAGCAGCGGATGAGCTGAGGCAGGGGCGGAGACAGGCGATGTTACGGAGGTGGAATTAGGCGGTCTTAGTTATTCCGCGGATATGTGGTCGGAAACTCATTAAAGGGTCAAATATGACACCAAGGTTGCGAACGGTGTGGTTCAGCCTCAGACATGTTAGGGAGAGGGATGGAGTCAGTGGCTAGGGAACGGAGTTTGTGGTGGGGACCGATAACAATGGCTTCGGTCTTCCCAATATTTAATTGGAGAAAATTTCTGCTGATCCAGAACTGGATGTTGGACAAGCAGTATGTCAATTGGGAGACTGTGGAGGGGTCGAGAGAAGTGGTGGTGAGGTATGTGGCAGATTAAATTTAACGCAGAAAAGTGCAAAGTGATACATTTTGGTAGGAAGAACGAGGAGAGGTAATTTAAAGAAAAGGGTACCAACCTAAAGGGGGTGCGTGAACAGAGAGATCTGGGGGTATATATGCACAAATCGTAGAAGGGGGCAGGGCAGGACAGGTTGAGCAAGCAGTTAAAAAAGCATACAGGATTCTGGGCTTAATAAATAGAGGCATAGAGTACAAAAGCAAGGAAAATATGATGAACCTTTATAAAACACGGGTTCAGCTTCAACTGGAGTATTGTGTCCAATTATGGGCACTGCACTTTAGGAAGGATGTGAAGGCCTTAGAGAGGGTGCAGAAACGATTTACGAGAATGATTCCAGGGATGAGGGACTTCAGTTACTGGAGAAGCTGGGGTTGTTCTCCTTGGAGCAGAGAAGGTTGAGAGGGGATTTGATGATAATGAGGGGTCTAGACAGAGTAGATGGAGAGAAACTGTTCCCATTGGCAGAGGGCTCGAGAACCAGAGGACACAGATTCAAGGTGAGTGGCAAAAGAACCAAAGGTGAGGAAAAACTTTTTTACGCAGCGAGTGGCTAGGATCTGGAATGCACTGCCTGAAAGGGTGGTGGAGGCAGACTCAATCATGGCTTTCAAAAGGGAATTGGATCAGGACCTGAGGGGAAAAACTTTGCAGGGCTACGGGGAAAGGGCGGGGGAGTGGACTAGCTGAAGTGCTCTTGCAGAGAGCCGGCACGGGTTCAACAGGCCGAATGGCCTCCTTCTGTGCTGTAACCATTCTATGATTCTAGGTAGAGCTGGGTGTCGTCAGCGTACATGTGGAAACTGATGCTGTGTTTTCAGATGATGTCGCCAAAGGGCAGCATGTCGATGAGAAATAGGAGGGGGGCCAAGGATAGATCCTTGGGGGACACCAGAGGTAACGATGCGGGAGCAGGAAGAGAAGCCATTGCAGGTGATTCTCTGGCTGCAATTAGATAGATAAGAATGGAACCAGGCGACAGCAGTCCCACCCAGCTGAATGACGGTGGAGAGGCGTTGGAGGAGGATGGAGTGGTCAACCATGTATCAAGGCTGCAGACAATTCAAGAAGGACGAGGAGGGATAGTTTGCCTTTTTCACAGTCACAAAGGATGTCATTTGTGACTTTGATGAGAGCCGTTTCGATACTGTGGCAGGGGAGGAAACCTGATTGGAGGGAATTCAAACATGGAGTTGCGAGAATGATTGGCACAGATTTGGGAGGCGACAACATGTTCAAGGACTTTGGAGAGAAAAGGGAGGTTGGAGATGGGTGGTAGTTTGCAAGGACGGAGGGGTCAAGATTTGCTTTTTTGAGAGGGGTGATGACGGCAGGTTTGAGGGAGAGGGGGACAGTACCTGAAGAAAGAGAACCGTTAACAATGTCAGCTAACATGGGAGCCAGAAAAGGAAGTTGGGCGGTCAGCAATTTAGTGGGAATAAGGTTGAGAGATCGGGAAGTGGGTCTCATGGACAAGATGAGTGCGGAAAGGTCATGAGGGGAGACCGGAGAGAAACTGGAGAAAGATGTGAGTTTAGGGCTAGGGCAGGGGGGAACCTTAGAGGAAGTTTGGCCCGGTGGGCTAGGGGAAGGAAGGGAAGTGGCAGAGGCAGCTGATCGGATGGTCTCATCCTTAGAGACAAAGAAGTCCATGAGCTCCTCACACTTGTTGGAGGTGATGGTGGAGGAGACAAGGGAGAGGAGTTTAAGAAGACGGTTAGCAGTAGAGAATAGAAGCTGGGCTTTATCTTTGCATTCCAGAATGATTCTGGAATAGTGAGCAGTTTTGGCAGACGAGAGCAGGACCTGATAATGCTTTATGTGGTCCAGCCAGATCTGGTGGTGAATGGCTAAACCAGTTGTCCGCTATATGCGTTAAAGAATGCGTCCCTTGGACTTAAGGGAGCGAAGAAAATGTTTAAACTTAGCCATACAACAGCAATTGCTCTATTTAAAATGTATACAATACATGTTTCATTGGATCGCGCTGAGAAGTGTGTGGGTTGAGTTGATGGGGTTTGCAGATAATATTTCTTCTGACAGAGAGTAAAACTGGCCACTAAGAGTGTGTCAGGGCTTGCTGCTTGTAAGCCATCCATCATCTCCACCCCCCCTCCCCCTCCATTGGAAATGGAGACTTCTAGCAGAACAATTTCTAGGAGCAGTAAAAGTAGTTATTTTTTAATATAACACCAAAACAAGGTAAAGCATGATGAAACTGATGAGTGCATTCCAATCTGCAAAGTTCCCTGATCAAAAAATTACTAACTTCTGACCTGAGTGTGCGTTTAACAATTACGTGTTGTGGCCTTACTGGGACACGGCTTTACCTTAGCACAACAATACATGGTATATCAGGCTCCTGCCCTTACAGTCAGTGCATCATCCAACCTACTGTGAGCATTCTACCGGAGATCCAGCAGCGGTCTTAGCATATTTTAGCAGATCTCCCGTGGCATTGCTCTTGGAGAATTTGAAAGCGGGGGAAAAGGTAACGGAAAAGGGTTGCAGGAAGTAAATACAATGCTTCCAGGAAGTGTGCACTATACACGCCAAACTTTTAATATATTATAGATAGAAACGGGGTATAGAAGACTGACTGGTTGTGCCTTGATAGTTTTGCATAAGAATGATGGGTTTAGTTGGTACGTCTCATTTTTAAAAGCAGCGTGCTCTGGTTATCAGGTGAGCAGACTGCCAGAAATCCTCTTTGAAAGCTGTGTAGATGAAAAAATGAAATACAATGGGGGTGAAATTCGATGATAACAGATAAACGGGAGCGGGCACTGCGATGCGCGATATGCCCGCACCCATTCAAAGGACCTCAGGCAGCATGTCAAATTCATGCTGCCTGCTAATTAGAATGATTGTAGCACGCAGCCCAGCGCTGAATGCGTGGCTGTGTGCTTAGCAGGGGGCCGAAGTTCTCGATGTTCGAGCGAGGCTAGCTTTACTTAAAGCTAGCCTGCACCTCTTAAAGGAGGTCAGCACCTCCAGGACCTGGCTCCAGTGCCCAAAGAAGTTTCATGACCTCAGACGAGTAGTCAAGGCCATTGAATGCATCTTCAAAAGCCGTCTCCTACCAACTGCACCACTAGCCTCACACACTGCTCAATGCATGACTCCCCCCATCACTCACCTACCAACAATCTCTACCAAACATGAGGCACACCTCACATTCCTAGCTTCACCTCACCCTCAGTGAGGAGCCGGTGCTGGCCATTCTTGGCAGAGGCATGGCTGAGCCCTTGGCCAGCGGCAGGGCTGAAAGAATACAAGATGCTGGCATCCTCATACGTTATCCTCCTTCCCCCTCATCCCACAATATCTTCTGATTCACAAACTGCACATGGTGTAAGCATGCACCTCTTGCTTTATCCCCCTCCCCTCACCACAACTACCCTTGTGCCTTCCTGATTTCTGATACCCAAGAAATCCAGCCTTTCCAGCCAGTAGTTAACCAAGAAGAGGGAGAGGAGAATGAAGAAGAAGAAGAAACGCCATCACTCAATTTCACACTCGCAGCCACCAGCATCTCGAGGTTGTCCAGCAAGGCCATTGGCAGTCTCCCCCACTGAAAGCCAGAAGCCTTCCACCAGCTATGCTGCAGCTACTGGGGTAGCACTGCGTAAGAGCACTAGGATAGGCAAAGGCACACGCAAGACACTAACTAAGGGATTGCACAAGGGTGATTAGTTGACTTTTTGATGTGATATTTGATGCATATATGGATAAAGTTGGATTGGAAAGTTTGCTTTGTGGTGCATTTTATTTCAGCATTGTGGCCAAGAGGACGCTGTGATGGTCAGTAACAGAGGAAAGGTAAGGTGCGGGAGAAATATTGAAAAGGGAATTGGGGTTGTGTTCACTGGTACCGCAGGCGGATGATTTGATCCCAGATATCCCGGCCCCAGAAAGGGACTCCTTCCTTCTGCTGCTTCCTCTCTTCTGCTTCCTCTTCCTCCTCCTCCTACTTCTGCAAGCAGCTTGCCTCCTTTGCTGCCTCTCCTCGATCTCCAAGGGGGACTGCAACTAGAGCCCCCAGGACTGGGAGCAAGTGGTGTTCTCAGAGGCTTTCCTTTAAGAGCCAAAGCTGTGCAAAAGTCCAGCAGCACTCCCTGCACACTTTAACAACTTTTTAAATGTCTTACACCAGGCCACTACTCCAATAAAATGTAAAGAAACTAGTACAAAAGCAAAAATCTAAACTTACCCCAAAGTTGCGTGTGTCCCTTTAAGCAGCACTGGTGGGGGTCCGTCAGCTGTGCGTGTTTTGGAGAGGGGTGTTAAAAGGAGAGGCGACGTCCAAAATAGCAGGTCGTGCGTCAATTCAGCGATCTGACTAACGACCATATTTTCAGCGAATGCTGCCAACCTGCCCAAAATGGCGGCCGCCATACTCTGAGCGGAAGCGAGGCGGCCATACTCTGAGCGGAAGCGAGGTGGCCATACTCTGAGCGGAAGCGAGGCGGCCATACTCTGAGCGGAAGCGAGGCGGTCATACTCTGAGCGGAAGCGAGGCGGCCATACTCTGAGCGGAAGCGAGGCGGCCATACTCTGAGCGGAAGCGAGGCGGTGCCATTTTGTCACCAAAACCGGCCTTATCAGCCGATGCTAAGGGGCTGAATTTCACAGCCGATATTTCTCACTTGCACCCAGTGCCATTTGGCACTGTAGTTATGTTATTGGACGAGTAATTCAGAGAACATGGCCGGAATTTTCTTTACCTGGACGGGTCTTGTGCAGGCGGACGCCGTGGCGTTCTTCCATCCCGCTGCAGAAATCGACTTTGCGCTAATGGGACCAATTAAGCCCGCCCTGCGCATTACCCGGCCCTATTAAATGGTGCGGGTCTGATGACGTCATCCATGACGCGTTTTGAGCCGAGATATTTAAAGGAGCCATGGCCACATTGCCTTTGAAGATCCATCTAGGAGTGTGCAGGCACTGCACTGGAGCTTTTGAGTGTTCCAAACACTTGAAAACATGACTGCACAGAGGTAGAGGGCTGCACCCAGGTTCTCCAATGACTCCCTCCATATGCTTAAGGAGGGAGCCAGAGCACGCAGGGAGGTCCTCTTCCCTTCAAATGGGTGGAAGAGACCTCCCCAGCAGACAAAAAGATCCTGGCTCCAAATTGCAGAGGAGGTTAACAGCAGGGATGTGGTCAGGAGGACCTGGGTGCAGTGCCACGAACGCTTCAATGATCTCATTAGATCAGGAAAGGTGAGTGCAAAGCCACACTCAACTTCATCCTGCTGTGCCTCTCATCATATCCCCATCACTCTGCCTTCCCTACCCTACTCCTGCACATCCTTACTCACACCAACATACCTTGCACGTCCACCCATCCAACTCTCTACCTCTACATTATCACATCCCCATCTCACTAGCCACCCCTCACACTCACCCTCATCCTAGTGCAATCATACCAACTAATAGCACACAAGGAGGCCACTTGGCATTGCCACCCCAATCTATCATAGTCTCCCTCTAAAGATGTAACCCATCCATTCCTTACACTAATTCCATCACTCTCACTCAACCTTCTCTTCTTTCCCTCCTTGCAGGAAAAGAGAGCCCACAATAAAAGGGAGAGGGAGAGAACTGGAGGTGGGCAGAGGAGGCTGCGTTAGAAGTATCGGGAGTCACCGACCAGCTGGAGGTGGGAAACAGAGATGGGGACATCTCAGCAACCTGGTGACAGAATTACATATCATACAGCTACATGGCATACATCGGTCACTCATATGGGGACTGATGTCAGCAGCCACTGAATGGTCATCATGTGCATTCTGGTATCTGTACCCATTCTTCATATGACATATCTAACTCATCTCTTTACTCTCCCACAGGTCCATCAAGCGCTCCCCCCCCCACCCCCTACCCCCCACTGTCCAGGAGGAAGAGGAAGACGACTCCTCAGAGGAGCCTCCAGCCTCTGAGGGTGCACCGTCACCAGACATAAGCGCACCCAGCACCAGCGCAGAGACGCACACCTTGGTGGGTCCCACACGAGATAGAGTAGTGTTGTCACCTGGTGTGTCACAACTCACAAGTGAGCAAGAGGAGATGGTGTTGACAGGGACAGCAATGGAGAATCCTCGCCGGAGGCGCAGGACATTCCTAGCTGTGCTCAGCTGCATGCAGACGTTCAGCCTCGGGCCAACCAGAAAGATGGCGATCCTGGAGGTGCAGGAAGAAGTGCAGGAGGCTCTGACAGGTTTTGCGAGTGCGATGTCTGCAAATGTTCAGAGAATGGAGGAGTCCAGCTCCAACATGAGCACCACTGTGTCGCAGGCGATGGCGACTGTCGTCTCTTCCATGGATAGGATGGCCACCTGCATGGAGCAGCTAATGTGCCACTCACATGAGCACATGCTATCTATGGAGAATAGATGGCAGAGGCTCATAGACCTCCTCTCTAGGAGGGATGTGAACATAGCCATGGGTCCTCATGGCCCCACTGATGTGCAGCAAGGTGCTCTCTAGGGTGGTCCATGAGAGGGATGATGGTGAGAGGGGACATGGAAGTGTGGGCTCCTCTCAAAGCGCTTACACTTCTCCCCCGTTGCCACCTCCTCAGTGTAGAGCCCCAGATGCCTCCTCAGAGATAGCGATGGCCGAGTCTGCCCCTGCACAGTCGCAGGAGGAGCAGACTTTGGCAGGGCCATCAGAGGCTCCAAAACCCAGAGGACAGCCGCCAAGAGTGTCTAAGCAGTCGCAGCAGGGAAGTGAGCAGGCTGCCTCTACCTCTGCTGAAGCCACAGGGGTAGCACCTCGTAGAAGCACGCGGAAGAGAAAGATGACACACAAGTAGATTCACAAGGGTAGCCACTTGGGTGTTTAAGTCAATGTTAATGTCAAGTTTCCGTTAATCTGATTTCAACCATAAAAATCTTTATTTTCACTACTTTCCGGTCTTGGACAAATTTGTATGCACTTTTGGAAGTGGCTTAGTGAGTTGCAGTGAATGGTGAGACATAACGGTACCTCCAGCAATGGTGGTCAGTGTGAAAGGAATGGCTTGGTCATTGAAGGGATTCTTTATGGTGTTGCTGTGGGGTGGTGCCAACCTGGTGCAGCATGTGGCAGCCATATGGGTGTACTGTGTAAAGTTAAGTGAATCTGGCCATGATGAGGTCTTCCCTGGTCTCCCGGGCAGCAATGTGCTTGGGTGCTGGTGGGATCTGGGCCACGGGTTCCTCCTGCTCCTCCTCCTCCTCGTCTTCCAGCTGATGCTCCTCTTCCTCCTCCTCTGAAGAAGCTGTGCGCTGAGAGCCCTGCTCCTCATGCAGCGCTAATCCTCACTGCTGCGCTATGTTGTGCAGGGCGCAGCTGACCACGATGATTCTGGAGACCCTGGTTGGTGTGTACTGAAGGGCTCCTCCAGATCTGTCAAGACATCTGAAGCGCATTTTGAGCATTCCTATTGTCTGCTCTATGACACATCTGGTGGAAATGTGGCTTTCATTATATCTCTCCTCGGCTTCAGTACTTGGTCTCTTCAAGGGTGTCATGAGCCACATCTCCAATGGATAGCCCTTGTCTCCAAGCAGCCAGCCGGTAAGTCTGTTTGGAGGAGCGAAGAGCTGAGGGAGGGTGGACTGGCAAAGGATGAAAGAGTCATGGCAGCTGCTAGGGAATCTTCCTATGGTTGCAGACCAGCTGCACATTGAGGGAGTGGAAGCCCTTGTGGTTGACAAAGACCCCTGGATTATGATGGGGTTCCCTGATGGTCACGTGTGTGCAGTCGATGATGCCCTGCATCCGTGGGAAGCCAGCCAGAGTGGCAAAGCCAAACGCCCGCTCAGTAACACTGGCTTCATCAGTGGCAAAGTTGATATAATTGGCTGACTTGTCAAAGAGGGCATTGGTGACCCGTGTGATGCATCTGTAGACGGCCGACTGCGAGATGCCGCAAATATCTGCTGCAGATCCCTGGAAGGAGCCTGAGGCAAAGAAGTTGAGGGCGCTGGTGACTTCAACAGCCACTGGTAAGGCGTGTCCACCCACTCCTCTGGGCTGCAGGTCTTGCTCCAGCAATATGCAAATGTCTGTGACGACCTGAGCCCCCTTTTGCACTGCTGCTCAGTCATGTTGAGGAAGCTCATCCTCTGCCTGTATAGCCTATGTTGGGAGTATCGCCACCGGCATAGTGCAGCCCTGCACTGATGCTCTCTGTCCTGTGCAGCATAAGGTGGTTGAGGAGAAGGTTGGTGGTGTTGCTGTTGGTGCTGATGGCGTGCCTGGTGCTGCTGGTGTTGGGGCTCATTGTGGTCCGATTCTGATGGAATAGATGGCAGGTAAAGTAGAGATGAGAGAAGCAATCTGTCAATGGAGTGATAGGTTCTACCAATGAGGTGAGACTGGATGGCAACTTTGCTGGAAACACTTGCAGCTTGTAGAAAGCTAAATCTGTGCTGGGAATGCAGTCAGCAACAGCTTCTGCCTGAGGATAGTGATCAGCTGTGAGGTGGGAGCTTTTATACTACATTTGATGCTGTCAACTAATCAGCTGGATCAGTGGCCACTGAACTCCCACCTCAGGCTGACAGACGTGGTTCCCGAGCTGCGGGAATCCCGTCGGCAGCCAGGGAAATTTGAAAGGTAGGCTGAAAAAGGAGCTTAAGGGTCTGACAACAAGCTGATAATCATTTAAATTAGGTCGCCCACCTCTGCCGTTCGGATCGCTGCCGCACCGGCAAACGCACCCGAGGGAAAAGCACATGGGGGCCGGATGACGGCGGGTTCCCGACCCACTCCAACTTATTTCAAATTTCCCACCTGACCCGCCTCTGCTCGCGCCTGCACAGACCCCAGAAAATTCCGGCCCATGAGTTCAAATCCCATTATGGCAGTTTGAAAATTTGAGTTCAATTTAAAAAAAAAAAAATAAATAAAATAAAATAAAATAAGTGACCATGTAGGATTATTCTAAAAACTAAACTGGTTCACTACTGTCCTTTAGGGAAGGAAACCTGTCGCCCAACTCTGTCTGGCCTATATGCGACTCCAGTCCCACACCAATGTGATTGACTCTTAACTGCCCTTTGAAGTGACCTAGCAAGCCGTTCAGTTGTATCAATTGATGGGAGGAGCATCACCACAGACTTCAGTGGTTCAAGAAGGTGGCCCACCACCACCATCCCAAGGACAGCTAGGACTGGGCAACAAATGCCAGCGATGCCCACATCCTGAGAATGAATTAAAGACTACCCTTTATTTTGCAATGACAGTATGCATTAATGTGAGAAGTCGCACAACACCAGGTTATAGTCCAACAGTTTTATTTGAAATCACAAGCTTTCGGAGCGCTGCTCCTTCGTCGGGTGAAGTGAAGTATATCGGCACAGCATTAACTCCAGCCTCCTTCAGAGGATCATGCGACATTTCCATTTACTGCACCAGCTGATTTGTGCCTCATATTGAGACGTTTTGGCTGTGGAGCTGTGCCGACTAAGATGCTGAAATTACTGTATTTTATGCCGTTGCTTTGAGTCAGTTCCCTCTCGGCACGTCCACAGAACAGTGAGTGCCAGATTTGGGTGTGTTTATTTTTAAACTGCTTCAGTTGAGTAGCTATTTTCAGAGAATACTTGTGGGGTTGGTGGAGCAGAAGGAACAAGCATGACCATAGAGTGATCAGTTAACAGACTGTCAACAAACAAATGGCCTAGTCTTAACACGGATTGGACACAGTGGGTAAATTTTCAGCTTGCCAGCCGAGCGTAAAACTGACGTTCGTTGCATATCAGGATGTAAGTCGGAAGGTTTGTATAATGGCAGCCAATCCGCAATGCCAGTTTTACGCCAGGGTGCCAAGTTGAAAATCTGCCCCAACAAGTAGGAGTCCTTGTGCTGGATGGTAGCTCCACTGAGGTGGATGTTCAGCCAGGCTGTACTTAGGATCATATTAAAGCCCAAGAAAAAAAGAAAAAACATCACTGACAGATGAGTGACAGCCCACTCCTACACTAATGAACCTTAGCTATCCTTTTTGTCGCTATATCCTTTTCTCTCAAGAAACTCCCCATATCACCTCTAGAACCAATTTTATATTCTGGGCTCTCCTGGTAACTTATTCCGCAGGTCTATTACCCCATGGGGCTAAAAGTTCCACTGGACATTCTTTCTTATTCCTAACTTACTCAGTTTTTATGTGTGTCCCCCTGGTATTTGAACTGAAGGAGGAAAAATCAAAGGGAAAATAGTTCAACTCAAGACTGAGATCGCTAGATTTTTGTTAGGTAAGGGTATCAAGGGACATGGAGCTATGGCAGGTAAATGGAGTTGAGGTACAGATCAGCCATGAACGGTGTTCTAATTGAACTGTGGAGCAGGCTCGAGGGGCTGACTGGCCTACTCCTGTTCCTATCTTCCTAACTCCTGTCCAGAAACTGCAAGCAACATAGGCAGGGGGCTTTGGGGCAGCTTGGCCATGAAAAGTGGGAAAGCAAATTTCTCTTGAGGGTCAAAGAGTCTTGTACATCCCATTATGCTCACTTTTAACCTTTGTCGTCTTGAAACCCTCCATTTCTTATACTTAAGACAGTTAGATAATCTTGACTTACTTCTGACGTCTCATAATCAGTGAGCTTCAACCTCGCATACTAGATACACCGTGTTTTACTTGGCATTCAGGCCAGTTATCTTTATACCTCCTTTACCTAGTATTGTCTCAGAATTCAATCTTGGATCTAGTGGTATAAGTTCTTTCTGCCTCTGCAGTTCTCGGAGATAAAACATTGGGCCGTATTAACCTGGTGTTGTGCGACTTCTCACATTAAAATTAGTTGAAATTACAATAAATTAAATATTTTAAACAAAATTTTAATTTTTTGAAAAAATAATTAAAGTTTTTTACGGGGCTAGAAATAAACACTTTTTTAAAAAGTATTTTTAAACGATACATGGGTGAAAACATTATTTTTTAACTTTTTTTCTAATCTTATGCTGGTAAAAGCAGGTCTTACGCCTGCTTTTACCAGGTGTAAGATTTATAAGGGTTTTCTGCGGGTGGAGGTTCTCCAGAAGGCGGAACTATCTGCCCACAGAGGCCCTTTTCTAGGGCAGGCGTGCGATCTGTCAAGAGGATTCTTGACGGATCAGAAATGCCGGTTTTCAGCGCATGCTTACCAATCTCGCAGACTGGCGGTGGCGTTCCAGAGCCACGTCACGATTCAAAAAGTGACGCGGGCAAGAGGAAGCAGCTGATTGGGTGAGTACGGCCAGGTGAGTATTTATACTACTCTATAGTTTGACATGATGTGGAGATGCCGGTGTTGGACAGGGTGGACAAATGTGAGAAGTCGCACAACACCAGGTTATAGTCCAACAGCTTTATTTGAAATCACAAGCTTTCGGAGCGCTGCTCCTTCGTCAGGTGAAGTGAAGAGATGTATATAGGCACAGCATATATAGTCAGAGAACACTGCCAGATGATTACAGTTAATCTTTCTAACTGCCCTTTATCACACCTCGGCAGCGTGTTCTCTGACTATATACGCTGTGCCTATATGCATCTCTTCACTTCACCTGACGAAGGAGCAGCGCTCCGAAAGCTTGTGATTTCAAATAAAGCTGTTGGACTATAACCTGGCGTTGTGCGACTTCTCACATATAGTTTGACAGTTAAGGTTAATAGTTTATAAAGTTTAGAAGGTCTTAATTTTGTGGTTATACTTTCTAAGGTCTCAGTTGTGTAGTGGGGAGTAAACAAGGGCCCTTGACTATATCATTTAATTGTAGTGTAATTTGTGGTATTGATTTGATTTAATTTAATTTAAATTAATTAAAGGGTAAGTCATGGCAGCACAGCTCGGCCCCGTGGCATGCTCCTCCTGCACTATGTGGGAAATCAGGGACACTTCCTGTGTCCCTGACGACCATGTGTGCGGGAAGTGTATCCAGCTGCAGCTACTGGCAGACCGCATTGCGGTGCTGGAGTTGCGAATGGATACCTACTGGAGCATTCGCAATGCTGAGGATGTCGTGGATATCACGTTTAATGAGTTGGTCACACCACAGGTAAAGGCTGCACAGGCAGGAAGGGAATGGGTGACCGCCAAGCAGAGTAGTAGGTGCAGGCAGGTAGTGCAGGGGACCCCTGTGGCCATCCCTCTCTCAAACAGATATACCGCTTTGGATATTGTTGAGGAGGATGGCTTATCGGGGGAAGGCAGCAGCAACCAACTTCCTGGCACCATGGGTGGTTCTGCTGCACAGGACGGGAGGAAAAAGAGCAGGAGAGCTATAGTGATAGGGGATTCTATTGTAAGGGGAATAGATAGGCGATTCTGCGGCCGCAAACGAGACTCCAGGATGGTATGTTGCCTCCCTGGTGCAAGGGTCAAGGATGTCTCAGAGCGGCTGCAGGGCATTCTGGAGGGGGAGGGTGAACAGCCAGTTGTTGTGGTGCATATAGGTACCAACAATATAGGTAAAAAATGGGATGAGGTCCTAAAAGCTGAATATAGGGAGGTAGGAGGTAAATTAAAAAATAGGACCTCAAAGGTAGTAATCTCAGGATTGCTACCAGTGCCACGTACTAGTCAGAGTAGAAATAGAAGGATATTTCAGATGAATACGTGGCTAGAAGAATGGTGCAAGGGGGAGGGATTCAAATTCCTGGGACATTGGAACCGGTTCTGGGGGAGGTGGGACCAGTACAAACTGGACGGTTTGCACCTGGTCAGGACTGGGACCGATGTCCTAGGGGAAGTGTTTGCTAGTGCTGTTGGGGAGGGTTTAAACTAAAATGGCAGGGGGTTGGGAACCTGTGCAGGGAGACAGAGGAAAGGGAAGCAAGGATAGAAGCAAAAGACAGGAAGGAGAAAAGCAAAAGTGGCAGTCAGAGAAATCAAGGGTGTAAATCAAACATGGCCACAGTAAACAATAATTCTAAAAGGTCTAAGAGTGTTAAAAAAACAAGCCTGAAGGCTTTGTGTCTTAATGCGAGGAGCATTCGTAATAAGGTGGATGAATTAGCTGCGCAAATAGATGTAAACAGATATGATATAATTGGGATTACGGAGACATGGCTCCAGGGTGACCAAGGCTGGGAATTCAACATCCAGGGGTATTCAATATTCAGGAAGGACAGGCAAAAAGAAAAGGAGGTGGGGTAGCATTGCTGGTTAAAGAGGGGATTAACACAATAGTAAGGAAGGATATTAGCTCTGCTGATGTGGAATCTGTATGGGTAGAGCTGAGAAATACCAAGGGGCAGAAAACATTAGTGGGAGTTGTATACAGACCCCCAAACAGTAATGCTGAGGTTGGGGATGGCATTAAACGGGAAATTAGAGATGCGTGCAATAAGGTCACAGCAGTTATCATGGGTGACTTTAATCTACATATAGATTGGGCTAACCAAATTAGTAACAATACTGTGGAAGAGGAATTCCTAGAGTGTATACGGGATGGTTTCCTGGACCAATATGTCGAGGAACCAACTAGAGATCAGGCCATTTTAGACTGGGTATTATGTAATGAGAAAGGATTAATTAGCAATCTTGTTGTGCGAGGCCCCTTGGGGAGGAGCGATCATAATATGATAGAATTCTTCATTAAGATGGAGAGTGAAGTAGTAATTGACTCAGAGACTAGGGTACTGAATTTAAATAAAGGAAACTACGATGGTATGAGGTGCGAGTTGGCTAGGATGGATTGGGGAATGTTACTTAAAGGATTGACGGTGGATAGGCACTGGCAAACATTTAAAGATCGCATGGATGAACTATAGAATTTGTTCATCCCTGTTTGGCATAAAAATAAAACAAAAAAGGTGACTCAACTGTGGCCAACAAGGGAAATTAGGGATAGCATAAGATCCAAGGAGAGGACATATAAATTGGCCAGAAAAAGCAGCAAACCTGAGGATTGGGAGCAGTTTAGGATTCAGTAAAGGAGGACAAAGGGATTAATTAAGAGGGGGAAAATAGAGTATGAGAGTAAGCTTGCAGGGAACATAAAAACTGACTAAAAGCTTCTATAGATATGTGAAGAGAAAAAGATTAGTGAAGTCGAGCGTAGGTCCCTTGCAGTCAGAATCAGGGGAATTTATAATGGGGAACAAAGAAATGACAGGCCAATTAAATACATACTTTGGTTCTGTCTTCACAAAGGAGGACACAAATAAACTCCCAGAGATGTCGGGGAACATAGGGTCTAATGAGAGGGAGGAACTGAATGAAATCAGTATTTGTAGGGAAATGGTGTTAGGGAAATTGACGGGATTGAAGGCCGATAAATCCCCAGGGCCTGATAATCTACATCCTAGGGTACTTAAGGAAGTGGCCCTAGAAATAGTAGATGCATTGCTGGTCGTCTTCCAAAATTCTATAGACTCTGGAACAGTTCCCATGGATTGGAGGGTAGCTAATGTAACCACACTATTTAAAAAAGGTGGCAGAGAAAAAACGGGGAATTATACACCGGTAAGCCTGACATCGGTAGTGGGGAAATTGCTAGAGTCCATTATAAAAGATGTAATAGCAGAGTACTTGGAAAACAGTGACAGGATCGGACAAAGTCAACATGGATTTACAAAAGATAAATCATGCTTGACTAATCTACTGGAATTTTTTGAGGATGTAACTGGTAGAATAGATAAGGGAGAACCAGTGGATGTGGTGTATTTGGACTTTCAGAAGGCTTTCGATAAGGTCCCGCATAAGAGATTAGCGTGCAAAGTTAAAGTACATGGGATTGGGGTAAGGTACTGACTTGGATAGAAAACTGGTTGGCAGACAGGAAGCAAAGAGTTGGAATAAACGGGTCTTTTTCCGAGTGGCAGGCAGTGACTAGTGGGGTACCGCAGGGATCGGTGCTAGGACCCCAGTTATTCACAATATATATTAATGATCTAGACGAGGGAACTAGATGTAATATCTCCAAGTTTGCAGACGACACAAAGCTGGGTGGGCGTGTGTGCTGTGAGGAGGATGCCGAGAAACTCCAGTATGATTTGGACAGGTTGGGTGATTGGGCAGATGCATGGCAGATGCAGTATAATGTGGATAAATGTGAGGTTATCCACTTTGGTGACAAAAACAGGAAGGCAGATTATTATCTGAACGGCAATAGATTGGGAATAGGGGAAGTGCAACGAGACCTGGGTGTCCTTGTGCACCAGTCGCTGAAGGTAAACATGCAAATGCAGCAGGCAGTTAAGAAGGCAAGTGGTATGTTGGCCTTCATAGCGAGAGGATTCGAGTACAGGAGCAAGGATGTCTTGCTGCAGTTGTACAAGGCCTTGGTGAGACCACACCTTGAGTATTGTGTGCAGTTTTGGTCGCCTTATCTGAGGAAGGATGTTCTTGCCATGGAGGGAGTGCAGCGAAGATTCACCAGACTGATACCTGGGATGGCAGAAATGACATATGAAGAGAGATTGGGTCGATTAGGCTTATATTCGCTAGAGTTTTGAAGAATGAGAGTGGATCTCATTGAAACTTAGAAAATTCTAACAGGACTAGACAGACTAGATGCAGGAAGGCTGTTCCCGATGGCGGGGGAGTCCAGAACCAGGGGTCACAGTCTAAGGATAAGAGGTAAGCCATTTAGGACTGAGATGAGGAGGAATTTCTTCACCCAGAGAGTGGTGAACCTGTGAATTCTCTACCACAGAAGGCAGTTGAGGCCAATTCATTAAATATATTCAAGAAGGTGTTAGATATATTTCTTAAGGCTAAGGGGATCAAGGAATATGGGGAGAAAGCAGGGACAGGGTACTGAATTTGGATGATCAGCCATGATCGCATTGAATGGCGGAGCAGGCTCGAGGGGCCGAATGACCTACTCCTGCTCCTATCTTCTAAACAGGCCAGGAGAAGGGGTGGCAGCAGCATTACACAACAATACCCAGTTGTGAAATGTACATCTTTACACAAGGATCAGGCTGATCGATAGCCACCAGATTGCAGTCATTCTATGGCTACTTCTTGAGCCAGTGCAAATGGAGTTGGTTTGGATTCCATTTGTACAGCACGAATAAGGAATAATCTTCGCGCCTTTTACTTAACAACACCTGGACTTAAGTTCTAAAGGCGTGGGGCTTTAATATCAATCTGAATTACCTAATCCCAATGTGATACACTTCCGCAGGTGTATGGGCAATAAACACTTGGGGAAGAGTATAAGATTGCCTATGGTACAGTCCTCCTCATGTTTGCAATGCAGTTTATCTTTGCTACACATCTCGCCAATGACTCTAGCCTCGATTGCAGTTTTGATTGGAGTATTTAATTATTTCCTTCACCACCCCCCCGCCCCACACAATTTCCTCCCTTCTTCTGAAAGCAATGACTTTTCTTGGGTGGCAGTCCACTAACTTGTCGTTGTTCAAGTGTGAGCATTGATGGCGAACTTTGGTAGGCAGTTTTACCAGGAGGGTCCTAACCGCAAAGGAAAAAGTTGCAGGGCGAAGGGGAAAGAGCAGGGGAGTGGGGCTAATTGGATAGCTCTACCAAAGAGCCGGCACAGGCACGATGGGCCGAATATGCTGTAAGGTTCTGTGATTGCAGCTGAGCCGACATTTAAATGAAAAATCAGAATTGGCTGGGACCAATCTCTGGTTCCAAAGATAATTAAGCTGTATAATGACTGCAGCACTCAGTCCCTACTCTGCATTTAATGAAACAGTTCTACTCGGACTGCCGTGAGAAGCAGAAGAATACGATAAAGGACTGGCCGTAAATCTGAAGGTCTAACCCAGTTCTCATTGCCAGTTTACAAGTTGACCGCAGTGAGATCAGATCGGAAACAATAAACACGACTGCACAATGTTAGTGTCAATGAATCCACTCAGACTTTAGCTCTACTTAGCGTACGTGTTTGTCTACCATAAACTGATATTTAAAATAAATAGCTAATTCCTCTCCCCAGCTGCTTACTGTCACCCTTCACACTGCACTTTCCTTTCCTCCCCTCTTTGCAAGCAGCTGTTTCATGTGATTTTAATGGAAGCAAAGTCTCCTGACTGGAAAGTTGGAAAGCATAATATCCCCAAGTTGACGCAAAATGGTCAGTGGTTTACTCTGTCCAGCTTGTTCCTCTACTTATTTACCAGAGCAATGCAGCCCAGCTGCCGGTGCTGTGCAGGTTCTCCTCACCTTCCATCCTTTGATGTTGATTCAATGGTCCGATTTTGCTTTCTGAATTGTGGTTCATGGTGATATGACCAGCTGGCTAGTACCCAGCCCTTAGTACAGAATTAGTGCATCTGCCAGCACTCCCTCATATGAGTGTGTTGTCCACATCGTCCGCATGCCCGATACGAGACTCCCAAAACAAGCGCTCTACTCGGAGCTCCGACACGGCAAGAGAGCCCCAGGTGGGCAGAGGAAACCCTTCAAGGACACCCTCAAAGCCACCTTGAAAAAGTGCAACATCCCCACCGACACCTGGAAATCCCTGGCCCAAGTCCGCACAAAGTGGAGGAGAAGCATCCGGGAAGGCGCCAAACACCTCGAGTGTCTTCGCTGGGAGCAAGCGGAAGCCAAGCGCAAACAGCGGAAGGAGCGCACGTCAACCCACCCACCCGCCCCTTCAACCACCGTCTGCCCCACCTGTGACAGAGACTGTAGGTCCCGCATTGGACTCATCAGTCACCTGAGAACTCATTTTTAGTGTAGAAGCAAGTCATCCTCGGTTCCGAGGGACTGCCTAAGAAGAGATCTGAGTATCCCTCCCCAATACACCTTCATATCTGTAGAAAAGCATGCAATCATTGGGCAGCTATTGAAGTGGATTGACAACACATTACATCAGGTGAGACAAATGTTGGTCATGCATGGAGTTGTGTTGGAGTGGCAGAAGGTGACTAGCAGGGTGCCCCAGAGATCAGTGCTGGGATCTTTGCAATTCATGTATACAAATAATTTGGAAGTGGGGACAGAGGCAAAACTTTAAATTCGCTAATGATGCCGAGGCAGGTGGTGGGCAGGGAGTTGCAAACAACTAAGACCAGGAGGATCTGGGACACTGTCTACCTTGACCTGAGAACAATGAGGGGGGCATGGGATGAAGCACAGAAGAGAGAAGCTGAATGGATAGATCAGATAGAATTACTTCACACAGAGGGTCATGAATGTTTGCAATGGGCATCCCAGGGAGGTGATTGAGCCAGATAACTCAGTCATTTTAAGAAGTTGGTGAAGCATTTGGTGAGAAAATCAATTGCTATAGGTTGTGAATAGTGTATCATGTTTTTTAGACCTCTGGGACCAGGCAGATGGTCCTAAATGACCTTTTCTGGTACATTCCCATGTTCCTATTTATTCATTTGCTGTTTGTGGGACCTTGCTGTGTGCAAATTGGCTGCTGTATTTAGCTATATAACAGCAGCGATTGGACATTGAAAAAGTAATCCATTGCCTGTGAAGCACTTTGGGGCGTTCTGAGGATGTGATAAGGCTGCTTATAAGTAAATGCAGGTTTGTCTTCTCATTCTTTCCTTACTTTCTTTCTCTTTGGCACTTGGAGATATTAATAAGACTGATTGCAATTGTTTGCATTCAATGTCACAGCCTGCTTACCGTGAATCTTTTTGTGAAAACACCTTCAAGCCAATTGCCAGGACATTCTTGGAGTTGTCTAGCGATATAAGAAAGGACAGAAAGAGGAATAGTTGTTTGGCCCACTGGGGTGACTCCTTCCCAAAGGTCATGCACTCTGTATGTTCTCATGAAACCTCCACAACTTGTTTAAACTCCTAATGGAGCTAAGGAACACAGGCACAATCTCCAATAAAGAGAATAAGCACAACCTCTAAGATGTTAATAGGGAATATTCAACCCTGTAGTGCACCAATGACATTCCTGTGGTTCCAATAGGACGATAGAGCCACATCTTCCATGGAGTTTTTGATCTGTCATGACCTCAGGACATCCCAAAGCGCTTTACGGCCAATGAAGTACTTTTGAAGCGTAGTCACTGTTGTAATGTAGGAAACCCGGCAGTCAATTTGGGCATAGCAAAGTCACATAAACAGCAATGATATAAATGTCCAGATAATCTGTTTTGAATGTTGATTGAGGGATAAATATTGTCCGGGACACTGGGGAGAACTCCCCTGCTCTTCAAATAGTGCCATGGGATCTTTTACCTCCGCCTAAGAGAGCAGATGTGGCCACGGTTTAACATCTCATCCAAAATATGGCACCTCCAACAGTGCAGCACTCCCTCAGTACTGCCAGCCTGGATTATGTGCTTAAATCACTGGAGCGGGCTTGATCCCACAACCAGAGGTGAGAGTACTACCAGTGAGCTGAGGCGATTTTAGAATCGACATTGGAATACTACACCACGGAGTGAAGGGGAAGTGCTTTGAATAATCGAAGTTCCATGCACAATGTTCGGATCTCAATTCTGTGAGGATATTGGACACAACCTGGCTCCAAAATGAATGAAAAATGGAGCAAAAACAATACATGTTCTGCAAAATGGAGATAGACACAATTTTTTTTAATGAATGATGGAAATTATGAGCCACAGACTTTGTGATCTCACACAACAGGGAATCTTATCTCTCACAAAACTGCCCAGCAGCTCCTGAAAATCCCCTTAAAAGGACAAAGCTCCTTCTGCTTGTCTTCTCAGCTGTCTGGAGAGTTGGTGTTTTATATTTAGCATTCCTCCACACATGGAATTCAAGGTAGAGGAGTTTCTGCCAGTTTGGCAGGAGATTGTGCTTCCCACACTGACTCTCTCGGTTTTAAGCGTCTGCCACACTCTATTCATCCTCTCCAACAGCGCTGCCCTGTCAAGCTCCACAATATGGTTGCACTCCTCTGCATGAGAAAACATGCTACATTCTTGTCTGATGGATTTCGGAGACTGTTATTTCTCTACTATCAGCCATGCTGTTGACATTTGCAATTCACTGTCAGATTATAAAACGCTTCCCAGGTGACTGCAGTTTTCAAGAATCTCAACAAGTATGCCAGCCAGATTTTCTTTTTTAACTCCCTCACACCCCCCCCCCCCCCCACCACTTACTTTCCTGTAATGCATTTCCCCTGTGCTCCCCAGATACTCAGACTGTAAAGCAGACAGACAGTTTCTGTAGATAACATCACAAGTGCTCCTTAGTTATCCGGCCAGGAAGAATGATTGAGCGGTTTGGGAAGAGACTGTCTGCTTTGCCCTGGAGGTTGTTGGTTAGCTCCCTTCCCTCGCAGACGATGTTATGGAAACCCCCAACCATTAAGTGTTGGCTATGGCTCAGTGGGTAGCACTCTTGCCTCTGAGTCAGAAGGTTGTGGGTTCATAGTCCCACTCCAGAGACTTGAACATATAGGCCCAAAAATTCGTGAGGAAGCCTTCGTGCGAGGGTAAGGCCTCCCCGCGATCTCTCACTCCGCGTTGGCTTTTTCAGTTCCAGCTCGCACGAACTTGATGTTCTGGACAGCTGGTGTGCTGGGCTTGCGTATCCCACCGGCGTAGTTAATTCGTGCGAGCTGTGGGATCACGTGACTCAGTTAGAGCCAATGGCAGCACACCATCTTCCATTCATAACTTTCACATAAGTGCTGTGAAAGTTATGAATACTATAGCCCCCCAAAAGAACCGCTAAACCTCAAATAAATTTTTTAAAAAACCATCACATTAATAAAATAAGTATAGTTAAATAAATTAACCATTTTAAATAAAAAATTTAATTTTTGAAAAATTTAAAATCTTTTAAAAAGTTATAAAAATAAACTTACCTGTCTTTAAAGTCTCTAAAAAAGATATACCTGTTAAAAAAAATTCAAAATAATACTTAATTCACTACTTACCTTGTTAAAAGTGGGTCTTACTCCTTTTTTTATGTGTAGAATCTTCCGTACTTACCTGCGCGTTGAAACCACTAAGTGCACAGCGTGCGCGCAGCCTGTAGCGCGCACGCGGTGCACCTAGGACCCGCCCCCTTTTCCATTCACCAAGTGCTGGTTTTCAGCGCATGCTCAGTGCATGCAGAAAACCGGCAATTGGAGACAGAATACGCGAGAGTACACAGTGCGTACTCTCGCGTAGCAAGACTAATTTTTGGGCCATAATCTAGGCTGACACTCCAGTGCAGTGCTGAGGGAGGGCTACACTGTCGGAGGTGCCGTCTTTCAGATGAGATGTTAAACTGAGGCCCCGTCTTCCCTCTCAGGTGGTCGTAAAAGATCCCATGACACTATTCGAAGAAGAGCAGGGGAGTTCTCCCCGGTGTCCTGGCCAATCTTTATCCTAACATCACTAAAACAGATTATCTGCTCATTGTCGCATCGCTGTTTGTGGGAGCTTGCTGTGCTTAAATTGGCTGCCACGATTCCTACATTACGACAGTGACTGCACTTCAAACGTACTTTGTTGGCTGTAAAGCACTTTGGGATGTTGTGAAAGGCGCTACAGAAATGCAAGTCTGTCTTTCTTCTATCAGGGCCATTAGCACAGAGTTGTAGCTAAGGCACTCCCACTTATTCCTTTCCCAAAGGAATCTAGCGTGACCTCTGTTTTCATGTGTGAATCTAGACTGCAAAAAAAGTATTTACTAAATGTTTAATTAGTGTTTTTTAATTAACCCTACATTCTCATAGGAGGGGAAGTAATTTCTGATCTGAAATCAGCCTAGACTGATGGGAACACCCTAATCACGTTATTGAGCAAGTGTGTAATTTTTTAGGTGAAGAAGTGTTTCATTCCTCAGGCCTGACATTCCTCACACCTTGTTGAGCACAGAATGAACCAACCTCCAGAAGGCCCCAGGTTCATTCTGATCTCCCGGTTGGAGTGGCAGTGGGCGTGTCACAAATGGCCTCAGCGTCCTGTGTCTGGGAGGGAAGCCTCTCATCCTTGAGGTTTATGCAGTGACCCTCTCCAAAGGAATGGTGGAAGGGAGGACGGACCTGTGCTGAGCGGTGACGCCCAACCTTGACATTGACTGTCTGGGCTTGCAAAAGAGAATAGCCCCTTGGGCAAAGTGGCAACTGAGGGAACGCACCTCGGCAAACATCAGTGCCTTCAGGCAAGGGTTGTAAAATAAAGGCCAAACCTAGGTCTCAATCTATGAAAAACAAAAGTTCTTACAAATTGAAAAGTACAGCACTAGATTTATATTCACTTTAAGTGAATAGAAGGTAATTGTGGTTTTTAAATTAGTGCCATCTGCTTAACTGGTGCGTTGTGAAGGCAGAGGTTTGCAAGTTGAGATGTTCAGTAACTGCTCGTCAATTGAATAAGACAAATAGGAGGCGGCTCACAGTGAAGCAGGCAAAATACCTGACCAGGAGGGGGAGAGAGAAGACTGCAATACGAGGAGTGTTATTAGCGTGAAGCCTGCAATGACAGCCCTGTGGGTGAGTGTTGAATACCCAGTGCTGAATTGGCTCCATAACTACATGGTGACCGGAACCCCAGAGGACAGAGAGTCGACCTGATAAATTACATGTGTATAACACGGTCTAACATATAACAGTCTCTCAGCAGCCAGCCAGAGTAAAGATTCGCACAGGCAGTCTCCACCGACTCTTTAAATCCTTTTTGTTTCCTGTCCAGTTTTATCCCCTCAATAACAATAACAACGTGCATTTATATAGCACCTTTAATGTAGTGCTGTGTCCCAATGCGTTTCACAGGAACGTAAATCAGACAACAATTTTCACGGAGCGAAAGGAGGAAACATTAGGGCATGTGACCAAAAGCTTGATCAAAGATGTAGGTCTTTTAAGCAGCAGCTTAAAGGAGGAGCGATACAGAGGCAGAGGGGTGTCGGGAGGGAATTCCAGAGCTTAGGGCCTCGGCAGCTGAAGGCACGGCCACCAATGGTGGGGTGAAGGAAATCGGGGATGTGCAAGAGGCCAGAATTGGAGGGGCGAGGAGATCTCGGAGGGTTGTAGGGCTGGAGAAGGTCACAGAGATAGGGAGGGGCGAGTCCATGGAGGGTTAGAGCTTCCATGGACGCTGGAATCCTCTTTTGCATCATGCACCTCCCCATCTTTAATTCTGAGGCTAGACCATAGGTCTTCGGAGAGTATTTGACACTCAGAGAATTAGAGTCTGATCAGCCCTCACCTGGAGCATACACGTACTGGATAATGTTGAGGAGCCAGATCTCTAGCTCATTTATTTTGCCCCCTCTAACCCAAAGGGCTAGAAATTCATTATAGCCCAGGAATGGGCGGTATCATTAGAAAAGTTGTAGAATTAGCACCAGGCGCTAATGCTTAACACTGCATGCAAAATTCATTCTCACTGCTCAAAGAAATGATTGGAGCGCTAATTCAATCCTTAAAGCCCAAGCTCATTGGCGTTTCACTCAAAGGGTGGACCAATATTGCGTGCAGTCTAATCGCAAGTCATCCTTGCCACAGTCTATTTCCAGTTCTTAAAGGGCAGGTTCGTTGATGCTGCAGAACCTCATTCTCAGCATTGCTGGCTGTGCAGCTGCCTCAGCAAGCAGCAACAGGACAAGGAGAAGGAGCCGGAGGACTGAAGCAGCTGTACTCATGGCAGATCCACACCCCAGGGAGAGAGCCCGCAAATTCTGCGATCAAGCATTGGAGGCGTTGGTGTTCGCTGTGGAGAGACAGAGGGCGGTGCTCTACCCGGCAAGTGGCAGGAGGCCCTCGCTGCAAGTCTTCCGCACCATGTGGAGGGAGGTAGCGCAGCACATCTCGGGCAGCACTGTGGTCCCCAGAAACCACACACGGTGCAGGAAGAAATTTAACGACCTTAGTCGGGTAGCCAGGGTGAATCAATGCCTCAACAAATGCTACATACCACCATCTGAACCACAGTCTGCACACACTGCCCAAAGCACCACACCCCCAGCACTCACACACCAACAATCTCCACCTACCAACACTCACACCCACATCTCACACCTTGCACACAATGGCAGCTATTCAATTATGGCAGGCACATCACCCAAACACATTGCTCCACACTCAATCACACACTTTCCTTTCTCTTGCAGGCCAAGGTGGCTCACAACAGGGGGGAGCAGGAGCGCACAGGCGGGGGACAAGCCGACACCCAACCACTGTCTGAGCTGGAGAATCGAGTGCTGCAGATTATTGGGCGCCGTGGCCACCGGCGACGTTGACCACCTTGGGGACAACAATGGTAAGTTCATCCCTAGTCCTTCTCACATCCCACTTCCCCCTCACCTCACTAGCATTTCGCACTTTCCAGCTAATCATGCTGTATGCATGCATTTCTCCCTTCCTGCCCCCTTCCCCTCACCTTAACCCATCTCTTGTGCCTTTATGCTTTCAGATAATCAGCAAGCACCTGAGCAGCCTGTCGCTGAGGGCACCGTAGAGAGTGAGGTGGGAGAAGAGGAGGAGGAAGAACACACCGCGTCACTGCATCTCTCACCCGCAGACACCAGCTCAGATACTGACACTACGCGTTCTTTAGAGGCTAGCATGGTAGCGGGATCTGCACAGGGTGATGCACCGGGGACGAGTGGGCTGCAGCAAGGCCAGGGGGAAAGAGTAACTCGGGGGCCAGCTCCCTGGAAGGTGAGGTCGCGCACGAGTTCTGCTGCACAGGACTCAGACGAGGACCTCGATGGGGAGGCATTTAGAAGAAGGGTGATGGGCATGCGCATGGAGATGATAGGTGCAATGGCAAGGGTGCCCGAGAGCTTCTCGGCAATGGTAAGGAGCCTGGAGGAGTCCGCCTCCAAAATTGCACAAGGCTCTGCGCACACCATGGAGCCCATCATTTCCAGTCTGCAAAGGATGGTAGACACCCAGAGAGACCGTGGTGACCCAGACCTGATGCCGTGTGTGATGGGCGATCTGGCAGCTTCCATTGCAGCACAGGCAGAAGCAACGCAACGTCTTAGTGCTGTAATGGAGTCTATGCTTGGTGGCATCCAATCTCAGACTGTTCTCATGCAGTCTCAGCTTGATGCCACGCAAGCTCTGACTGCTGCCATCATGACTGTTGACCGGGGCTTTCACGGTGTTGCAGCAGGCCAGCAATCTGTGCTCCAACAGATTGCTAGGGATGCTGAGGTGCTGCCCCGGGGGAGTGGCAGTGGGTCAGTGGAGCAGGAACCTGCTGTCCTCTCTCAGGATGACAGTATTCCTGCTCCCACCACTGCCGCTCCGCCATTGCCCTTGTCACTGCCTGTCATCCAGCCAGCCCAGACTGCTGCTGCCCATGCTGAGGTGGTGCAGTCTACAGCTAGGCCTTCCAGGTCCAGAGCTGGTCGAGGATGTCCTGCAAGGCCATCTGAAGTCTCCCGCACGGACACTCAGCAGCCTTCCACCAGCCCTGCTGCAGCCACTGGGCCAACACTTTGTAGGAGCACTAGAGCAGGCAAAGGCACAGTAATGAGAGGCACTAAGGGATTGCACAAGTGTGAATAGTTAATATTTTTGGTGTAAATATGTGTTCACTGATTATTAATAAATTTATTCATTCAGTTTGGATTCTTTTGTGGTATGTCTCATTTCAGCTTTGCGCTGTGATATGGCCTGCGACAGGGATGGAATGATGGGGATGTGGTGAGCAACGGGGATCTAGGAGTTTAATTTATTCGAACCGCAGTCTGATGAGGCGGTCACGGCCGCCCTTCCGTGGGCCAATTGAATGGCTGCCTCCTCCCTCGCTCCTGTTACTCCTCCTCCTTGTCCTCCTTGTCGTCCTCTTCCTCTTCCTCCTCCTGAGGTGGTCCTGCAATCCCTGCTGGCAAGGGCTGGGCCCTCATGGTGGCCAAGTTGTGGGGCATGCAGCAGACCACCACGAAATGGGACACCCGCTCCACCGAGTACTGGAGGACTCCTCCCGAGCGGTCAAGACAGCGGAATTGTTGCTTGAGCACTCCGATGGTCTGCTCGATGATGTTCCTGGTGGCAGCATGGCTCTCATTATAAGAGTGGTGGGCAGGAGTGTTGGGGTTGCGGAGGGGAGTCATGAGCCAGGTGGAGAGAGGATAGCCCTTGTCTCCGAACAGCCAACCGCGAGCTTCACATAGTGACTGGAAGAGTGCTGGCACACCGGTCTGGCACAGGATGAAGGCATCATGGCTGCTGCCAGGATAGCGGGCATTCACATTGAGGATTCGCTGTCTGCGGTCGCACACCAACTGCATATTAACTACACACACCTTTGCGGTTACGGAAGATCTCAGGATTATTATGCGTTGCCTGCAAAGCCACGTGGGTGCAGTCAATGGTGCCCTGCACCATGGGGAAGCCCGCTATCCTGGCAAAGCCTCATGTACGCTCATCCTTCTTCTCTCTGGTGATGGGGAAGGAAATGTAGTCACTTCTCCTACTGTAGAGAGCCTCTGTGACCTCCCGGATGCAGCGATGGATGGCGAACTGCGAGATATTAGTTAAGCCTCCTGTTGCAGACTGAAAGGATCCGCTGGTGAAGAAATTGAGGGCGACGGTGACCTTGACTGCCACTGAGAGAGCCATGGTCACCCTGATCTGATGCTCGAGGTCTGGTTGCAGAAGGTGTCAGAGTTCTGTGACCACCTCCCTGGTGAAGCAGAGCCTTCTAATACACTGCTCTGTGCTTAATTGGAGGTAGAAGTGCTTTTGGAATACCCTCGAACTTAATGCCTCCTGTTGAGAGCCCTGATGGCCCTCCTCCTTCCTCTGGCCACACGTTCCACTCTTTCTTGCTGCCACCACTCCCTCAACCGTAGATCCTGGAGGGCTAGGTCAACTGCCAGTATAGCCTCCATTAATGTAAGCCAAATGTAGTGGTTTGATTTTTTTAAAGAATAAATGTAACTACTTTTTAGTTACCACAACACTCCTGATACAAAATAACCTTTAAATTACTAAATTAAACTTGCACAATGTTAAACTGACAAGAAAGCACTGAAACTCCATTAACCTGACAGCTACGAGTCATTACTAATGATCCCTTTAAATAACATCCCTGGAGCCGGCATCCGCCTGCTTCACGCCAGCTCTCTCAGTCGCTGTTTGGTCGAGGCGCTAAGGTAGGTGGCGACAATCAATTTCGCAGATCGGGCGGCCAGTGAGCGTTGCACGCTCACTGACGTCACGATCTGCCTGCCATTGAAGTCCCTACCAGCGGTGCAACGGTGGAGGGTGGCCAGATTTGCCATGCGCCGCTGGAATTACCGCGCCGCTGGAATCGCCTCGCCCCGGTGCAACTGCATCAGCGCCCCATTAGTGCCAGCTGCTGGCGCTAATGGGAAGCGCTAAGGAACTGAATTTTTACCCCAAAGACTTTTAAAAAGGAGCATGTAATGTGTAGTGCATCAAAACTTCAATAGGTTGGTGAGTGGGCCTGGGAAAATGCTTTTGATCCATTTCATTGTTTATTTAATAATTCTTTCCTCTTCTCCTCCAATAGAACATCGGCCAGAAGATGCGCCGAGATGATAGATAAGGTCACTTCCCCGTGAGAAACTGCCAGGAAGGCCCCAAGCTTTGATCCCCGTCTGCGCTGAAATAGCTGATCTCAGTCAAGGGCACCAAAGCGGATGTTAGGATTGCCATCAGAATCCTGGGCTAGGGAGCAGAAAATCTGGGTGCCCATTCCAGATCACTATCCCAACTGGAAGATGCATGTGTTGATGGGTGAGGATCGAGTCAGGCTGTGATGCCTGGCATGGTTTGATAGCTCGTCCAAAACTCAACTGTCCAGGGTCATACAGGAAAAAGAATACCCCTTGGGCAAAGGAACAGAGGACTGCCCGTAATCATGGGAATGTATCCCAGCAAGAGTCAGCACCTTCAAGAGAGGAGAGGAAAAAGGACACAATGAGATTAAATTGTAAACTGCTTCTTTTTAACAGGGTTCCGATTTTCTTTTTCAATCGGGGCACAGAGGAAAGATTTCCCTCCGCGAGGCAGAGAGCAGACAGCCATTCTGAATGACCGGTCCACCTCCGTTAAATAATGGTTTGTGCGTGGCTTCTCTCCAGCTGTCCTTGGAGAAGGGAAGCAACACATTTCCAAGAAGCTGGAAGGCAAATGGCCAGAAATGAGAAGTCAGGCAGTGAGCGGTGCAGCGGCTGTTAGAATTCTCGTGGTGTTCCCTTACAGACCAGCCCAAATAACTGGAAGGCTGGCCGCAAAGGGCAGGCAGCACTGAACAGGAGGATTTGTTTTTATCCAGGCCTGAGGTTTCCCCCCGCCCCCCTACTCAGCTAAAAGTGTGGAGTCCTTCCTGGGCTTGACTGTACAGACACCGGTACATGGCCCAAGTGGCCACTGTGGATATATGAGAGTCGACAGTGAGCAGCATAGACTACTCAACCATGGAGGTTACTACAGCGAGTGCCATCAACATGAAGCTGACCAGGTATGGTACCATAGTGGTTATGTTACTGGGCCAGTAATCCAGAGAGCTATACAGTTCAAATACCCCCATGGCAGTTTGAGAATTTGAATTTAGTTTTAAAAAAATCTGGAATTTAAAAAAAAAAGGTGTTTCAGTAAAAGTGACTACGAAGCTGTCGGATTGTCGTAAAAGCTCAACTGGATCACTGATGTCCTTTAGGGAAGGAAACCTGCCGTCCATATCCGGTCTGGCCTATATGTGACTCCAGTCCCACACCAATGTGGTTGACTCTTAACTGCCCTCTGAAGTGGCCGAGCGAGACACTCAGTTGTATCAAACTAGAAAGAATAACAGCGCTGTGGGAGCACCTTCACCACACGGACTGCAGCTCTTCAAGAAGAAGGCCCACCACCGCCTTCTCAGGGCATTTAGGCTTGCCAGTGGTGCCCACACCCCGATAATGGATGTGAAAACCACTCCCGCCCGCCCTCTCACAACAGGGTCATGGGATATCAATCAGAACCAGGAATTTTTAGTCTGTATGATTCATCTGCGTGCTGTCTTAACCAGTTGAGTCAGTGAGGGCAGCCTGTGGTTATCCTTGCTTTAATTACTTAGATAGGTTTGTAATTCACTAGCTGGTGAATTCCTGATCTTGGCTAAGCTGTTTGGTGGGAGCTGGGGGGATGGGTAAATAGGAACATAGGAACTGCTGGACTAAAAAGACCCAGGTTCATCTAGTTCACCTTCTACTATCCTGGTAGTCACATGATGCAATGATAATGGAGCTGTTGACTAATCACAGCAATCAATGTCTATCAATGAGTCTACAACAGACCCAGACATGAGGTGAGGAAAACCCCAGTGGTGGAAAGCTTTGGGAACCATAGGTTCCTCCCAAGCACACTACACTTACCACATGTCATGTCTCAGATTACTCATATACTGTATCCCTAAATGTTATTTTCTGGAAGAAATCTATCCACTTTGCATTTGAATGAATCACTACTAACTGTTTCCACCATTTCCTGAGGGAGGCTGTTCCATAGATTGACCACTCGCTCACTGAAATATTGTTTCCGCAGAATTTACCGCCCTTCAAGCGCAGGATCGTGTCCTTTGGTTCTACTGCTCTGGACGAGGTATAGTGCCATAGTGAAGGTGTGAAATTGAAGGGTCTGCCCATCCACACCACTGTCGTGCTACGCCCAGTGGCTTGTTGCAGAATGGCATAGGAAGAGCCCAAGGCACAGGTCACAAGCTATCCTTTCCAGTTTGAACACTGGGAACAATCAACCTACAACATACAATTGGAGGAACCAAAAGAAAAAGGAAATAAATTACTGTATTAAATGTCAGTTAAAAATAATCATTTGTAGAACAGTGAGGCTAATTACTTGCATAGAATCCTACGATGTTTCAGTACAGAAACAGGTCATTTGACCCATCAAGTCTACAGCTGTGTTTTTCTCAGCTCTAGTGGAAAGAACCCTGATTACTCAGTACTCTCAATGACTATAACTGCTCATCCCTGGTAACATCCTAATACCATTTCTATTGCCTCCTATTATTGGGTGCCCAAAACTGTGTGCACAATGGCCCAAAAATTTGTGTTGCTACGCGAGAGTACGCACTGTGTACTCTCGCGTATTCTTTCTCCAATTGCCGGTTTTCTACATGCACTGCGCATGCGCTGAAAACCGGCACTTGGTGAATTCAAAAGGGGGCGGTTCCTAGGTGAACCGCGTGCGCGCTACAGGCTGCGCGCACGCAGTGCACTTAGTGCTTTGAACGCGCAGGTAAGTATGGAAGATTTTACACATAAAGAAAGGAGGTGTAAGACCCTCTTTTAACAAGGTAAGTAGTTAATTAAGTATTATTTTGAATTTTTTTTAACTGGTATATCTTTTTTAGAGACTTTAAAGACAGGTAAGTTTATTTTTATAACTTTTTAAAAGATTTTAAATTTTTTAAAATTTAATTTTTTGTTTAAAATGATTAATTTATTTAACTATACTTATTTTATTAATGTGATTTTTTTTTTTAAATTTAATTGAGGTTTAGCTGTTCTTTTGGGGGGGTATAGATTCATAGCTTTCACAGCACTTATGTGAAAGCTCTGAATGAAAGATGGTGTGCTGCCATTGGCTCTAACTGAGTCACGTGATCCCACAGCTCGCACGAATTAACTGCGCCTGTGGGATACGGAAGCACTGCCCAGCTGCTGTCCAGAACATCAAGTTCGTGCGAGCTGGGACTGAAAAAGCCAGCGCGCAGTGAGAGATTGCGGGGAAGCCTTACCCTCGCACGAAGGCTGCCTCACGAATTTTTGGGCCAATACTCCAGCTGTGGCTTAACTAAAGTTTTGTACAATTTCAAGATTACCTCCTTACTTTTGTATTCTATGCCCTGTGTTCTATGCCTTACCTACTTGCACGACCACCTTTAAATGACTTATGTATCTGAATACCAAGGGGAGAAAATTGGCTCGCACCCCCTTTGGGGCAATAACTTCGCTACTTTTAGCACCCCGACAAAGTTAGCACCCCTACGCCCAAAATTCAAGGGTAGCGCCCCAAGCAGGAGGCGGGGCGCTACTGGAAGCACTCCCCCTCCCTCTTGGGGTGCTCCCATTGAATATCAGCGCCGCGGTACTGCAGGCCTCCCTCCCCTGATTAGAGGCACAAAGCAACTGAATTTTTCCACCCAAGTTTCCTCTGCTCTATGTAAAACTTTACCATTTAAGGTGTATTTCTTTTCCCAATTCTTACCTTCAAAATGTATTACTTTATCTTTCTCTATGCTGAACTGCATCTGCCACCCATCCGCCCACCCTCCCAGCCTATGTCCTCCTGTAGTCTTTCACAATCTTCACCACAATTTGACATCTCCACCCAATGGATGTTATCAACAAAATTCAATATTGTTCCCTTAATTCCTAAGTCCAGACCATTTATGTATATAATAAACAAAAGTTGTACCAACATTAGACCCCTGAGAATATCTCCCACCACATCTTGCCAGTCCGAGAAACTTCCTTTCAACCTACCCTTTGTTTACTAACCTTGAAACATCTCTCTATCCATGTGGCTACATTCCCCTCAATTCTATCTGCCACAATTGTGCCGTAAATCCCCTATGGGACACCTTATCAAGTTCTTTTTGAAAATCCACGTAAATTACATCCACTGCATTCCCTTTACCAATACTTTCTGTTATTTCTTTAAGGTTGGGTGAAGCATGACGTGCCTTCCGTGCTGACTGCTCCTGATTAACTCATGTTTCTCCAAGTGCTTCGTAATTTAATTCCACATTGTAGTGTCCGAAGTTGAGACTTTCTGCCGAGGTGTGACTGCCAGCGGAAGATGGGCGTGGTGTGGCATGGTGTGGTGGGACATGGGATGGCATGGTGGCACGTGGTGTAGTGTGGGGCATGGCATGGCGTGTTGTGGCATGGCGTGGTGCGGCATGGCGTGTTGTGGCATGGCGTGGTGCGGCATGGCGTGGTGCGGCATGGCGTGGTGCGGCGGAGCGTGGTGGGGTGTGGCGGAGCGTGGCATGGCTGGGCAGGGGTGAGTCTCCTGCTCGCTTGTCTGACCCAACATTGACTCTGGTGATGTTTCCGAGGTCAGCCAATAGTTTGGGTGGTCTCCTGGTGATAAACCTGCCTGTACTGGGCAGTTCATCACTGGAGGGGGCGAGGGACAGGAAATTGTCAGCACGGCTGCAGATGGATGCTTCCAATGTAGTGGCAACTAATGTAGAATTGTTAGTTCTCTGCCCCTCATTTGATTGGTGATCCTATTTGGGGCATTTAAATTCCTCCTGGCATTGTGCCCCGCCTAGCAACTCTGGGCTGTATAAGAACATTCCTAACATTCGGATTTGTCAAGACAATAATTAGGGAGAAAATTAATGACATCACTGTCATTATTGCCTCATTAGAATACACCTCCACTTCTGGTGTCTGCTGTCATTTCCAATGGCAAATTTGGCACATCCCCCCAAAAAAGGTAGGGACTCTGGCATAATTGGCGTAGAGACTCACCCTCTGCATCCGAAAATCTACATAAATGCACAGGAAAATCCTGTCATAGGTTATCAGCAACTGGAGTAAGACTATCTGCCCTAGAGCCTTCTGGCTAGTCCTTATCTCACTTTTTGAATAGCAGTGTCACATTTGTTACCGTCCAGTCCTCCAGCACAGTTTTCCTTTCCAAAGAATTGGGGAATTTTAACATGGTGGAGCCCGTGGGTTTGGGTGAGGGTGGGGGACCTCCGCATTTCAGTCTGGCGTGTTAGGCTGCGTGGGCGTAACCCCCTCGGGAGAGGTGAGTTATCAATTACCATATGTTAGTTGCTCAATTGGAGCGAGATTTACAAACACTTTTAAGTTTAACGTGGGGCCCACTGGTTTCCCGGGCTTCCTGAAACTCACCAGTGAAAGCAAGGCGAGAACAGAGTGGCAATTGAGGGGGTCAATCCATCTCAGGGGAATATGGCACAACATACTCAGTACTCACAGCTGCTTTCTTAACTGCTAGTGGGAAAGTATTTGTTCACAGTACTTTTGCTGAGCGTTTAATTTCTACACTTTGGAGGTTTGTTGTGTCACATCAGGATGGGAGGCGCTTTGGCTGCCTTAGATTGGACCTCAGATGAGGAGCAACATGTCCAGCAGCCTGCTGGTTCTAGACCTGTAGCTGGGCAGCAGAGAGGGGAGCAGCAGAGAGGTGCAGCTTACAGGGGGCACTACCCGCGACACAGGGTGTACAGGCAGAGGCTGAGTTTCCTTGACATGTCCGAACAGCAGTGCTTCAGGAGGCTCAGGATGTTGTGCCAGGTGGTGACAGACATCTGCAGCCTCCTAGACGAAGACCTGCTGCCAGCTGGACCTGGTGGTCCGTGTTACCAGTGGCTGTCAAAGTCACCACCGCCCTCAACTTTTTTGTCTCCGGATCCTTCCAGGGCTCTGCCGGAGACATATCCAGGATCTCCCAGTCGGCGGTCCACGAATGCATAAGACAGGTGACTGATGGGTTGTTTGCCAGGACCGGCAATTATGTCAACTTCGCCTGCGATGATACTGGTCAGAACAAGTGGGCGCTTGGGTTTGCGTCTCTAGATGGCTTCCCACAGTTGCAGGGCGTCATCGACTGCACACGCGTGGCAATCCATGCACTCCCAGAACAACCAGGAGTATTCGACAACCGCAAGGGCTTCCACTCCATCAATGTGTAGCTGGTGTGCAACCACAAAAAGATGTTTATGCAGGTGTGCGCAAGATTCCCGGGGAGCTGCCATGATGCTTTCATCCTGTGGCAGCCCAAGCTCCCTGACATCTTCGGACATGCAAGCAGACTTAAGGGGTGGCTTCTAGGAGACAAGGGATACCCACTTCAAACTTGGTTGATGACACCCTTGAGGAACCCAACCAATGAAGCCCAACAGTGCTACAATGAATATCATATGACCACTGATGCATGATCGAACAAGCCATTGGCACGCTGAAGATGCGTTTCCTGTGCCCAGACAGATTGGAGGCGCTATTCAGTATGCATCAGCCAGGGTGTCTAGAATGGTTGTGGTTTGCTGTGATCTGCACAACATTGCGCATCAGCAAGGCTTGGACCTGCAGGAGGAACAAGGCGAAGAGCTCAGATCCTCCTCGGACAATTCAGAGGGAGTGGAGGAGAACGAGGAGGAGGAAAAAGGTGATGAGAGCGATGCACCCCCATCTGCTCACATTGCTGCCAGGGATGCCCTTATTAATGCAAGTTTCACTTAGGTTGCACCAGTGGACCCATGTCACAACAAAATGCAATGGCTATTCTTCCCACCCCCCCTCACCAATGCCACTGACACAAAGCAACACTGCAATCAACCAGTCACCCCTTGAACATTCCCCCATTGGTCCCCATCAATTCATGTCTTCCCATTCATCATCAAACAATTTAAAGAGTGACTTGCGACCCAGCACCCGAGAATGGACAAGACGGGAAAGTGGTGCAAAGTAATAATATTTATGTGACCTAACTAAACAACAGAAACTTAACAACAGAACATTTTTTCAGACACCCATGTGTATACCCTTGTGCAACTACAAAGCCTTACTCTTCCTTTTCCTACGAATCCTGGTGTAACCCCTATGGCTTGAGCAGAGGTAGAGGCAGGCTGCTCAGATCCATGCCCTGACAGCTGAGATGCTGTTGGCCGACGACCTCTGGGTTTTGGAGCCCATGACTGCCCTGCCAAAGACTGCTCCACCAGCACCTGTGGAGGAGCAGACCAGGCCATTGGGAGACATCCAGCATGTCGGGTACTGACTGAGGGGGTATGGGAGGTGGGGGGGGGGGGGAACAGTGGGCAACGGGTGAGAAGTGGAAGCGCTTTGAGTGGAGTCCCCACTTCCATGGCCCCTTTCACCATCATCCCTCTCATGGCCCAGCCGCATTTCACTGCTGCCACTGTGGTGGTGAGCACTTTGGTGCAGATCAGTGTGGCCCTGTAAGGCCAAGGCTAAGGTATCTGTCATCCTATTTAAGGCGCCAGACATGTTGGCATCCAGAGTCTGTACGGCTGTGGCCAAGACATGCATGGACTCATTTGATTGTTGCGTTTGATGTTCCACGGAGCTGGCCACTCTATCCACGCAAGAAGACATCATTGCAACGCCCTGTGACATCAACCCACTCGTGCTTGAGGCGGACTCCTCCATTCTCTCTGCAATCGTGCTCAGTGTGCTTGGAAGGCCTGTCAGCGCATCGCACATTCTCTGGTGCTGCTCAATTATTCTCCTTTTCATCGACGGCCCCCGGGGTTCAGCATCTGTGTCCAGCGGAGCAGAGCTTGGAGAGGGCTGCGCCCTCTGACGCAGCCTTGCCCCTCCCTATCTCTGTAACCTCCTCCACCCCTTCCACCCTCCGAGATCTCCGGCCTCTTGTGCATCCCACCCTTACTGGTTCGATGCGTTCACCATGAGTATTCCTGACCCCTAATTTGGGGCAGGGTCTGGGCCTCTCCACTGAAGCAGACTTGGGATCCCTGCTTTAGTTTCTCCACTGGATGATCAGCTGAAGCAGAGTTTATGGGGCACTAGAGTTTAATTTCCCTCCCAAACTCCCTATTCTGTTCCAATGCTTCTCCTCTTCCTCCTGAGAATTAGTTGACTGTCTACTCCTGAGGACTTGAAGTGCTTTTGTTTCTGCATTTAAAATAAGGCTGCAGGTAGTGACACCGCACATCCAGGCCAGAATATAGATTGGGTGACTCCCCTGTCAGTCACGCTGGGATTGATTTTACGCACAGAATTTATATCCATGCACAGCATTTTGCTGGAGATCTAATCCTGCTTTTATCAGAAGACTCTGCTGTAGTTTCGGTCATGAGTTCTATTTGCTGTAGTGCGCAGAGACTCTGTTTAAATAGACTCTGTTTGCTGTTTGTTGAGTAAATAGACTCTGTTTGCTGTTTGTTGAGTAAATAGACTCTGTTTGCTGTTTGTTGAGTAAATAGATTTTGTTTGCTGACTAAATAGACTCTGTTTGCTGTGTAAACAGACTCTGTTTGCTGAGTAAATAGACTCTTGCTGTTTGATGAGTAAATAGACTCTGTTTGCTGAGTAAATGGACTGTTTCCTGTTCGCTGAGTAAATAGACTATAGATATAGAGGCCCTGACCATCATTTTTCAATCCTCTCTGGCTTCAGGTGTGGTGCCGGAAGACTGGAGGACTGCTAATGTGGTACCCTTGTTTAAAAAGGGAGAAAAGGATAGACCGAGTAATTACAGACTAGTCAGCCTAACCTCGGTGGTGGGAAAATTATTGGAAAGAATTCTGAAGGACAGGATAAATCTTAATTTAGAAAGACACGGATTAATCAAGGATAGTCAGCACGGATTTGTTAAGGGAAGGTTGTGTCTAACAAACTTGATTGAATTTTTTGAGGAGGTAACAAGGAGGGTAGATGAGGGTACAGCGTTCGATGTAGTTTATATGGACTTTAGCAAGGCTTTTGATAAGGTTCCACATGGCAGACTGGTCACGAAGTTAAAAGCCCATGGGATCCAAGGGCAAAGTTGGATTCAAAACTGGCTCGGAGACAGGAAGCCGAGGGTAATGGTTGATGGGTGTTTTTGTGACTGGAAGGCTCTTTCCAGTGGGGTTCCGCAAGGCTCAGTACTAGGTCCCTTGCTTTTTGTGGTATATATCAATGATCTAGACTTGAATATAGGGGGTATGATTAAGAAGTTTGCAGATGATACTAAAATCGGCTGTGTGGTTGATACTGAAGAAGGAAGCTGTAGACTGCAGGAAGATATCAATAAATTGATCAGGTGGGCAGAACAGTGGCAAATGGAATTCAATCCGGAGAAGTGTGAGGTAATGCATTTGGGGAGGGCAAACAGGGAAAGGGAATACACATTAAATGGTAGGACACTGAGTAGTGTAGAGGAACAAAGGGACCTTGAAGTGCATGTCCACAGATCCCTGAAGGTAGCAGGCCAGGTAGATAAGGTGGTTAAGAAGGCATACGGAATGCTTGCCTTTATTAGCCGTGGCATAGAATACAAGAGCAGGGGGGTTATGCTTGAACTGTATAAAACACTAGTTAGGCCTCAGCTAGAGTACTGCGTGCAGTTCTGGTCACCACATTACAGGAAAGATGTGATTGTACTGGAGAGGGTACAGAGGAGATTTACAAGGATGTTGCCGGAAGTAGAGAATCTTAGCTATGAGGAAAGACTGGATAGGCTGGGTCTGTTTTCCTTGGAACAGTGGAGGCTGAGGGGAGAGCTTATTGAGCTGTATAAAATTATGAGGGGCATAGATAAAGTGGATAGAAAGGACCTATTTCCCTTAGCAGAGGGGTCAAAAACCAGGGGGCACAGATTTAAAGTAATTGGTGGAAAGTTTAGAGGGGATTTGAGAGGAAATTTCTTCACCCAGAGGATTGTGGGGGTCTGGAACTCACTGCCTGAAAGGGTGGTAGAGGCAGGAACCCTAACCCTAACCCTAACCAAAAAGCACTTGGATGTGCACTTGGGATGCTCTAACCTGCAGGGCTACGGACCAAGAGCTGGGAAGTGGGATTAGGCTGGATAGCTCTTTGTTGGCCGGCGCAGACACGATGGGTCGAAAATGCCTCCTTCCGTGCTGTAACTTTCTATGATTCTGTTCGCTGAATAAATAGACTCTGTTTGCTGAATAAACAGACTCTGTTTGCTGAGTAAATAGACTCTGTTTGCCATTTGCTGAATAAATAGACTCCGTTTCTGTTTGCCGAGTAAATAGACTCTGTTTGCTGAGTAAATAGACTCTGTTTGCTGAGTAAATAGACTCTGTTTGCTGTTCGCTGAGTAAATAGACTCTGTTTGCTGAGTAAATAGACTCTGTTTGCTGAGTAAATAGACTCTGTTTGCTGAGTAAATAGACTCTGTTTGCTGTTCGCTGAGTAAATAGACTCTGTTTGCTGAGTAAATAGACTCTGTTTGCAAAGTAAATATACTCTGTTAGCTGAGTAAATAGACTCTGTTTGCTGAGTAAATAGACTCTGTTTGCTGAGTAAATAGACTCCGTTTCTGTTTGCTGAGTAAATAGACTCTGTTTGCTGAGTAAATAGACTCTGTTTGCTGAGTAAATAGACTCTGTTTGCTGTTCGCTGAGGAAATAGACTCTGTTTGCTGAGTAAATAGACTCTGTTTGCTGAGTTAATAGACTCTGTTTGCTGAATAAATAGACTCTGTTTGCTGAGTAAATAGACTCTGTTTGCTGAGTAAATAGACTCTGTTAGCTGAGTAAATAGACTCTGTTAGCTGAGTAAATAGACTCTGTTTGCCGAGTAAATAGACTCTGTTTGCTGAGTAAATAGACTCTGTTTCTGTTTGCTGAGTAAATAGACTCTGTTTGCTGTTCGCTGAGTAAATAGACTCTGTTTGCTGAGTAAATAGACTCTGTTTGCTGTTTGTTGAGTAAATAGACTCTGTTTGCTGAGTAAATAGACTGTGTTTGCTGAGTAAATAGACTCTGTTTGCTGTTCGCTGAGGAAATAGACTCTGTTTGCTGAGTAAATAGACTCTGTTTGCTGAGTAAATAGACTCTGTTTGCTGAGTAAATAGACTCCATTTCTGTTTGCTGAGTAAATAGACTCTGTTTGCTGTTCGCTGAGTAAATAGACTGTTTGCTGAGTAAATAGACTCTGTTTGCTGTTTGCTGAGTAAATAGACTCTGTTTGCTGAGTAAATAGACTCTGTTTGCTGAGGAAATAGACTCTGTTTGCTGAGTAAATAGACTCTGTTTGCTGAGTAAATAGACTCTGTTTGCTTTGTAAATAGACTCCGTTTCTGTTTGCTGAGTAAATAGACTCTGTTTGCTGTTCGCTGAGTAAATAGACTCTGTTTGCTGAGTAAATAGACTCTGTTTGCTGTTTGCTGAGTAAATAGACTCTGTTTGCTGAGTAAATAGACTCTGTTTGCCGAGTAAATAGACTCTGTTTGCTGTTCGCTGAGGAAATAGACTCTGTTTGCTGAGTAAATAGACTCTGTTTGCTGAGTTAATAGACTCTGTTTGCTGAGTAAATAGACTCTGTTTGCTGTTCGCTGAGTAAATAGACTCTGTTTGCTGAGTAAATAGACTCTGTTTGCTGAGTAAATAGACTCTGTTTGCTGAGTAAATAGACTCTGTTTGCTGAGTAAATAGACTCTGTTTGCTGAGTAAATAGACTCTGTTTGCTGTTCGCTGAGTAAATAGACTCTGTTCGCTGAGTAAATAGACTCTGTTTGCTGTTCGCTGAGTAAATAGACTCTGTTTGCTGTTCGCTGAGTAAATAGACTCTGTTTGCTGAGTAAATAGACTCTGTTTGCTGAGGAAATAGACTCTGTTTGCTGAGTAAATAGACTCTGTTTGCTGAGTAAATAGACTCTGTTTGCTGAGTAAATAGACTCCGTTTCTGTTTGCTGAGTAAATAGACTCTGTTTGCTGTTCGCTGAGTAAATAGACTCTGTTTGCTGAGTAAATAGACTCTGTTTACTGTTTGCTGAGTAAATAGACTCTGTTTGCTGAGTAAATAGACTCTGTTTGCTGAGTAAATAGACTCTGTTTGCTGTTCGCTGAGGAAATAGACTCTGTTTGCTGAGTAAATAGACTCTGTTTGCTGAGTTAATAGACTCTGTTTGCTGAGTAAATAGACTCTGTTTGCTGTTCGCTGAGTAAATAGACTCTGTTTGCTGAGTAAATAGACTCTGTTTGCTGAGTAAATAGACTCTGTTTGCTGAGTAAATAGACTCTGTTTGCTGAGTAAATAGACTCTGTTTGCTGTTCGCTGAGTAAATAGACTCTGTTCGCTGAGTAAATAGACTCTGTTTGCTGTTCGCTGAGTAAATAGACTCTGTTCGCTGAGTAAATAGACTCTGTTTGCTGAGTAAATAGACTCTGTTTGCTGAGTAAATAGACTCTGTTTGCTGAGTAAATAGACTCTGCTGAGTAAATAGACTCTGTTTGCTGAGTAAATAGACTCTGTTTGCTGAGTAAATAGACTCTGTTTGCTGAGTAAATAGACTCTGTTCGCTGAGTAAATAGACTGTTTGCTGAGTAAATAGACTCTGTTTGCTGAGTAAATAGACTCTGTTTGCTGTTTGCTGAATAAATAGACTCTGTTTGCTGTTTGCTGAGTAAATAGACTCTGCTGTAAAATAGACTCTGTTTGCCTACCTCCAACTCATTGGCTGACACAGTGATGTCAATACACACACTGTAATTATTTTTTATTAATTAAGCAACATAAATAGCGCAGCAAGGTGGGAATTTAGTGCTTGGAAAAAATGAACGATCAATCTTTTCAATTAAGAGCAGTAGACTGTAAACTCTTCCAGATCGATTCCCAGTTTCTTCCCGCTTTTCGGGAAGCTTCTGGATTCTTCTACACGCTTCAATAGTAAGAATTTGTTCCATTCACACCATCTGGCTGCTCTGTGCAATGCATGTCCCACGAAAGACACATTCTTGCTCAAAACCATGTCGAGCATTCCCAGATGAAGAGCTGTTAGATAAACAGTGAGAATTCCTGTTGTCAGGCTGACAGCCATCACCCTGACTCATCGCCAGCTCTTAAAGCGGTCACCAGAAAAGCAATCCAGAACAGAAAATACCAGCAGCCAACTGCAGGCTGGGGCCTGACCTATCGGGATCCATGGATAGTTTCTGTGCCAATTCAGCAACGTTACATGAATTACATGGAAATTACAGCACAGAAATAGGCCATTTGGCCCAACTGGTCTGTGCCGGTGTTTATGCTCCACACGAGCCTCCTCCCACCCTATTTCATCTGACCTTATCAGCATATCCTTCTGTTCCTTTCTCCCTCATTTGCTTATTCAGCTTCCCCTTAAATTCATCTATGCTATTCACCTCAACTACTCCTTGTGGTAGCGAGTTCCACATTCTCAACACTCTCTGTGTAAACATAGAAACATAGAAACATAGAATCTAGGAGCAGGAGTAGGCCATTCGGCCCGTCGAGCCTGCTCCGCCATTCAATACGATCATGGCTGATCATCCAAATCCAGTACCCTGTCCCTGCTTTAATCCCCACAGTACACACATCCCACCCTACCCCCGTAACCCCACGTATTTAATTCCCCCTAACATATCCCATCCTATCCCCATAACCCCACATATTTAATCCCCCCTAACACTAAGGGTCAATTTATCATAGCCAAATCAACCTAACCCACACATTTTTGGACTGTGGGAGGAAACCGGAGCACCCGGAGGAAATCCACGCAGACACGGGGAGAATGTGCAAACTCCACACAGACAGTCACCCGAGGTCAGATTCGAACCCGGGTCTCTGGCGCTGTGAGGCACCAGTGCTAACCACTATGCCACCGTGTTGCCCCTTCAGAAGTTTCTCCTGAATTTCTTATTGGGTTTATTAATGACTATCTTATATTAATGGCTTGTAGTTTTGGTCTCCCCTACATCTTCTCTGCGTTTACCCTATCAAACCCCTTCATAATTTTAAAGACCTCTATAAAATCACCCCTCAGCCTTCTCTTTTCTAGAGAAAAGAGCCCCAGCCTGTTCAGTCTTTCCTGATAGTTACAACCTCTCAGTTCTGGTATCATCCTTGTAAATCTTTTTTGCACTTTCTCCAGTGCCTCGATATCCTTTTTGTATTTTGGAGACCAGAACTGTGCACAGTACTCCAACTGTGGTCTAACCAAGGTTCGATACCAGTTTTGAGATTACACGAGAATTCTTGTTTCTGATTGACCATCTGTTGGGTTTTTCTTTAGTTTTGGGATATGAATGAGAATAGTCTTCCTCCCTTTATCCTTCCTGTCTTGATGGTTCCTATTCGTGCTGTGGTTCAGTTCCTTTCCAGTACCTCACTCATCACTCACAGTGAGTGCCAGCTATGGGGACCGAGGTGTCATAGCTGAGCGTGATACCTGTCCTCCCACATGTACGTTCCAGCAGGGGTCACTAGGTGACGATCAGATGTGGGAGTGCTGGCTGATCCCTTAGCGCAGGGACCCTGAGGTTAAGTGTACTTATCCCTCTTGGCAGCTTAGCTGAGGTCAAGTACCCCAGCACAGACCAGGATTTGAGCTGGGACTTTCTATTCTGTGTGGCTCAGTGTGACACTGTGCAATGCACCTATCCACTGAGCTATATTATCCCCCTTTTCTCCTTTTCTTCTCTATGTAACATAACATTTTCAGCACATGCCGCGAACACCAAATATGTTTAACACGAAGCCTGCAAGTTGAAATATTTCAACTAGTTTGTATTGGCAAGCAGGGAGGGAGAGTGTTTCTCTAATGAGCTGCCACCGACCTCGATTCGACCCCATTGGGTTACTTGCAGAAAGCACAGACCGAGTTAAACCTGTTGCTCACTGGAGTGATAAATGGCACAAAGGTGACTATGAGGGAAACTATTAGCCAACTTGTTTGAAGTGTTATCCAATTAGATACACCGTTCTGAGAGAAAACACTTCAGCTGCACGGAATGGAATACCCGTGGAATGTAGCGAGGAAAATGGATTCTGTGCTACTGCTGGGGATAGTGTGAGGGAACCTGGCTTTTCCACATCCTATCAATTACAGTTCTTTAACAAAAAGTTATTTCCTATATATCCTCTACTCTTTCGGACTAAGATTAACTGCCATTTTTCTGTTAGCGGGTATTTGTATTTGTTTAAATTGCCATTTATCTCTCTAAAAATGTTGGTCCTCAAATTGCAATGGTTTGTCAGTCTATAAACCCAATATGCCATCGTGTCATAGAATCGCTAATCTTACAGCACAGAAGGAGGCCATTCGGCCCACCATGCCTGTGCCGGCTCTTTGAAAGAGCTCTCCAATTAATCTCACTCCCCCTGCTCTTTCCCCATAGCCTTGCAAATTTTTCCTTTTCAAGTATTTCTCCAATTCCCTTTTGAAAGTTACTATTGAATCTGCTTCCACCCCCCTTTCAGATCATAATGGTTAGCACTGGTGCCTCACAGCGCCAGGGACCCGGGTTCGAATCCGGCCTCGGGTGACTGTCTGTGTGGAGTTTGCACATTCTCCCCGTGTCTGCGTGGGTTTCCTCCGGGTGCTCCGGTTTCCTCCCACAGTCCAAAAATGTGCGGGTTAGGTTGATTTGGCTATGATAAATTGACCCTTAGTGTTAGGGGGGGGATTAAATATGTGGGGTTACGGGGATAGGATGGGATATGTTAGGGGGAATTAAATACGTGGGGTTACGGGGATAGGGTGGGATACGTGTCGGTGCAGGCTCGATGGGGATTCTGTGTGGGAAAAGCAGGGACAGGGTACTGGATTTGGATGATCAGCCATGATCGTATTGAATGGTGGAGCAGGCTCGACGGGCCGAATGGCCTACTCCTGCTCCTAGTTTCTATGTTTCTATGTTTCTATAACAACTCACTGCGTAAACAAAATTCTCCTCATCTCCCCTCTGGTCCCTTTCCCAATTACCTTAAATCTGTGTCTTCTGGTGACTGACACTCCTGCCAGTGGAAACAATTTTTCCCTATTTACTCTGTCAAAACCCCCCATAATTATGAACACCTCTATTAAATCTTGAGAAGACGGTGGTGGTGGGCCTCCTTCTTTAACTGAGCAGCCATTCAGAGTGCAGTTAAGAGTCAACCATTTTGATATGAGACTGGAGTCACATATAGGCCAGACCAGGTAAAGCGAAGCAGATTTCCTTCCCTAATGAATTCGTGAACCAGTTGGGTATTTATGACAATCTGACACCTTCATGGTCACTCATACTGATACCGGCTTTTTTGTTATTTCTGGATATTTTAAACTGAACTCAAATTCTCAGACTGCCATGGTGAGATTTGAACTCATGGGCCCCGATATTAATCTGAAGGCGGCTTCCGAGCGGGGTTGGGGAGGGCGGTGGAATTGTGTGGGGGAAACCCAGAAGTCAACTGAGCAGCTCGGAATCTGCGATCTCAACTCAATTGTACCAATTAATTTTGGCTTCCGGGTATCGAATGGATGGTGAACATAGAGCAAGGGCAGCACCCAGATTCAATGACACATCACTGGAATTACTGCTGGGTGCAGTCAGGAGGAGGAGGAGGGAATTAACAACAGAAAATGCTGGAAACACTCAGCAGGTCAGGCAGCATCCGGGGAGAGAGAAACCGAGTTAACATTTCAGGTCTGTGACCCTTCGTCAGAACTGGAAAAAGTTAGAGATGTAACAGATTTTAAGCGGGTGCAGAGGCAGGGAAAAGGTGGGAGGGGAGGAAAGAACAAAAGGGACGGTCTGTGATAGGGTGGAAGGCAGGAGTGGTAAATGTTGCAAATGGGAATCATCAACAGCTGCCGCCTGAAAAAATAGGGGCAGAGGTTATGGTCTGAAATTGTTGAACTCAATGTTGAGTCCAGAAGGCTGTAAAGTGCCTAATAGAAAGATGAGGTGCTGTTCCTCGAGCTTACATTGAGCTTCGTTGGAACAGTGTAAGAGCTGAGGATGGAGAGGTCAGAGTGGGAGTGGAGCGAAGAATTAAAGTGACAGGTGACCAGAAGCTCGGGGTCACCCTTACAGACTGAACAGAGGTGCTTCGCAAAGTGGTCACCCAATCTGCGTTTGGTCTCCCCAATGTAGAGGAGACCGCATTGTGAGCAGTAAATACAGTATACTAAATTGCAAGAAGTACAAGTAAATCGCTGTTTCACCTGGAAGGAGTGTTTGGGGTCCTGGACAGTGGGGAGGGAGGAGGTAAAAGGGCAGGTGTTGCATCTCCTGCACTTGCACGGGAAGGTACCGTGAGGAGGGGAGGGGCTGTTAGGGATGATTGAGAAGTGGACCAGGGTGTTGCGGAGGGAGCAGTCCCTTCGGAATGCTGAAAAGGGAGGTGAGGGGAAGATGTGTTTGGTGGTGGGATCACGCTGGAGGTGGCGGAAATGGTGGAGGATGATCCGTTGACTGTGGAGGCTGGTGGGGTGAAAGGTGAGGACAAGGGGAACCCTATCATGGTTCTGGGAGGGAGGGCAAGGAGTGAGAGCAGAAGTGCGGGAAATGGAACGGACACGGTCAAGGGCTATGTCAACCACGGCAGAGAGGAATCCTCAGTTGAGGAAAAAGGAAGATATATCAGAAGCACTAGCATGGAAGGTGGTATCGTAAGAACAGATGCGGCGGAGACGGAGAAACTGGGAGAATGGAATAGAGTCCTTACAGGAAGCGGGGTGGGAGGAAGTATAGTTCAGGTAGCTGTGGGAGTCACTGGGCTTATAGTGGATGTTTGTCGATAGCCTATCCCCAGAAATGGAGACAGAGTAGTCGAGGAAGGGAAGGGAAGAGTCGGAGAAGAACCATGTGAAGGTGAGGGAAGGGTGGAAATTGGAAGCAAAGTGAATGAAATTTTCTAGTTCAGGGCCAGAGCAGGAAACGGCACCAATACAGTCATCAATGTACCGGAAAAAGAGATGAGAGACGGGACCTGAGTAGGACTGGAACAAAGAATGTTCCACATATCTCATGAAAAGGCAGGCATAGCTAGGGCTCATGCGGGTTCCCATAGCAACATCTTTAATTTGGAGGAAGTGAGTGGAGTCAAAGGAGAAGTTGTTCAATGTGAGAACAAGTTCAGCCAGGCGGAGGAGGGTGGTGGTGGATGGGGACTGGTTGGGCCTCTGTTCATGGAAAAAGCAGCTCAGCAGTCAGGGCAGGGATCTGAGCAGCCTCCCTCTACATCTGTTCAAGCCACATCGAATGCACCACATAGAAGCGGTGGGAAGCCTAAGTTGAAGCAATTGTAATTCACCAAGGGTATGCACATGGGTGTTTGACAAAATGTTATGTTGTTAACGTTCCTTTTTTTTAATGCTACATAAAATTTATTGATCAGCACCACTTCCACATCTTGCCCATTATCACGTCCCGAGTGGCAACTCGCGATTTCACTTGTTTCATGATGAATGTCATTACATGCTGGAACCCAGTGGGTGGATGAGTGGTTGAAGGACTGTTTAGTGCAAAGGGAGCAGGGGGGGGGGGATTGGGGGCGGGGTGGTGGTGGTCCCGGTGGTGGGGGCAACCCTGGCATCTCGGGCAGCAATGTAAACGGCTGGTCTTGCGATGGGTGCCCCATCTTCATCCTCCTCTATGTTCTCCTTATCCGAAGATGAGTGATAAGCATCTTCGTCCTCCACCTGCAATCCTCTCTGTTGTGCAATGTTGTGCAGCACAGAGCACACTCCTCTCGTTCTGGAGACCCTTGCTGGCAAGTACTGAAGGGTGCCTCCAGACCTCTCTCGGCACCAGAACCGCATCGTCAACATTCCAATAGCTTGCTCGATGGTACACCCAGTGGTCATGTGGCTCTCGTTGTAGCACTCCCGCGCCTTATTGGTGGGGTTCCTCACAGGTGTCGTGAGCCAAGTTTGAAGGGGGTATCCCTTGTCTCCTACAAGCCAGCCCTTAAGTCTGGGTCCTGGAATGAATAGGTCTGGAATGTTGGACTGCCGCAGTATAAAAGCATCACTGCAGCTCCTAGGGCAGCTGGCGCGCTCCTACATGAACCTCTTCGTGTGCTTGTACACGAGCTGCACATTGATGGACGAATATCCCTGGCGTTTTATAAAAACTCCTGGTTGCTGTAGTGTGCTCAGATTGCTACGTGTGTGCAGTCGATGGCACCCTGTACCTGGAGGAATCCAGCCAGAGACGCGAATCCGAGTGCCCCCTCATTCTGGCTACTGTCATCGCAGGAAATTTACATAATTGCCAGCCCGGGCAAACAATCCGTCAGTGACCTGCCTCATGCATTTATGTGCAGCCGACTGGGAGATCCTGGATATGTCGGCAGTAGATCCCTGGAAAGATCGGAGCAAAAAAGTTGAGGGCGGTGGTCACTTTCATAGCCACTGGTAATGCGTGGGCACCAGGTCCAGCAGGGAGCAGATCTTCCTGTAGAAGGCTGCAGAAGTCTGCCACCACCTGATGTGACAATCTCAGCCTGCAGAAGCACTGCTCTTCCGTGAATTCAAGGAAGCTGAGCCTCTGCCTGTACAGCCTGTGATGTGGGTAGTGCCTCTTGTGACCTCGGCCCCTGACCTGTGTCCCTCCCTCCTGTGCACCTCTCTCCTGTTCACCTCCCTCCTTGGCACCTCTCTCCTGTTCACCTCTCTCCTTGGCACCTCTCTCCTGTGCACCTCTCTCCTGTGCACCTCTCTCCTGTGCACCTCTCTCCTGTTCACCTCCCTCCTTGGCACCTCTCTCCTGTGCACCTCTCTCCTGTTCACCTCCCTCCTTGGCACCTCTCTCCTGTGCACCTCTCTCCTGTTCACCTCCCTCCTTGGCACCTCTCTCCTGTGCACCTCTCTCCTTGGCACCTCTCTCCTGTGCACCTCTCTCCTGTGCACCTCTCTCCTGTTCACCTCCCTCCTTGGCATCTCTCTCCTGTGCACCTCTCTCCTGTTCACCTCCCTCCTTGGCACCTCTCTCCTTGGCACCTCTCTCCTGTTCACCTCCCTCCTTGGCACCTCTCTCCTGTGCACCTCTCTCCTGTGCACCTCTCTCCTGTGCACCTCTCTCCTGTTCACCTCCCTCCTTGGCACCTCTCTCCTGTGCACCTCTCTCCTGTGCACCTCTTTCCTGTGCACCTCTCTCCTGTTCACCTCCCTCCTGGGCACCTCTCTCCTGTGCACCTCTCTCCTGTTCACCTCCCTCCTTGGCACCTCTCTCCTGTTCACCTCCCTCCTTGGCACCTCTCTCCTTGGCACCTCTCCTGCGCACCACTCTCCTGTGCACCTCTCTCCTGTGCACCTCTCTCCTGTTCACCTCCCTCCTTGGCACCTCTCTCCTGTGCACCTCTCTCCTGTTCACCTCCCTCCTTGGCACCTCTCTCCTGTGCACCTCTCTCCTGTTCACCTCCCTCCTTGGCACCTCTCTCCTTGGCACCTCTCTCCTTGGCACCTCTCTCCTGCGCACCTCTCTCCTGTTCACCTCTCTCCTGTGCACCTCTCTCCTGTTCACCTCCCTCCTTGGCACCTCTCTCCTGTTCACCTCCCTCCTTGGCACCTCTCTCCTGTTCACCTCCCTCCTTGGCACCTCTCTCCTTGGCACCTCTCTCCTGTACACCTCTCTCCTGTGCACCTCTCTCCTGTTCACCTCCCTCCTTGGCACCTCTCTCCTGTTCACCTCTCTCCTTGGCACCTCTCTCCTTGGCACCTCTCTCCTGTACACCTCTCTCCTGTGCACCTCTCTCCTGTTCACCTCCTGTTCACCTCTCTCCTTGGCACCTCTCTCCTGTGCACCTCTCTCCTGTTCACCTCCTGTTCACCTCTCTCCTGTGCACCTCTCTCCTAATTTACTATGAGCAATGGGAAATCTACTAGTATGAAGTCTTTGATACCTGGTGTGTGTCTGTTGCACTCCAAAGTGTTACGCTTTGTTATTGATACAAACAACCTTTAAAAACCCCCAGAAAATCCAGGCATTTCCAATCTACAGAGAAACAGAAATTAACTTCCAATTGAATTCAGAAGTCACGCATTCTTTTAAAAGCGTATAAACTACAAGAACCTTTCTTACCTCAGCATCTGCTGAAATCAATTAGCCTTCACTTGACCTTAAGTAAATACAGCAATTACCCATCGTGGTCTTCACTGGAGACACCGTTACACATAGGAGTACTTTAGCAGCAGAGTAAATAAAATAAAGAAAGACTTGTATTTATATAGGGCCTTTCATAACCTCAGGACGTCCCAAAGCACTTTACAGCCAATGAAGTACTTTTGAAGTGTACTCACTGGTGTAATGTAGGAAACGCGGCAGCCAATATGTGCACAGCAAGCTCCCACAAACGGATAATTTGATTTTTTTTTAGTGATGTTAGTTGAGGAATAAATATTGGCCAGGACACCAGGAGGAATCCCTTGCTTTTCTTTGAATAGTGTCATGGGATCTTTTATGTCCACATGAGAGAGCGGACGGGGTTTCAGTTTAACGTCTCATCTGAAAGACAGCACCTCTGTCAGTACAGTGCTCCCTCAGTACTGCACTGGGAGTATCAGAATAGATTATGTGCTCAAGTCTCTGGAGTGGGTACTTGAACCCACAACCTCCTGAGTCACAGGTGAAGGTGATACCATCCTGGTCCAATCATACAGTCTTCCTTTAAATGGATTTCCATTATTTGAAAGGACTGATATCAATTGAGAGCTGGGGGCGTGAGCGGAGTGGGGTGGTGGTGCAGGGGGGAAATGTTTCCTGATGATGTACACACTCTGAGGGTTTATTTGGACAAATATATTTGGCCAGACAACAGTGATTTGACCACAAAAGTTGTTCCTTTCTCGAAGCAAGTGTACAAAAACCTCCCTCTTTAAGAGTTAGTTATGTATTTGTGGTTGTGTTGCTGTTGGGGTTTTGTCAAGTTTATACAAAGATATACAAAGCATAGATCATAAATCCATCAGAGAGAGACCAACACACATTGTGCTGTTCACTTGCTGATCAGATGGGACTGAGAGGATTCTTGGCTGTGGGTCAAGGAATAGTCTTTGCATTCCCATGGTGAGGCTGACAAAATCACTCTTGTGCCCACTGTGGTGAGATAATGCAGCAAGGAAGCACCTGTAGCACTTGGGACTGTGCTCCAGGCATCCGCTAGGCTCATTAAAATATATTGATGAGGTCCATGCTCCATAATGCGGTCTTAGCACTTGAACAATACAGCTGGAGCTCAGTGTCTATATAAAACAGGTACTGGATGGTTAGCCCGTCCAACCATTCCTGTTCTTTAAAGGGGAAATTGCATCAAGTAGCTACATGTCCTTGCCAGCCTTGGCTCAGTTGGTAGTACTCTCGCCTTTGAGTCAGAAGGTTGTGTGTTCAAGCCCCACTCCAGAGACTTGAGCACAAAAATCTAGGCTGACACTGCAGCACAGCACTGAGGGAGTGCTGCACTGTCAGAGGCAATGGGGGAAAAATTCAGTTGGTTGCGCCTCCCGTTAGCGCCTTAAGAGGGCGCTAATGGGGCGCAAAGCATCTAGCGCCCAGGCGCGGCGATTTTTGCGCCGCTCGCGAAATTAACTAGACATTTTGCGGCGGCGCTAAACACTACCGCCACGATCTCCTGCGCCGGCAGATCGTGACGTCAGTCGAGTGCGCAACGCCCCGGTATCGCCCCGGAGCGGATATTCAGTGGCGCCCCCTGCCTTACCGCCTGACGCTAGCAACGACAGTTTGAGTGGAGCGTTCTGCAGTCATGAAGGGAAAGGGGGAGCGCTATTTAAAGGCTTCCTGCCTTTTATTGTTGGTGCCATTTTTGAACTACGCATTCTGAGAGAGAGAGAGGGAGACTTCTGGAGAGTTTCAACGTTGTGTGAAGGAGTTTTGGGTACTGAGCAGCACTTTGCAGGTTCATTTTGATTTGCGATTCCTTGTATCGATTTAGAAGAGACTGTGGAGGCTGCACTCTGAGCTCTTTGCCTGGTACTCTCCATTGTTCTTTCCAGCAGATTTGATGTGCAGGTCTCTCCAGGCCGAGATTCAAGGCTGCAATTAGTAGGATGTGGATGGAAAGTGAGATTAACCATCCCCTTTAAGAACTGGCCCGTGCCATTGTGTGTGTGTTCCATTGCTGACTGACATTACATGAGCTTCGCCAGCGCTCTGAGGTAGCGCCTCGCTCCTCGGCCTTTGCGCCTTAAGACAGGAGTGAAGCGCCTGATTTAGCGCTCCAATCACCTCCGGGGGCGATAAAAGTCAAGTTTGCAGTCGGTGGCGATAATTAGTGCCAGGCGCTAATCTTTGCGCCCGGCCGATAATTGCGCCCTCAATGGGGCGATACTGAATTTCTCCCCCAATGTCTTTCGGATGAGACGTTTAAATCCAAGGCCCTGTCTGCCCTCTCAGGTGGACATAAAAGATCCCATGGCACTATTTCGAAGAAGAGCAGGGGAGATCTCCCTATTGTCCTGGCCAATATTTTTCCCTCAACCAACATCACTAAAACAGGTTATCTGGTCATTATCACATTGCTGTCTGTGAGAGCTTACTGTGCATAAATTGGCTGCCGTGTTTCTTACATCACCACAGTGACTACACTTTAAAAGTACTTAATTGGCTGTAAAGCGCTTTGGGACGTCCTGAGGTCGGGAAAGGCATTATAGAAACGTAAGTTTTTCTTTTATTTCTTGTGCTGCAGGTATTCCGGCCATTCCTGAGCTTTGATGCCCCCAAAGAAAGCTGCCCACAGCGCTCTCGCGATCTCTGTGGCGAGAAGTTCACCTTTTTTGACGTTCAATTGATTTCAGCGCTCTGTAGTGGGAATTCCCTCGTGCGATGCTGCAGTGATGTCAACAAGCTGTCTAAGCAGCCAATCACATTGCAAAATTCTCACAGACAGGGAACCAGGAAATGAGAAGCTACTTTTATCCGGACTTTTTAAAAAATGTTACAGAGAGCGAAACAAAGATTGGGACTCTCACATAAGGGGATAAGGTACACCTGAAATATCATGAATAAACTTTAAAAAGAAATGTTTTTAAAGTTTTTTATAAATTGTAATTTTTATCATAATGGAGAAATTTGACACTCCACAAAATTAAAATTAGTTTTTCAGGGCCAGAACGTTTGTTTACCAGTCAATATACTGTTAAAACCCCAGTTACACCTATTGCAACAAGGCTTAACTTTTAATGGGGTATTTAACAGCAATATTACCACGGAAAAGCCCAAGTTTTGGTCAGTTGAATTGATTTCACTGATTACAGTGATTGCTGGCTATGGGGGGTGGGGGGCACAGAGCAGCCAGTGTCGGAGCAGTGAATGACTGACCGCAATTTCCGCGTTTAGATGCGCACGTGCAAACTCCTGATGTTGCGGTCAGTTTCAAAGGGGTAATAACAGCAAACGCTGTTTGTTCGCTGTTATTACCCACCGCAAATTCCGGCCCATAGTGTTTGTAGTTTGTTGTGACAGAGAAATGAACAATTGAAAATTAGAGATCAAAAAGCATTGCTTCATTTCTCCAATCCCCTCCCCTCCACCCAAAAAATAGTCATTAATTTGGGAGAGCAAATAAGGAAAAGAAGAACACAATCAAAAAAATAAATTGGAGGATTAGGAATTCTGTTGCACGAATCAGAGCATTGAAATTACAGTCAAAAAATGATTGCTCTATTTTATCCATTCCCAGAAAATACACTACCATGTTCGGGGAAATAACCTACAATTCCTGGTTTGCAAGGAAGAAAAGGAATTGGAGTAAAAGTACACATAATAATAAAATACTGAACTGAAGAGCTTCAACACTTTGGATTCCCGAGTGTGTGAATCACATAAAGATAATGATGATCAAAATGGAACACTTGTTAGGGGTGAATGCACATCCCCGATTTTAATCGCTCCACCCTTGGTGGCCGTGCCTTCAGCTGCCTGGGCCCTAAGTTCTGGAATTCCCTCCCTAAACCTCTCAGCCTCCCTAACTCTCTCTCCTCCTTTAAGGCGCTCCTTAAAACCTCCCTCTTTGTTCATCTGTGCTAATATCTCCTGATGTGGCTCAGTACCATTAAAGGAACTATAGAAATGCAGGTTGTTGTTGATTATGGACATGTCTTGTGGTGATGGCAATTTAGTCAGTCTGAAAATGTCTAGGTCCATGCAAAAACTGGGAAGCACCAGTCCAGAAATCGTTCTAATGTTCTGTCGCAAAAGTACAAGAAACAGACTGTTTCTACTGGTTGCAGGATCTCGAACAAAGGGACAGAAATATCAGATTCACGAGATTTAGGACAGAGAATGGGAGAAACTTTTTTTTACACAGATGGACCTGAGGCTGGGATCTCACTAACCACAGTTAGTGATTGAAGCAGAGGCCATGTCAACATATCAGGTTGGTCAGAGAGGCAGCTGAAGGAAAAGGGGGATAAAGGGATATGGGAAAGGAGCAGGCACATGGAATTAGACTAACTACTCCTCTGGAGGCTAAACACCAACTTGTTGGGCCCAACAGACTGTTTGCTTGTTTTAATTTCCATATAATTCTATGTGGTCGAATTCCTTCAATGGTGACCAAATAACTAGCCATGTTGCAGCACCTTATCAATACTGCCCCTCCATGCATGAAAAGTCAGAAGTGTCTTACCCTGAATAACTTGCAATTACTATCTAAGGACACTAAGAATATCCCAACACTGGACAAACAGGAGGCTCCAGGGGGGGAGGAGCTAAATATCATTAAAATCACTAAGGAATTGGTACTCAGTAAAATAATGGGACTCAAGGCGGATAAATCCCCTGGAACTGATGGCTTACATTCTAGGGTCTTGAGGGAAGTGGCAGTAGGGATTGTGGATGCTTTGGTAATAATTTTCCAAAATTCCCTGGACTCAGCAAAGGTCCCAGCAGATTGGAAAACTGTTAATGTAACACCCTTATTTAAAAAGGGTAGTAGGCAGAAGGCTGGAAATTATAGACCAGTTAGCCTAACATCTGTGGTGGGTAAAATTTTGGAGTCTATTATTAAGGAGACAGTAACGGAACATTTAGATAAGCATAATTTAATAGGATAAAGTCAGCATGGCTTTATGAAAGGGAAGTCATGTCTGACAAATTTGCTTGAGTTCTTTGAGGACATAACGTACAGGGTGGATAAAGGGGAACCAATGGACGTAGTGTATTTAGACTTCCAGAAGGCATTCGGCAAGGTGCCACATAAAAGATTATTGCTCAAGATAAAAAATCACTGAATTGGGGGAATATTCTGGCATGGGTGGAGGATTGGTTATCTAACAGGAAGCAGAGAGTTGGGATAAATGGTTCATTCTCGGACTGGCAACCAGTAGCCAGTGGTGTTCCGCAGGGGTCGGTGCTGGGTCCCCAACTCTTTACAATCTATATTAACGATTTGGAGGAGGGGACCGAGTGTAACATATCAAAGTTTGCAGATGATACAAAGATGGGAGGGAAAGTAGAAAGTGAGGAAGACATAAAAAACCTACAAGGGGATATAGACAGGCTGGGTGAGTGGGCGGAGATTTGGCAGATGCAATACAATATTGGAAAATGTGAGGTTATGCACTTTGGCAGGAAAAATCAGAGAGCAAGTTATTATCTTAATGGCGATAAACTGGAAAGTACTGCAGTACAAAGGGATCTGGGGGTCCTAGTGCAAGAAAATCAAAAAGTTAGTATGCAGGTGCAGCAGGTGATCAAGAAGGCCAACGGAATGTTGGCTTTTATTGCTAGGGGGATAGATTATAAAAACAGGGAGGTATTGCTGCAGTTATATAAGGTATTGGTGAGACCGCACCTGGAATACTGCATACAGTTTTGGTGTCCATACTTAAGAAAAGACATACTTGCAGTACAAAGAAGGTTCACTCGGTTAATCCCCGGGATGAGGGGGTGGACATATGAGGAGAGGTTGAGTAGATTGGGACTCTACTCATTGGAGTTCAGAAGAGTGAGAGGCGATCTTATTGAAACATATAAGATTGTGAAGGGGCTTGATCGGGTGGATGCAGTAAGGATGTTCCCAAGGATCAAGGATGGGTGAAACTAGAACTAGGGGGCATAATCTTAGAATAAGGGGCTGCTCTTTCAAAACTGAGATGAGGAGAAACTTCTTCACTCAGAGGGTAGTAGGTCTGTGGAATTTGCTGCCCCAGGAAGCTGTGGAAGCTACATCATTAAATAAATTTAAAACAGAAATAGACAGTTTCCTAGAAGTAAAGGGAATTAGGGGTTACGGGGAGCGGGCAGGAAATTGGACATGAAGCTGAGTTCGGATCGGTCAAGGCCCTGTGGGTGGCGTAGCGGGCCCAGGGGCTGAGTGGCCGGGTCCTGCTCCTACTTCTTGTGTTCTTTAGATTTGAGGTGCGGATCAGATCAGCCATGATCTTATTGAATGGCGGAGCAGGCTCGAAGGGCCAATTGACCTACTCCTGCTCCTATTTCTTATGTTCTTATGTTCTTATCTCAGTCTGGCTGTAACACTTACCTGGAGCTGGAGAGACCAAAGGAAACAATGGAATTTATCATCCAACAATGTGCTGAGGAGAATGAGGAAAACACAGAAAGCACTGAAGAACTACATTATATCGCACCTTTCATAACCTCAAAGCACTTTACAACCAAAGAAGTACTGTTGAAGTGCAGTCACTATTGTAATGTAGGGAAATGCAGCAGCCAATTTGCGCACATAATCTGGGCTGACACTTCAGTGCAGTACTGAGAGAGTGCTGCACTGTCGGAAGTGCTATCTTTCAGCTCCCACAAACAGGAAGAAAATTAATGTCCAGATCCTCGGGTTTTAGTGCAGGGCTCCCCTGCTCTTCTTTGAATAGTACCGTGGGGTCTTACGTCCACCTGAGAGGGAAGACAGGGCCCCGATTTAACGTCTCATTCAAAAGATGGCACCTCCCACAGTGCAGCACTCCCTCACTACTGCACTGGAGTGTCAGCCTGGATTTTGTGCTCAAGTCTCTGAGTGTGGGATTTGAACCTATGACCTATCTGATTTAAGAGGCAAAAGTGCTACCACTAAGCCACAGCTGACACCTCACTCAGTAAACAACTCTGCAGATATGTTTACAGACAAAGATTTCAGGAGACTGTTTGAAGCATTGATAAAAGTGATGACTACAACTTTAATGACGGATGATGTTAACAGTCCATTCCTTCTCCAGTTTGTGATAATGGAGGGAACCGTCCCGCTGATGGATAATGGCGAATAGCACCTGATCCTTCGCGCCCCATCCCCCACTCCCCATCCTCCGCTCCCGATCCTCTGCTCCTGACTCTCCGCTCCGGATTCTCTGCTCCTGATCCTCCGCTCGCCATGCTCAGCTTCCGATTCTCCGCTCCTGACTCTTTGCTCGTGATCGTCCGCTCCGGATTCTCCTATCCAGATTCTCTGCTCCGGATTCTCCGCTCCTGATCACAGTATGTGACAGGCCTCATGGAGCAACTGGTCTCTTCCTATCTTTCAATTTCATATCTTTGTATTCTAAAATAGCAGATATTTAAAAAATCATTCTCGGGTTTTGGGTGTTGCTAGAAAGGCATTTATTGCCCATCCCTAATTTTTTTTACATTTGTTTATGGGATGTGGGTGTCACTGGCAAGGCCGGCATTTATTGCCCATCCCTAATTGCCCTTGAGAAGGTGGTGATGAGCCGCCTTCTTGAACCGCTGCAGTCCGTGTGGTTAGGGAGGGAGTTCCAGGATTTTGACCCAGCGACGATGAAGGATCGGTGATATACTTCTAAGTCAGAATGGTGTGTGACTTGGAGGGGAACTTGGAGGTGGTGGTGTTCCCATGCGCCTGCTGCCCTTGTCCTTCTAGGTGGAAGAGGTCGCAGGTTTGGGAGGTGCTGCCGAAGATGCCTTGGCGAGTTGCTGTAGTGCATCTTGTAGATGGTACACACTGCAGCCACAGTACGCCGGTGGTGGAGGGAGTGAATGTTTAAGGTGGTGGATGGGGTGTCAATCAAATGGGCTGCTTTGTCCTGGATGGTGTCGAGCTTCTTGAGTGTTGTTGGAGCTGCACTCATCCAGGCAAGTGGAGAGTATTCCATCACACTACTTACTTGTGCCTTGTAGATGGTGGAAAGGCTTTGGGGAGTCAGGAGGTGAGACACTCGCTGCAGAATACCTAGCCTCTGACCTGCTCTTGTTGTCACAGTATTGATGTGGCTGGTCCAGTTAAGTTTCTGGTCAATGGTGACCCCCCAGGATGTTGATGGTGGGGTATTCGGTGATGGTAATGCCGTTGAATGTCAACAGGAGGTGGTTGGAGATAGTCATTGCCTGGCACTTCTGTGGCGCGAATGTTACCTGCTACTTATCAGCCCAAGCCTGAACGTTGTCCAGGTCTTGTTGCATGCGGGCATGGACTGCTTCATTATCTGAGGAGTTGTGAATGGCGCTGAACACTGTGCAGTCATCAGCAAACATCCCCATTTCTGACCTTATGCTGGAGGGAAGGTCATTGATGAAGCAGCTGAAGATGGTTGGGCCTAGGACACTGCCCTGAGGAACTCCTGCAGCGATGTCCTGGGGCTGAGATGATTGACCTCCAACAACCACAACCATCTTCCTTTGTGCTAGGTCTGACTCCAGCTAGTGGAGAGTTTTCCCCCTGATTCCCATTGACCTCAGTTTTACTAGAGCTCCTTGATGCCACACTCGGGTCAAATGCTGCCTTGATGTCAAGGGCAGTCACTCTCACCTCACCTCTGGAATTCAGCTCTTTTGTCCATGTTTGGACCAAGGCTGTAATGAGGTCTGGAGCTGAGTGGTCCTGGCAGTACCCAAACTGAGCATCGGTGAGCAGGTTATTGGTGACTAAGTGCCGCTTGATAGCACTGTTGAAAACACCTTCCATCACTTTGCTGATGATTGAGAGTAGACTGATGGGGCGGTAATTGACCGGATTGGATTTGTCCTGCTTTTTGTGGACAATACATACCTGGGCAGTTTTCCACATTATCGGGTAGATGCCAGTGTTGTAGCTGTACTGGAACAGCTTGGCTAGAGGCGCGACTAGTTCTGGAGCACAAGTCTTCAGCACACCAACTGGGATGTTGTCAGGGCCCATAGCCTTTGCTGTATCTTGTGCACTCAGCCGTTTCTTGATATCACGTGGAGTGAATCGAATTGGCTGAAGACCGGCTTCTGTGATGGTGGGGATCTCGGGAGGAGGCCGATATGGATCATCCACTCAGCACTTCTGGCTGAAGATGGTTGCAAACACTTCAGCCTTGTCTTTTACACTCACATGCTGGGCTCCGTCATCATTGAGGATGGGGATATTCCTGGAGCCTCCTCCTTCCGTTAGTTGTTTAATGGTCCACCACCATTCACGACTGGATGTGGCAGGACTGCAGAGCTTTGATCTGATGCATTGATTGTGGGATCGCTTAGCTCTGTTTATAGCATGCTGCTTCCACTGTTTAGCATGCATGAAGTCCTGTGTTGCAGCTTCCCCAGGTTGGCACCTGATTTTTAGGTATGCCTGGTGCTGCTCCTGGCATGCTCTTCTGCACACCTCATTGAGCCAGGGTTGGTCCCTTGGCTTGATGGTAATGGTAGAGTGATGGATATGCTGGGCCATGAGTTTACAGATTGTGGTGGATTACAATTCTGCTGCTGCTGATGGCCCACAGCTCCTCATGGCAACATTATCAGTTTAATCGAAGTATTTTCTGTGTCTTTCTCAATAAACAAATAGTAGTTTGTTCTAAAGTAGCTTCCTGCAATTTTTATACATCATTACATAACTCATGTTTCTATTAACACTCCACTAAACGTTTAAGAGGAAATCTATATTTACATTATTCCTGGGACTTGTTCGGACTATAGAACGACAGACAAAATAAAATGGTTTGTGTTTTTCCCCTTTTTTGGTTCTCTTCCTAAATGTCTTAATGATATTTTTTAAAAGTCAACAAAAAGTATTATGTAACTCCGACAAATCCACCCCGGCCTCCCCCTCCGCAACAGCATGGTTGCATGTTTGTGCAAAGCTACTCACTTCAGTCGATCATTCAAAATCAAATATTGAGAAATTTCAATTTTAAAATGTTTTAATCATTTCAGACCCTCTTTAAAAGTGTTTGGACTTCAAGACCTGGTTGAAACTTGTTTAGATGAGGGGAAAATTGATTTTTGTTTCTGTTTATTCCAAAATCATATTCGAAACAAGGTGGGGGGGGGGGGAAAGTGTTTTTAACACTTATTTTTTTGCAAAAAGTTCATTAAAAATCAGAAGTTGCTCCAAGTTTCTCTTTCGCTTTTCAACACTGTCATTAAACATACAACAAAAAATAATAAAATAAACTCTAATTCCAAACGGAGCTCAAATAAGAAAGTGAATAAAGTGGTTAAACTTCCTAAGAAGGCGGTGAGGTTATCGATCCCCAGCCTTGGCGATCAGTTGGGATCAGTTTTGAAGTTGTTGTTTCCGCTTTTTCTGCTGCCGTTCCCTCCGTCTTTCACAGACTCTGAGGTACAAAGGGGGAGCACAAACTTTCCCCCCTCTCTCATAACATGATTTAAATAACCCTGATAGACTCTTTCAAAAAGGGGACAACACCTGGCAAAATTTAACTGGAACTTACTGTGGGAACATCACTTTCCCGTATTTTTTTCCGGCTTTAGATAATTTTCTGAGTTTTAAAAAATAAATTCTCATTTTTGTTTCACCGGGGACCTAAAACTTGTTTGCTTCAGCCTCCTTCCAGCGGCCATTGTACATATGCTGCACCTCCACCTGTGTTGTTCCAAAGTGCGGCCACCACTCAGTCCCTGGGAACGCACTACACACGTCTGGAGCCTCAACCCTCTCTATGTCCCTCTCTCTCTGTCTCTCTCTCCGTCTTCCTCACCCTCTCTCTCTCCCTCCAAAACCCTCTCCTTCTCTCCCTCCTGTAAGGGTTTTGAGCGTGTCTCTCAGCCTGTGAGATTCGCGTGGCTCTGTGCAGCCTGTATGTCAGTGCGGGTTTAGGCCTTGTTGCCTGTTCTGGTCTCCAGCCAGTCTGGGAACACTAGACACACCTGTGAGTGGTTCGAATCACTCGCCCTTACGGTTCTAGACACTGGACTTAGATGCGAGAGCAGTAATGGAGATGAAACTCATGTAGACTCGGTTGAATGGTACGAAATGGAAAATCTTTATTGCATAATACTTAAGATTATGAAATACATGTCATAAGCACAGATTAATGACAGTACAATCTTACACGCAGTTATGTAACTAATTCCAGGGAAACGAGGAACGAACGACACACCGTAAATGGGGGCACACATTACAATTATCCTTAATACTTAAACCCTCCCCTATCAATATCTGTCCAAGCTAGATTCGTAGGATTCGAGACTCATGCTCACCACTCGTGATAACTCGGAGAAATTCCGAATAGCTGATCAGATGTTTTTCACCGCAGCACCCACGTGTTGATCAGGGGGTCTCCTGGCCCCACTTGTTTACTTGCTTCTGCTCCGGCTAGCAGGCTGGAACGTCTGCTGTTATGAAGATCTGTGTTTGTGGGTTTCACGTACCAGTCAACACTTAAGAGAATAATCTCCCGGTGTCCGTCATGAAGATCTGTATTGGTGGGTTTCACATACCAGTCAACACTTAAGAGAAGAATCTTCCGGTGTCCGTTCTTTAAAGTTCAAAGAAGTCTTCCTGGCAAGGAAAATTGTCAATTCGACCTACAGGCGCGGTCGGGGCTTACTGACCGTGGCGATAAGTATGGTCTTCGTCTCTTCTCATCTCATCTCATCTCATCTCTTCTCGGGCCTTTGGTTCCGATGCCGGTTACCAACACAGGTCTTCGTGACACGACACGAGGTAGATCCGAGCGGATCACAAAGTTCAACAGTCTTTTAAAAGAGACACGAGGCAAACAGGAACAAGACGGCGAGTCAAGAACACAGGAGCAGCCACGAGGATAAGAGTCGATCGAATAAGAGAAAAATGGACGGTTTGGAGCTTGCAATTATAGTGCAAAATCTTCCGTTTCCCGCCCAACCTTAATGTCTTTTCCTTTTGTTAGGGTTTGGCGCTCAAATGTCTTGTATAGGTGATCTCCGGTTTTAATGGGTTTCGGGGCTACTCGTAAATGTCTGAGTACCTGTTAATATTTCTCCTATTGTTAAATCGGTCGGTGTTCTCCCTGGAGGGGTTTTGGGGCCTCCCAGTGTTTTCTGTAACTACCCGCTAACGGCTCTCTCATCGTAGAGTCGTTGGGATTTTACATATTAATGTCTTTGGATGGGCCCTTGATTACTTGGTACAATAGCCTTTATTCGTACCTGGGAGACCGATTTCAGTATTTATGTGTATACTGTAAACCCATGATGTCTCGTGTATTATCTTCAATGTGCTGAATCTTAATCGATCTTGCACAAATGTTTATTGGAACGCCATCTTGTCTGCCTGTCGAAAAGTCTAGAATGTTCTGTTACGAGGTGCGGCGGCCATTTTACAAGCTGCTTGTGTCCACTTTGAAACCTGACAGCATTCCGCTGAAATAAAAGCTGTTTGAACGAAACTATGTGTTTTCTCCTTATTAATGAAATCGCGATATATTGCGAATTCTACAGTCCCTCCTGTTGATGCGAATAACTCCGCTTATCGTATCAAAAATATTGTGGTGAGCAATATTATCTCGATTTTCTCCGAATCCAGAAAATTAATCCCATAACTTAAACTAGCTAGGGTCTTTGTGTCGTCCTTATTTCCCAAAGAAATTACACTTTATAGCACCGTAGGCATTATTTGCCTTTAAACTTACACCACTTGTTTTCCTTCCAGGCGTAACCAGGCCGATGCCTCTCGTATCACCTATATATTCACATTTTTTTATTCAGGGGAAGGAAAAACAAAACCCAAAACCAAACAATCATTTTTAACTACAACACCATTGCCAAAATAATCAACACCAACTCTTAAAACATGTCGAGTTCCAAACGTATTTACACTCTTTGAAAATCATGATCGAGTACAAACTTCCGCGGCGCACGTGGCGAGCGGGAGTGACGCCATTTTCCGATTACACGGTGCTTTCGTCGTGCACGCGCACGTAACGTTCTCGCCACTCTCCCGTGTTTTCATGCTTGGTGAGGCGTTTGTCTCTTTTACAATGTACGACCAATAGGTACACTACAATAAACACTTGGCATATGACTAAAATGTGGGAGGCTATCCTGATCCATGAAGGCACTTCAATATTGGTGAACAGATTCCACCATGGTGGAATTACTATGTCCAGAATGTCTGTCCCTATTTCGACAGTTTTCTGCTCTAATGTGTAAAAATGTTTCTGTGACACCGCGACGGCTTTTAAAAGCTTGGTGAGGTGTTCAGGGAGAGGGGGAATGAGGTATCCGAAATGCGCGACGAATTGCTGCAAGTCGGTGAAATTGTCTTTTACTGTTAGATGAACAGTGGATGGTTCAGGGATTGGGACAATTCGCTGTTGTGCTACTTGAACTTCCGCCCTGGGTTTAAAACAGAAACTGCTGTCACTCACCGGACACCGGCTACGGTTTCCATGCTGGTAGTGTTGCGCTGCAGTGGTAACACAATATGTTCCACCCCCGATGTATGCTACCTGCGGAGGCACATGATCTTGTGCCATTGCCTCCATGGTGCAATTCATGGACTTGGCGCCAGCCGTTCTGAACCCGCACTGTGGTGATAAAAAGGCATTCAAGTGCTGGGGACACAGTATTATGTGTGCTCCCCTGCCACGACAACCAGGGAGATCTGTACCTGTCATCGTTTGCTCCCAGCGGATGACGTAGGGTGGAACCGCTGCATAGCGAATGTGGGCTCCCCCCTGAATGACACCAATGTTCTCTACCCGATACACCGGGGCGGGCTTTGCTGTGTCGCCCAAAACCGGCATACGTAGTACTATACCCATAATAGTATGGTTTGATCGTCCGCAGTCCACGGGGACTGGGTATGCTTCTGAAGCTAGCCTGAGCTGGCACGGGCTTAATGCGTTCTGAAAAGGGTGGAGCGCCCGCAGGTGTTTGTTACTTATCCAGGACGGGACCAAACCTTGTTTTAAATCCTCCAAATTACTGCGGCCCTCGCCCAGTAACCACGCCCCGTAAAGCACGCACACCTCGTTCTGCGCAGCTTGATCGGATGCATTCCGATCTTCCCTAATCAGGGCATTTACCGTCTTTGCATGTTTCTCTAACTCTGCTATAATTTCCTTTAAATGGAGAGTCATGGCTTGGTTCTCGTGTAAACCCGACCCTACCACTTTGTTCTCATCTGTTAGAATGTCTTTTAATTGTGTCTTTAAACCATTAATCTGGGTCTGCAGCTCCACACTGTCTAGAGCGTTGACCACAGATGTACCCGTGTTAAAAGCAGTGAACGCGTCGTTCACTACACCCCTTCTTTGCCTCCCAACTTGATCCAAAACTTCCTGTGGTGCGGTGTACAAACTTGTTTTATCAATTTCCGCGAAATCGAATTCGTAAAATTGTCTGAACATCTTGGTCAACAGGACCTGATACAACTGTTCCGTCTTTTTGGGGCACCACTCTGGTAACCGCACCTCGGTGAGATTTAAAATCACCGAGGCCACCGCGTAATGTACCCCCTGAAATAGTATCTGGTCTGTGGGGACCAGTACCAAACCATTCCCGGGTCCCTTACTGGTTTTAGGGCACCCTTCTTCCTTAGCTAGAACCACCGGAATCGTGGGCGGGGCTTTGCGTGGACGCGTAATGAGTTCAGTGGCATTTACTGGGATCGGGGAGAATGGGGCTCCGCACCCCCTGGTGCTCACATCCCACCTCATCCCCTGTCCGTTATCCTGCCATTGATTAATGAAAAATATGGAGATGCCTTTGGGGCAAACGTACTTTGACCCCCACATACATACATAAATTCCCTCATCCGGTTCCCACCATTTGTCCCAACAGACTCTCACTTGTCCGTTTGTCCCCGTAATTGTCCGATGGGTATTATTACCCAGTCGTTCCCACTCGACCGAAGAGTTCCTCATGTTTTTGCTCAGCTTTCGCAGCCACCACCATCGGCTCAATGGGACCTTCCCACTACAAGTCAAACAAATCCGTTTGCCGACGGTGACGCTGATCCTGGGTGCGATGATCCTTACTTTGGGGCACATTAAAGAAGTCTCTTGGTAGGCAAACCCCGATGTGCTAGAATACTCCGTCGAGTTCGTTCCCAGCCATCCTGGCCACCTTCCCTTGTGGAAATAGGTGGTGGTCTCCTCTGCCTCCCGTCTTCCGGTCCCATCCACCGCGATGGGGGCCGTGTCCCCGGAACATCCAAACACCACGACATCCTTGGTGCGGCCTCGATAGGCCAATCCACATCCGATTGCCGCGAGCAATACTAGAATTCGTTCCATCCTTCCTTGGTTCCTGTGATCAGATAGAATGAGGTAGCCAGCCTCGCAAGAGTCTCTGGCTTTTGTGAAGGGTGAGCGGGTCCCCTGACCTCGCCTCACGTAAACTTCAATGTTCGCTGGATAAACTTTAACTAAACCTATCTCTAAAGCTCCCATCATTTTATCATTTTCTGTTAAAAAAAATTTTTAACTACAAACTTAACCTTATTTAAAACTATAAACTTAAAAACCTAACCTTAAACTATAAACTTAGAAACCTATCCTAAACTTATTACTGTACAGCGCCGCCCGTTCCCAGGGCGGCCCCCTTTAAATTCTGAGAAGGCTGCTGCGAGCTCTTCCCGACGGTGGGAGGGCTCTGACCTTTTCCTCTGATCTGCCGCAGCCTGTTGCTGCACTGACTCCTTCCTCTGATCTGCCGCAGCCTGTTGCTGCACTGACCCCTTCCTCTGATCTGCCGCAGCCTGTTGCTGCTGCGATGGGACCGGGCTGTATCTGGGCTGCCTTAACCTTGAGTCTACGCCTTGGGACAGTCTGGGGCCATACCCACATCTTCCTGGGCTGGGGTTCTCTACTTGACCTACGGGGAGTTGTTGGGGGCAGGAATCCCATGGCCGACGGACCGGGTTCCGAGACTTCCACCGGGACGACCTGTGGTTCCACCACAGTCGCTGGCTCCGCCTCCGCTGACTCCGCCTCCCTAACCTCGGGACTTGCAGCTTGTGGCTCCGCCCTGCTCGGCCCAGCAGGCGGCCCTTCACTCGCGATCCCTGCCTCCCCCGAGGGCGGGACGTTCAAAGCGGGCGGCTCGGGCTCGGAGGTTCTCACCGTCACTCCCTGTGGTCTCACAGCGGCTGGCTCCGCCTCCCCTAGCTCCTCCCTCCTGTGTTCGGGACCTGCAGCCTCTGTGTCCACCCTGTGCGGATCTCCATCTGCAGTCCGTGTCCTCCCTATACCTAAAATGGGGACGCCCCTTACGTTCCCCAAAACCCACTCGCCTTCATCACTATCCTCATCTGACTCCCAACCCCACAAAAATGCTTCATGATTTTCCAGGATGTCTCCTCCCCTGATGCAAGCTGCTTTGCCTGCCTGTGTGCCTTGTGGTCCTACCTGGGGCTGCGAGTCCCCACTCGCAGGTTTTGCCCCTGTGGTTTTCCCTTGTGCACCTGGCTTGTACAGTTTGCACTGGTTTACATGGAACCACTTAGTGCGCCGAGGTACCTTTACGGCGTATACCATGGGACTCGCCTTATCTACAATATTGTAGGGTCCCATATACAGTGGTTCCAGACTCCCTACTCTGGCGTAGTTTCTGACCATGACCTGGTCTCCTACTTCCCACTCCCGCGTTTTGCGGGGTTCCAGCAACAGGCGATTGCCCTGATGCTGCCTTCCCATGTTCCCAGCCGACTGCTCATAAACCTGTTTCAGGCGCTCCAAGAGGGTCTGGGCGAACTTGTCCCTGCTGATCTCTTGGAGCTGGCCCTCAGTGAGCACCGGCGCTAGCACATGGGTGGGGGTTCGCATGAGCCTCCCAGTCATCACCTCGTGCGGGGAATACCCCGTACTTTTCGACTGACTGGCCCGGACCCCCATGAGGACTAAAGGCAGAACCTCCGCCCATTTTTGGGGCGAGTTCCTAGTCTCTTTCCTCAATTTTTCCTTCAGGGTCCGGTTCATGCGTTCAACAATCCCGGATGACTGGGGATTGTGTGCTACGTGCCACTTCCCTTCAATGCCCAAAAGCATGAGGGTGTTCTGCATCACCTGGCCGGTGAAATGACTCCCTTGGTCTGACTCCACAAAACGGGGAAGTCCCCACCGCGAGAACACTTCCCGGACCAAGATTTTTGCAGTACCCAGTGCCGTAGCTGTTCGACAGGGGAAGGCTTCCACCCATTTGGAAAACACATCCACCAAGACGAGGCAGTATTTATAGCCTCCCTGGGTGGTGGGCAGGGGCCCTATACAGTCGATCTGTATCGACTGCCATGGTCCCTCTACCCTTCTTACGTGTCCCATGGGCACTTTCCTTTTCTGGGGGTCTGGGTTGTTTGCAGCGCACACAAGACAGTTTGCACAGAACTCGCGGACCTGTTCCCTGAGCCCTGGCCACCATCCCGCTTGCTCTACCCGTTGCCAGGTAACCTCGGGCCCGGGGTGCCCTGCCCCTGGTCCCTCGTGAGCCAACTGGAGGAATTCCCTCCTGTGCTGCTTTGGCACAACCCACTGCTCCTCGCGGAACAGCATGCCTTCCTTAACTGAGAGGGTTGCCGTACTGTACGGACCCTCTACCTGCTTCCCCTCAGCAATGGTTTTTAGGACTGCTTTTAGGGCGGGATCCTGGGTTTGGACGGTCTTAAGGTCTAGGGGCAATGCTACCCTGGAGTTCCCGGGATTCCCGTCCCTGCCTTGGATCGCTGCTATGGGTCTGGTCCCATAGGGGTCCCAGAAAATGCCGTTGCGGGCACCTTCCCTGGCTAGCGCATCCGCCTGCTGGTTGCCCTCCCCACGGGGCTCTGTGGAGGAGTGAGCTTTCACCTTATGGATGAAAATCTCTCCTTCCTCCCCTACTGCTGCTAGGATCTTTTCCAGCAAGGGTTTCACCGTTAAAGGTCGCCCGTCCGCGGAGGTCTATCCACGGCGGGACCAAATGGCCAGGTATTCCGTACACGAATTGCATGTGAACATACTGTCCGAGCAAATCGTGTATGGGGTTGGGAAAAGGTCTGGGTGGGTAACAACGTACACCACAGCAGACAGCTCAGCCTGCTGCGCGCTCATGGTGCTAGGGAGCTTGATCGCCAGGGCAAGGTTTGCCGCAGGGTCATAAACTCCACACCCTGTGAGTCGTTCGCCAGCAGATACTGTGCTAGAACCATCAACATAAATCTCGCGCCCAGTGGGATGTATCCCGGCCCGCAAACCTATGTTGACGTCCCACACCCCTTCCACCGAACATCGGTGGGCTGTACCGGGGTATACCAAATTGGCCGCAAGCCTGGGCTCGCAAAGACCTTTTACTCTAAGATCCATCTGGGAAAGAAGAAGGGTCCAGCGCGCAATACGCACGCCGCTTACGGTCCCATCTTTAATCCTCCCATCTAGAAGCATCTTAGTTGGTGTGTGATGGGTGAGGAGAGTGATGGGAGAGAGCCCTGTGAAGATCGCTGATCTTTTCACAGCCCAATGCGTGGCTAAAAGGTGCCTTTCGCAATTGGAGAAACTTCTCTCCACATCCGTTAACACTCTGGACGAATAGACAACCGGCCTCAGCTTGCCGTGACGCTCTTGGAGCAGCACAGCGCTCAAGCTGGCCCCGCTGGCAGCTACCTCCAGGAAAAACTCCTTCCCCCCATCTATGGCCCCTAAAGCTGGCGCGGTCTGCAGATCCCTTTTTAACTTCTCGAAGGCTGCTTGGCAGCCCTCATCCCAGGACCACTCCACTCCCTTATGGAGGAGTCGGAGGAGCGGCGCCGCTGTGGCCGCATAGTCTTCGATAAAATCCCTGCAGTAACCGGTCAGTCCCAAGAAGGACCTCACACCCCTTATGTTGTTGGGAATCGGTAACTCTTGCACCGACTCCCTCCTAGCTTTGTCTATGGCTCTTTCCCCAGCGCGAATGGTCAGTCCCAGGAATTTTACTTCCTGCTGACCGATACGTGCTTTCTTAGGATTTATTTTAAAACCCTTTCTCGCTAGCAGCTCCAATAACTCGTCCAGCAGTGGTCCATGCTCCTCCCTTGAATCCGTAAATAGGAGCAAATCATCCACGTACTGCACTATCTGATTGGGCTGACTAAACTCCTTTAAACTTCCTGCCATACACTGATGGAAAATACTGGGGCTATTGTGGAAACCCTGTGGCAGACAGTTCCATGTGTACTGTTGTCCTTTGAAAGTAAAGGCAAACTTGTACTGGTCCTCTCGCCGCAGCGGGATGGACCAAAAACCGTTCGAGATATCCAGCACCGTGAACGTGGTCGCGGACGCTGGGATACTCCCTATTAGGTCAGCAACTGCTGCTACCGTGGGTGCGCAGGCGGGAATGTTACTGTTAAGGACTCTGTAGTCCACCGTGGCTCTCCACGAATTATCCGGCTTCCTAACCGGCCATAATGGGGAGTTCACGTGTGTGGCTATCGGCCTCAACACGCCCTGCTGCACCAAGGAGGACATTGCTGTCTCCATATCGGGTTCTGCTTCTTTGGGGAAGTTATACTGTTTTTGGGGCCGGGTCATGGGGTCCCCATCTACGCTGACCTCAAACCCGGTAACCCTCCCACAATCGTGCTTGTGGGTTGCAAACGCGTGCATATTATCTGACACGTACGTTTGCATGTCCGTTGGGACATCTGCGACCATAAGCCCGAGGTCGTAGCCTCCGGATGGCTGCATGGTACACAGGACCCCTGTTTCTTCCTCCCCCGGAATCACTACTACCTCGCCTTTTTCACTCTTAGCCCCCCAGAGACAATGATTTCTGAGGTCCACGAGGATCCCGTGTCCTGATAGAAGATCGGACCCGAGGATACCTCTTCCACCCCCCTCCTGCCATTCCATCAGTATGCACTTCCACTTGACGTGAAGTGCTCCCAAACGAATGGATAGCGGAAGGGAGAACGCGCCAGCCTGTTCTTTTCCCGTGAACCCCGCTAATGTGAATGGGACCTTGGTAGATAGCGGCGAGTCAAAAGGGCTATCTGTATGAATCACGGTGCAAGAAGCTCCCGTGTCCAACAAATAACTACCCTTCTGTTTCTCTACCTCCATCTCCACCAAGGGTCGCTTCCACGCATCATAGCTGAGCGGACACAGGTAGACGGGCTGCGCGGGCTCTAGTCATTGGGTATGGTTAGACGGTCCTGCGGCACCTACGGGGCCGGTAGCAACCGCCACCTTTCCATGTGCACTCATGAAGTTGCGCATGGCTCCCAACACTGATTCGAGGTCGTTGGAAGGGGTGGGTGCACTAGCTTCCCTAGCAGGGACAGGCGTCTGGGCTCGGGCTGCGGGAATTTTATCCCTGGAATCCTTCCAAGGGTTCCTGCAGTTCTTGCGCCAGTGCCCTGTCTTCCCACACCCGTAACAAGCATTACTTGCCTGCGGGGCGCGATTACCCTCCTGATGCCACTCCCTTTGATACGGGGCTGCGGGTCGTACCTCATGTACTTTTCCCTTAAGGGGACGTGTTCCCATACCCCTTATATTGCGATATCCTAACGTGAGTCGATTCAAGACCGACTCTTCCGTAATGTTGGGGTCATTGGGATCAAACCATGCTTTTGCCTGCTCTCTGACGGCTGGTAAACTGTTGGCTACTATGCACCTAAGCCAATGATTTAAACCGGCGCCGTCCATATCGTCGCGCTCTAGCGCAGCTAGACAGCTGCGCTGATATACTGGCCACAGCCTGTCGGCAAAAACCTTCGGGGGTTCTCCCTCCATCTGCACTGTCTGTCCCACTCTAGCAAACGGACCTTCATCGTCCGCCCCCAACACTTCTAGGACCTCATTTTTCAATGCCTCATAAGTCTTGGTTCCCCTCTTGCTCTCGCCCGAGAGACACTGAAGGATTGAACTGCCTAACGAAAACAACAGCATTTTTGCTGTTTCCCCATCATCGCAGCCGTTAATGGCTGCGGTTTGCTCAACTTCTCTGAAATGTACGGAAGGGTCGTCTAACTCGGTCAGCTTCCGTACGTGATTTATCATAACTCTCAGCTGGTGTGAGCTGTGAGGCAACACAAGCTGGCCGAGGAGATCCCCTGGTTCCTCCCCACCGTTTCTGTTCGGGCCCCTTTTTATACCCGTTACTGGATACAACGGTCCCTTTTCCACTTCTTTCTCAATGGGCTCTTTCGTTTCTTCCACTACTTCCTCCCTTACCCAGGTTTCCGAATAGCTGGGTGGCGCGGAGGGCACAGTGGCTAATACTTCCTCTGCTTTACTTGGTGGGGATTTCTGAAACTCCTCATTTACTAGCGGCTGGTGTGCTGACGGACTGATAAGGCACACCATGCCGTGCGCTTTGTTCACGGCCCTTTTGAGGTGCTCTATCTCTTTTTGGCAGGCGCTATGATCGGCCCCCTGAAACTTATCCTCAAGGGCCAACTTATATGCCGCCCTAACCCCTGTTAAGCTCTCTTCCTGGGTTCTTATCTGGGCAGCTTGGCGGGCACATCGTTCCTTTAGTCTGCCCTCACTTAACTTTGCCTCAGTGACCTGGCACTCGAGGTAATCTATCCTTGTTTTATGGTGACTGGAGATTTCCTGGCGTTCTTGGTGCAGCGCACTTAAATTCCTAATGAGCAATTCCCCTCCAGAGACCTTCTCATCCATTTCTCCCTCTAAATGACTGATTCGAGCTGTCAGCGCTGTAATGACCTGGTTTGAAATCTGGACCTGCCTTTTGTAACACATTAGCCAGACTGCTTTCTCGATTGTCTTTTTATGTTCCTTACTATCTGTCCACCTTTCGGCTGCCTCTAGTGGACTCTTATCCGCTAACAATTCACTTATCCATTTCTTAGTTAGATTAACCTTTCCGAACACATAATCTGCTATCTTTTCCTGCATAACATTTCGTACAGTCACACCAAAGTCTAACACACTACCCTCTCGCTGCCAGTGTCCTGCTGCGGTCGCCATTTTCTGTAAGGGTTTTGAGCGTGTCTCTCAGCCTGTGAGATTCGCGTGGCTCTGTGCAGCCTGTATGTCAGTGCGGGTTTAGGCCTTGTTGCCTGTTCTGGTCTCCAGCCAGTCTGGGAGCACTAGACACACCTGTGAGTGGTTCGAATCACTCGCCCTTACGGTTCTAGACACTGGACTTAGATGCGAGAGCAGTAATGGAGATGAAACTCATGTAGACTCGGTTGAATGGTACGAAATGGAAAATCTTTATTGCATAATACTTAAGATTATGAAATACATGTCATAAGCACAGATTAATGACAGTACAATCTTACACGCAGTTATGTAACTAATTCCAGGGAAACGAGGAACGAACGACACACCGTAAATGGGGGCACACATTACAATTATCCTTAATACTTAAACCCTCCCCTATCAATATCTGTCCTAGCTAGATTCGTAGGATTCGAGACTCATGCTCACCACTCGTGATAACTCGGAGAAATTCCGAATAGCTGATCGGATGTTTTTCACCGCAGCACCCACGTGTCGATCAGGGGGTCTCCTGGCCCCACTTGTTTACTTGCTTCTGCTCCGGCTAGCAGGCTGGAACGTCTGCTGTTATGAAGATCTGTGTTTGTGGGTTTCACGTACCAGTCAACACTTAAGAGAATAATCTCCCGGTGTCCGTCATGAAGATCTGTATTGGTGGGTTTCACATACCAGTCAACACTTAAGAGAAGAATCTTCCGGTGTCCGTTCTTTAAAGTTCAAAGAAGTCTTCCTGGCAAGGAAAATTGTCAATTCGACCTACAGGCGCGGTCGGGGCTTACTGACCGTGGCGATAAGTATGGTCTTCGTCTCTTCTCATCTCATCTCAACTCTTCTCGGGCCTTTGGTTCCGATGCCGGTTACCAACACAGGTCTTCGTGACACGACACGAGGTAGATCCGAGCGGATCACAAAGTTCAACAGTCTTTTAAAAGAGACACGAGGCAAACAGGAACAAGACGGCGAGTCAAGAACACAGGAGCAGCCACGAGGATAAGAGTCGATCGAATAAGAGAAAAATGGACGGTTTGGAGCTTGCAATTATAGTGCAAAATCTTCCGTTTCCCGCCCAACCTTAATGTCTTTTCCTTTTGTTAGGGTTTGGCGCTCAAATGTCTTGTATAGGTGATCTCCGGTTTTAATGGGTTTCGGGGTGACTCGTAAATGTCTGAGTACCTGTTAATATTTCTCCTATTGTTAAATCGGTCGGTGTTCTCCCTGGAGGGGTTTTGGGGCCTCCAAGTGTTTTCTGTAACTATCCGCTAACGGCTCTCTCATCGTAGAGTCGTTGGGATTTTACATATTAATGTCTTTGGATGGGCCCTTGATTACTTGGTACAATAGCCTTTATTCGTACCTGGGAGACCGATTTCAGTATTTATGTGTATACTGTAAACCCATGATGTCTCGTGTATTATCTTCAATGTGCTGAATCTTAATCGATCTTGCACAAATGTTTATTGGAACGCCATCTTGTCTGCCTGTCGAAAAGTCTAGAATGTTCTGTCACGAGGTGCGGCGGCCATTTTACAAGCTGCTTGTGTCCACTTTGAAACCTGACAGCATTCCGCTGAAATAAAAGCTGTTTGAACGAAACTATGTGTTTTCTCATTATTAATGAAATCGCGATATATTGCGAATTCTACACTCCGTCCCCTTCTCCCTCCATGTCCCTCTCTCTGTCCCTCTCTCCACCAGTTTCTCTCTCTCCTAGTCTCTCTCTCACCCCGTCTCTCTCTCACCCCCAGTCTCTCTCTCTCCCCGTCTCTCTCTCTCGATACCAGTCTCTCTCTCCTCCCCAGTCACTCTCTCTCTCCCCCCCATCTCTCTCTCTCCCCGTCTCTCTCTCTCTATACCAGTCTCTCTCTCCTCCCCAGTAACTCTCTCTCTCTCCCCCCAGTCTCTCTCTCTCCCCGTCTCTCTCTCCCTGACTCTCTCTCCCCAGTCCCTCTCCCCACCAGTCTCTCTCCCTCCCCAGTCTCTCCCCCTCCCCAGTTTTTCTCTCTCCCCAGTCTCTCCCTCTCCCCAGTCTCTCTCCCTCTCCCCAGTCTCTCTCTCTCTCACCCCCAGTCTCTCTCTCTCCCCCAGCATCTCTCTCTCTCTCTCCCCCAGTCTCTCTCTCTCTCTCTCCCCAGTCTCTCTCTCTCTCACCCCCAGTCTCTCTCTCTCTCACCCCCAGTCTCTCTCTCTCTCACCCCCAGTCTCTCTCTCTCTCCCCCAGTCTCTCTCTCTCCCCCAGTCTCTCTCTCTCTCTCTCCCCGTCTCTCTCTCTCTCTCTCTCTCCCCAGTCACTCTCTCTCTCTCTCTCTCCCCCAGTCTTCCTCTCTCCCCAGTCCATCCCTCCCCAGTCTCCCTCTCTCTCCCCAGTCTCTCTCTCCCCAGTCTCTCTCTCTCTCTCTCTCTCTCCCCCAGTCTCTCTTTCTCTCCCCGTCTCTCTTTCACCCCAGTCTCTCTCTCTCTCTCCCCAGTTTCTCTCTCTCTCTCCCCAGTCTCTCTCTCTCTCTCCCCAGTCTCTCTCTCCCCCCAGTCTCTCTCCCCCCAGTCTCTCTCTCTCTCCCCTGTCTCTCTCTCTCACCCCCAGTCTCTCTCTCCATCCCTCCCCAGTCTCTCTCTCTATCCCAAAGTCTATCTCTCTCCCCCCAGTCTCTCTCTCTCTCTCCACCAGTCTCTCTCTCTCTCCCCCCAGTCTTTCTCTCTCCCCCAGTCTCTCTCTCCTTCCCTCCCCCCTCTCTCTCTCCACCAGTCTCTCTCTCTCTAACCCCTGTCTCTCTCTCTCCACCAGTCTCTCTCTCTCGCCCAATCTCTCTCTCCCTCCCCCAGTCTCTCTCTCTCCCCGTCTCTCTCTATGTCCCCCAGTCTCACCCCCAGTCTCTCTCTCTCTCCCAAAGTCTCTCTCTCTCTCCCCCCAGTCACTCTCTCTCTCCACCAGTCTCTCTCTCCCCAGTCTTTCTCTCTCCCCCAGTCTCTCTCTCTCTCCCCCCGTCTCTCTCTCTCTCTTCCCCAGTCTCTCTCTCTCTCTCTCCCCCAGACTCTTTCACTCTCTCTTCCCCAGTCTCTCTCTCTCCCCCAGTCTCTCTCTCTCGCTCCCCAGTCTCTCTCTCTCTCTCCCTCAGTCTCTCTCTCTCACCCCAGTCTCTCTCTCTCTCACCCCAGTCTCTCTCTCTCTCTCCCCAGTCTCTCTCTCTCTCACCCCAGTCTCTCTCTCTCCCCCATCTCTCTCTCTCTCTCTCTCCCAGTCTCTCTCTCCCCCAGTCTCTCTCTCTCTCCCGAGTCTCTCTCTTTCCCCAGTCTCTCTCTCTCCCTCTCCCTAGTCTCTCTCTCTCCCCAGTCTCTCTCTCTCCCTCTCCCTAGTCTCTCTCTCTCTCTCCCCAGTCTCTCTCTCTCTCTCGCCCAGTCTCTCTCTCCACCTAGTCTCTCTCTCCCCAGTCTCGCTCACTCCAGTCTCTCTCTCTCCCTCTCTCACCTCCAGTCTCTCTCTCTCACCCCCCAGTCTCTCTCTCTCTCCCCCAGTCTCTCTCTCTCCCCCAGTCTCTCTCTCTCTTTCTCCCCCAGTCTTGCTCTCTCTCCCCCAGTCTCTCTCTCCCGCTAGTCTCTCTCTCTCACCCCAGTCTCTCTCTCTCTCCCCTGTCTCTCTCTCTCTACCCCCCCAGTCTCTCTCTCCAACCCTCCCCAGTCTCTCTCTCTCTGCCAAAGTCTCTCTCTCTCTCTCCCCAGTCTCTCTCTCCACCAGTCTCTCTCTCTCTCCCCAGTCTTTCTGTCTCCCCCAGTCTCTCGCTCTCTCTCCCCCGTCTCTCTCACTCCCCCAGTCTCTCTCTCTCTCTCTCCCAGTCTCTCTCTCTCTCTTCCCCAGTCTCTCTCTCTCCCC